>JAJQXH010000029.1:6170000-6517500 GCA_022343465.1 Oscheius sp. G VE-2021 | reverse complement strand
TTTGTTTTGAACGACGCAGATGACATCGGCCTTGTTTTCGATGACGGAGCCCTGTGAATCAGCAAGTTCTCTGCAGAAAAAGTTCTGATGAAAAAGCCTACCAAAAGAAAGAATAAGAAAAACTCCGGATAAAGGAACCCTTCCCCATAGCCTTGGATCTGAAAAGCAAATTTTCTGGGAAATGGAATCTAACACTATGAAGTTTATTTGTAATGTCACAAAATGTCACAACTGGTATGAGAAAAAGTCTCTTTTTTCGATATCTCCCTGTCTATCTGTCATTCTGTGTTTGTGTCTGTCTCTCTGTCTCTCTCTCTCTCTCTTTATCTTCTCTCAAAAACAAAAGGATGAAAATTAGTTTTATTGTTTCTTTTTCTATCTTTTTCGATATATCCCCGTCTATTTGTTATTTTGTCTATCTCTCCGAGAAATGGGATGGGATAACAAAAAGATTTGAAGACAAATGAAGTCAAACGTCCGATAAACCTGTACAACACCACAAAAACAAATAATGCTTGCATCATTTTATCATTCATTGTTTTAGATGCGGAACCTCTTTGGATGATGTCGTGAGATCCATTTCCGCACCGTCCGCGTGGGATAGGAACCCTAGGTGGAGAGTCTCTCCAAACATCTTACCCGGCTGCCACCGAACAAGGTGAGCTTCAAGAATTACCACATCTTAAGCTCGGTACCTTTTGTAAGTTGTTTTAATTTAGGCCTTTAACCACTTTTTTCTAGGTTTCGTTGAGGAATACAAGTTGCACCTGAACCTCTACCTCATCCAGATAGTCTGCATCCAGGTTACCCTACCCATTCAAACCGAAAACAGTCCCACCTACTGGCCACATCTGGTAATTCCCTTTTTATCTCACCTTCTTTTTTATGAGATTTTTGTTTGCGATTAAATTCAATGAAGTGGCTTGCTATTCCTGGTCTTGTGCGATCCTGACGAACTCAATGGATCTAAATGGAGGGAAATGAAAAAATCTGAACAGGGATGAAATGCCAAGAGCAGGTTTGTTCTCTTTAGAAAAGGGTTAGATATTTAATTTTCAGTGAAGTCCTAGAGAGTGACATCAGTATGATGTATCCTGACTAAAGGCTGCTCAATGTGGTTTGTCGAAGTGTGATGAAGGAAAAAAGGAAGATCGATCAGGACGGAAATACCGTCTGTGGTTAGTTTCTCCTACAAGTTTACCTTATTTCTGATAATTAATCTTTAGTTACCATCATTTTAAGAAAATGATTAAGGTCAACTGGGCTGCTGCATTGCCGCATCACCCGCGTGTTATAAGGACTCCTGGATTGGGATTCCTGGTAGTCTTCGAAGTATTCGAAGCGTAGAAGAAACCAGCAGTACTTTGTCAACTTGGTTCTTTTACAAACAAGTTCGTTTAGACCTTTATTCACTTTTTAAGGTTATATTTCAGTAGTTCAAGGTCTTCCTCAACTGCTAGTTCCCCCCTGATTGTCTGTAGCCAGTTTTTACCAGTCATTCAGATCGGAGCCTACTGGGGACAGGAAGGAAGGTTCGACTCTAGAACGAGACTCTAGAAAACTTCTCACTCTAGCCACCGAACAAGGCGTTCTTGAAGTATTACCACTCGACAAGCCTGGAAAAGGTGAGATTTGCCCCTTTTTGTAGTTTTGTCAGGGAAAGAGAAGGCTGCCGTTTGCGGTAGGTGACTCTGATTGTGCCTAAACAGCCGTTGCGGACTCACCGGTACTTTTGATGCTAGAGGGGTATTGCCTCCAACGTCAAAGCCGTCACGAGCTTGTAAAAATGAAAATTTCGGAGAAGTGGGAGAAAAAAAAAGATTTGAAGACAAATGAAGTCAAAAGTCCGATAAACCTATACAAAACCACAAAATCAAACAAAGCTGTTATACTTTTAATATCAATTATTTTAGATGCTGAACCACTTCGGAAGACGTCGTCCACTTCTGCATGGTCCGCGTGGGATGGGGACCCTAGGTGGAGAAGCTCTACAAACTTCTCACTCGGTACCACATCTTAAGCTCGTTACCGTTCGTAGGTTGTTTTAATTTAGACCTTTAACCACTTTTTTCTAGGTTTCGTGTAGGAATACAAATTGCACCTGAACCTCTGCCTCCTCCAGATAGTGTGCAGTCAGGTTATCCTACCCATTCAAATCGGAGACTGTCTTCTACCTACTGACCACTACTGGTAATTCCCTTAAATTTCTCACTCTCCTTTTAATTCCTAGGAGTGGCTTGCTTCCTGGTCTTGTGCGATCATGACGAGCATAGACTTCAATGGAGAGAAATGCAAAACTCTGTGAGGTATTACATATCAAAAGCAGGTTTGTTCTCTTTAGAACTGGGTTAGATATATAATTTTCAGTTACGTCCTTGAGAGAGACATCAGTGTGATGCACCCTGACAAGAGGCTGCTCAACGTGGTTTGTCGAATTGTGAGGATGACGGAAAGAAGGAAGATCGATCAGGACGGAAACATCGTCAGCGGTTAGTTTTTCAAACAAGTTTACCATGTTTCTGATGAGAAATCTTCAGTTACCACCCTTCTCAGAAAATTAGAAAAATCAACAGGGCTGCTACAATGCCGCATCACCCGTGTGGGATGAGGACTTCTGGATTGGCTCGTGGATGTAGTCTTCGACGTTTTCGAAGCGTGGGAGAAACCAGAAGTACCTCTTCTGCTGGGATCTTTTACTAACAAGTTCGTTTAGACCTTTATTCACTTTTGTATGGTTTTATTTCAGTAGTTCAAGGTCTGCCTCAACTGCTAGTTCCCCCTGATGGTCTGCCTCCTGTTTTTTCCACTCACTAAGATCGGAGCCAACTGGGGATCTCTGGTACCCCCAGCTGTCGGAGTTGCTCAGCGTTTGCTGAACTATGGTAGACTCTGTGACGTTCCTTATACAAAAAAACATCCCCTGGTTCGGAATGCCCCTTGGCGAACTTAGACCTAGAATTGAAAACAGACAAATAACTGCGGCATATGGTCAAACTTTATCTAGAAGGACCTGCTTGAAAAACATCAAAGCCGTAACAAGCATGCACAACTAAAAGTTTTGGAGAAATCAGAGAACAAATTGATTTGAGACAATTCAACCGTCAGGTTAAAATGGATAAAATCGCAAAAACTATAAATTTTCTTTTACTTCAGATGCGGAGCCTCTTTGGATGGCGTCGTGAGATCCACTTCCGCACCGTCCGCGTGGGATTGGTACTTTAGGTGGAGAGACTCCAAACTTCTCACTCGGCTGTAGCCACCGAACAAGAATTACCACATCTTAAGCTCGGTACCTTTCGTAAGTTGTTTTATTTTAGACCTTTAACCATATTTTTCTAGGTTTCGTCGAGGAATACAAGTTGCACCTGAACCTCTACCTCCTCCAGATAGTCTGCATCCAGGTTATCCTACTTATTCAAAACGGAGACAGTCCACCTCTGGTAATTCCCTTTTTATCTCACTTTATTTTTTATGAGATTTTTGTTAACGATTAAATTCAATGGAGTGGCTTGCTCGTCCTGGTCTTTTGTGATCCTGACGAACTCAATGGATCTCAATGGAGGGAAATGCAAAAATCTGAACAGGGCTGAAATGTCAAAAGCAGGTTTGTTCTATTTAGAATAGGGTTAGACCTAAATGTTTCAGTATAGTCCTAAAGGGAGACATCAGTGTGATGCACCCTGACAAGATGCTGCTCA
This sequence comes from Oscheius sp. G VE-2021, assembly GCA_022343465.1. Classification (NCBI taxonomy): domain Eukaryota; kingdom Metazoa; phylum Nematoda; class Chromadorea; order Rhabditida; family Rhabditidae; genus Oscheius; species Oscheius sp. G VE-2021. The sequence continues at coordinate 6,513,802 of JAJQXH010000029.1, read as the reverse complement.
ACGTGGTTTGTCGAATTGTGAGGATGAATGAAAGAAGGAAGACCGGACGGAAAGATCGTCTGTGGTCAGTTTCTCAAACAAGTTTACCTTGTTTCTGATAATTAATCTTCAGTTGCCATCATTTTCGGAAAAATATAAAGGTCAACTGGGCTTTTTTGCAACACCCGCTTGGGTTACGGACTCCTGGATTGGCTCGTTGATGTAGTCTTCGAAGTTTTCAAAGCGTGGAAGAAACCAGAAGTAACTGCTCAGCTGGGTTCCTTTGATCACAAGTTCGTTTAGATCTTTATTCACTTTTTAAGGTTTCATTTCAGTAGTTCAAGGTCTGCCTCAACTAATAGTCCCCCTGATGGTTATTTAGATCAAAGCCTACTGGGGACAGGAAAGATGGAAGGAAGGTGCTGAAAGAACCACGGAGAGACTTCGTGAGGATCGAGGTTAGGGTTACTGTAGCGATTATTTAAAAATTACGTAGGTGCAAAAGCTGATCTGTACTGAAAGGGCCTGCCATGAAGCCAAGGTATTTTTGTTTTCTTTAACACTTTTTAACCTCCCGTATCAGATCCCGATTAGCAGTAGAACTCGGAGCATGCAAAGTGTGCAAAGTGTCTTCTCGGGATTGCCAGAAAAAAGAAGCCACTTCCGTCGAGCTACTGGAACACGCTGAAAGGAAGCTTGGATGAAAAATGAGGAAATGGTGGTAACAGCCGTCTGCATTGGTAGATCCAGCCGTGGGTCTGTATTTCTCAACAGAAGACAGGAAAACTATAGGCCAGAAAACGGACATTCCCTGCGGAAGCAAAGGCTTTGGTCATGCAGTTCATCATCTGTCGTCAGTAATTCGAGGCGGCAGCTGCCAAACCGGTGACCCTTCACGATCTCTTCTGCTGTCGATGCTCTTCAAAGAAGGCAGGTACCCTTACATGGTCCCAAATGAGTTTTTACATTTTCCAGGCCTAAACCCTTCGCAAGTATCGTGCTCTTCTCTGCGTGACATCCATTGACGGAGGAAACGACGCCAGAATGTACAAGAACGCCCACTTCTGCTTCGAACTCGACGCTAACTATGGACTTAACTACCAATCTCTTTATTTTCAGTTCAACCCCATAATTTCAGTATAACGGCCCCTGCTTGCGCCGCCATCACGTGTGTACCTTCTGCTACCAGTTCCATGGATGGATATCGTGTTTTTGTGAAAAACAAAACTTCACAATCTTATATTTTAAAGCAAGATTTGGGTAAGTTTACAAATGTCTTGGCGAATGTGTTCCCCTGCCCGATTGAAACTAACAGTTAAAAAGAAAGAAGACGGGAACCGTGAGGGATCCGATTTTAGAAGAATAGAAAATTCATCTAATATTGGGGAAATGCCCACTTCCTCCTCTCTCCCGAAATACAATAACTGTCACCACGTTTCATTAACACACCACCGATCACACGACCATTGACACAAACAATATGAAACCATTGGTTAGTCCTCCAGCCAGGCGTTCTCCCTCTTGATGGCCTCTTCCTCCTCCTTGGTGTAGTCGTTGACAATTCCGAATTTATCACGGACACACTCGACAGACTGCCCAGCCATCATAACCGCAATCAACTTGCAGCTGTTGTCCATCAGACGGGGGATGTCCAAGTAGTTGGCAGCCTTGATCACTTCAAAGTGGAGACGCAGCTCCATGTTGGCGAACCACTGACGGTCCCACTCGTCCACAACTTTGTAGTCCTTGGCCTCCTCAGTCGACCACTTTCCGTCTTCTCCATGGCCCTTCAGCCACTCAACGACTTGGAAAATGAAATTAAAGATTCAACTTTTAACGAAGCAACGACAATATTAAAGTTTAAAAACAACTAGTGTTTTGTTAGATTAACTAAACCAGCACACGCCAAATTCTATATTATTGAAACGTTTAGTCAACTGAGTATCAAAAAGGCTAACTATAAGCGTGATGATATATAAATTTTAAAGATTTTAAAGATTGATGATATAGATAAAGGAACAGGGTAGGCACGCTAAAAAAAATGAAGCTAGCAAAAAGCTTATCAGATTATTGTGTGAAAAAGCGATTAGCGCAAGAAAGGGTGGTTTGGTTCAGGGTTGGATAAAAAGAGAACAAAAGGATCAAACTCCAATATGATTACTCAACTTCAATTGAAATTCGTCAACATATAAAAGGAAATCTCTCCTAAATTTATTACTTTTTAACCAGCATCTATTTTGTCAGAAGCAAACAGAAAACCAAACCACCGCAGCCTTTTCGAAGAGATTTACTTATTAGCGTTCTTTTGCAGATGATAGATATGATAGATTTGGCATACGTAATAAAAGCTGTTTTTAGAAAGGGGAAGAGTTCCGCCTTGAAAATAACAAATATCATAAATCGAAACAGTTTTGCTTTAAACTTTAAAAGTCATTTTTATAGCTCATTTATTGAATAGGACAAAAAAATTAAAATGGATTGTAAGTGCGGGATGTAACCTTAAGACATATACTTATTGTTGTTGTTATTGTGACAATTTTCTTCCAACTGCGGCCGAAGGCCGCTTGGTTTCTGTTGCGGCCGTAGACCGCTTTCTTCCAAATGCGGCCGAAGGCCGCTTTCTGTAAACTGCGGCCGAAGGCCGCTCAACTGTTTTTATCGCCTCGATTTTGAAGTAGCATTCATGTGGCTGAAGGCGGCCATGCTCCTAGGGCATGTAAGGTGTTATAAACTTTAAACATAATCTTTTTCGGAAATGGGTGTTAACATTGTGATAACATCTTCTGAGAGGAAACATAAAAAGCAAAAGAACCGAAAAGTCGAGGAACCGATCTCCCGACAGTCAGTCTGATAATCGGACACGCTGCCTCTGCGCTACAGGGTCAGTGTGGAAGGGGTCGATCCGCCGCGCTTACGTATGGCGTCGCCTGCGCAAATACACACAAACCGTTAATTTTGGTGGACTGAACATATAAAACGTAGGGAAAAGGTTCTGTAGATTTATTAGGTGTAGCGTGGTGAAATTGGGTTAGATTAATGCTTTTTTGAAGCAGCGGCGGACCAAAATGTATCATTTTACCTAATTTTTGAAGTAGTGTGCCAAAACCACTTCACAGATTTGGCTGAAACTCTACGCACCGCGAACTGCAAAGGAGTCTAACCTTGTGTTAAAATTTCAGCTTTGTAGCTGCATCCGTTCGCCCGTAGTAAAACGGTATCGGACACACGGGAGACATCGGCGTTTTTTGGCCTACCCGCAATCTGCAACTTTTGACCAAAAACCGATATCCCGTCATCCGAGGTACGGATTTTGTAGAGTTTTTAATGCTGAAAACGATGTTCCAAACAAAATTTGAAAATGTGAATTTTGAATAGAGCTGCGCAGAATTGAAGTTTTGGAAAACTCGATTATGGAGTGAGTTTTCCTTTCGCCTGTCCCCGCCGTCATGTGATGGTCAGTGCGCCAAGAATGAGAAACAAGGCGAGAGAGTGCGTCTGCTGAAGAGGGCGTGTGTCTCCCTCACTGGTAAAACGCAACGACCGGAGAGAGACACATCGAAACTCTCACACAATCGATAGGACAGTCTTAGGACCATGGTCAGCTAAAGGGGGACAGAGAGAGGCAGAGCGGCAGCGAGAGAGAGGAAGGGAAAGGGAGAGAGAGAGAGAGAGAGAGAGAGAGAGAGAGAAAGAGAGAGAGAGAGAGAGAAAGAGAGAAGAAAGGCAGAGACTAATAAACCGAGATACTGAGAGACAGGAAGTGAGAAACATATTGGTTTTGACACTGAGAAACAGTTTGGCGTAGAAAGTGAAGCTGACTAGAGTGGCAGAAGCCGAAAACTGCTGGGAGGGGAACTGACTAAATGCGGTCTTGAGAGCATTACACGGTGTAGTAGACGGTAGTGAAGTAGAGATCTAACTCATTTTCACGAGTCAATTTCAACAAAAGGGCAGCTACTTTGTTTCACACCGTCGCCCCCATCCCTGCGCAATCGTGCGTTGAATTCTGCATGCGCGGGCGTGGCGCCGCCTATTTTTTCAGCCCCACACCTGTTCATTTATCATAGATTACATTTCCATTGTGAAAGTACAAAACATTTTATTATGATTAAATTTACAAAATCCTCTAAAGAAACTTCTTTTGAAATATCCGTGAGAGGTGTACGTCTCACTACTATAGACGATTATTTCTTTGACCAGTCAAATATTTATTCCATGTTCTGGGAAATTTCATTGTGATAAATGTCTTCCACATTAGTAGTAGATGCATACTTCGAATATTCTGAGTCGTTGATTTTGTCTATTTCGGCCTCTTCTGATTGATGTTTGTCGACATTTCCTCCAAAGGTTCCAGTACAGAAGAAACGGAGCTCTTATCAGTCAAACAGTCCAGTTGATTCAAGGACTGATTTAAAGGGCATAATCTCAAAGTGTAAAGCGTCTCGTATGGATTGTGTTTTTTTCCAAGCTCGAAAGTGACTGAAAAACAATAGACGAATATTCTGATGTTAAGTATCTCACACTTAGTATGTGGATTCCTCAATAAGGTGACCGTAGAAGACAACTAGTGACCCCAGCAGGGAGAGGTAAGGTTGTGTCCGGATGAGTAATCAGTGTTGGGACCACTTTTCTTGTAAAAATTTTTTTTTTTTTTTTTATGTTTTCGTATTTTCCGAAATAGAAAAGGATAAAGGACAAAAAATCAGTTATGGTTGTGTCTGTGGCGATAAGAGCCACTCAATTGAAGAAAACGTGGAATACCGCGGCCGACAAAAGACACATGCACTTAGATAAAAGGGGGCTGCACCCCCTCGCTGGCTCTGATCAGAAGAAACAGTCAGGGAAGAAGAATTGGCAAACGTTTTGTCTGGTACGCTTTTTTGTTTTGTGTCTCCCTCACTGCGTGGTTCTCTGTGTCACAGGTCATGGCGAACAGATGAAAGAGTATATGATGACGTCACAAAACTAAGGGTGACCAACACCCACCAACCAACGCGTGGGCCAGCCCTAGCCTGTCCAAAAAACTTGTCAAGTGGCGTTCTCATAGTTTGGTGAAAATCGAATGTTTTTAATCTATTAATTTTCTAGCCATAAAGCAGATTAATGAGACCCCACCCAAATAAACGAAAGCAAATTCATGCAAAAATTCGCAACCTAGATAAATATATTTGTTTGTTCACTGGGTACATGCTCACAATCACAAATTCTGTTCGAAAATAATCTTCTTTACATAGCTAGTACAATATAAACTACTCTAAGTTTACAAACGGATCTATTTTCAAACGACGGTGTAGAGAGTTCAGCGAATCTTCCCATCCCTCATAATAACGGTGACTTTGATCTTCTTTCCACCACAAGAAAAGGCATTTTTGCGCATTTGTCTAAAACCCATTTTAACTTAAAACCGGTAGTTTTCTAAACTACCTGTTCAAGGAAAGGTAGATTATAGTGTCCGAAGCAAGATATACTGAGTATAAAATGTAGTCAACCAAAGCAATCAAGGGATGTCCAAGTTGGGAATCACTCACCACCCAAAAGATACAAAGATGAAGATCCAACAGGGATGACAGCAGAGCCTATAAATATGTTTTGCAAAAAATGGACCAATTTCATGATTTGAACTCCTGAGGGTATAAAATTACCTGAATTGACATTTTGATTTCTTTCGATCCTTCGAACTTGTCGTTTTTCTCGAAATACATTATGCCGAAAAAGATTGCATGCGCAATGGGGGTGATGGCAATCAGACTATCCGACAGCTTGCTCATGCTAAATACTACTTCTCTCAAACTATCTAAGAACCAACATGAAAAGGAACTCCGAAAGGGGAAGATTGGGTCGAACATTAACTGCGAAAGTTGAGGGAATGAATCGATAGCCCATGTGGGAATATCCAAAATCTGTGCACATAAATGCCGACATGAATAGATGAAAAGCTATTGTAGCCCGAAATAATCCCTGAATTACACGCCACTCTTTTACTTTCAATGAAAATACCTTTGCGAGTCTTGGAGTTAAGAGAAACTGTCCTTTGATTGGGAATAAAGTATAGACGGCGGTGGAATGTCATCAGAATTTTTAGAATTAGTGATGTAGCGAAGGGTACAATGACGACAGAGCCGAGACACTAAAGTAAACTTTGCTCTCAGTCTACCCATTTTATGCAAATGATTATTTTAAATTTCGAAACGAACTGAGCCAATATTACCCAGACTTTCCTGAACATATTGAGCTTAGTTCGACTTAGATTTGCGCGGTTCAAACCCAGACCAAATTGGTAGCGTTTCAAAGAATGTTTGGCAGCCTTATTCAAATAACCAACAAACAATGTAGAGCAACTGATTCTCAAAGTCGATGTAGAATGAACAAACGATGGCAATCACAACGCCAAGATAGTTCTGAGCCGCCGAAACAGCTATAAGTGCCAGAATTGTGCAAGGAAACTCCGATTTCCACCCACATAGTCTCCATACTCCATAAACATATGTTGTATTGCTGATTCAACGCCATCCCAACCCTTAGAAAAATCAACTGGAGAATAAAGAAGCACAAGTTGGAAAAGATGAGAACACATCCCACAAGAGGACGCTGATCACCAAAAGGTGACTCGGGTTGTTCAGTTTCTCTCATCGGGCTGAATCATTTTTTTAAAGGAATGATTAAAACCAACATTAGTTCCATCAGAGAACAACCTGGACGACTGGTGCAATTAAATGATGTACTCAGAGTGGAGTAAGTTACCTCCCACTCAGATGCGTGAATGATGCCAATCAAGGTGTCGCAAACACAAGTAGGCTCGTAGAAAAAAAACCCAATAATGGGCCGGTTTTCAAAAGCAACACTAGTGCAGTGATATAAACAGCTAAAAGAATCCGAATCTAGCAGATCCAATAAAAAATAACAGACCCTCGTCATCTTTTACCTACGGTAAAATTGCTTAGCTGAAACGTTCGACATCGTGGGTTTTTAAGCCGCTACTACGAACCACAGTTACGCTTTGTTGGGCTTTTTAACGTGCCACAGTTTATTGAAACAACATGGGTTTCCGTTGCCTATAACGTCCCAGTGGCCACTGCGGAATTTTGGTTTCATTCTCCCATTACCAAGTGTGAAGAGACATGAAACTATGCTTTCAATTGCTTCAAAATGCTATTCTACTAATTTTCGAAGTCGATTACTTTCGTCAATTACAGCAAGGCCAATATTTCGACTTCATCAATGTTCTCAAAATTGAAAGGATGCTGGACGTAGCTCTATGGTGGTGGAGTACATGTCTGCTGGATGTTCTTCTTCCCCTCCCAGCCGTGGGAACTGCGATCGTCTCTAGTCCTCTGTCGACAAAAACCGGATGATTGAACTCTTGCTAGAAAGTTGAAGAAGATCTAGTTAGACCCGGATAGCATTACAGTACTTCTGTGATTCAATTGATAAGTCATCACAGGACTGAAGTCTGGATTGGGCGCATTCGCTGGCTGTCAGAGGGTGCAAGAAACTGACCGCTCGAAACACGACCACCCAAGTTTTTTCTCTCTTTTTGCATTGTTTACGTTTATAAAATAGACGCCCACGTTCATACAATCAAAATAAATTGGAAAGGGCAAACCTTGATTGCAACATTAGTAGCTATTATGTAAACACTGATGAGACCAATATGCAATCACGGCTCATCTAAATAGTTTTTAAAGCAATTGACAGCTATTCAACACAAACCAATTTGGCGTCATTATCAAAATGTTGCAACCGTAACACTATCAAAGGAAAGTACATGAGTAAAATTAAGCTGGTTTGCGTTAACTAAACTAAGGTTTAAAGTGACTTCTTTAAAACAAAACAACACATGTTTCTTATGTAATGACTGAGAATTACCTGTTTACTAACAAATAAACAATACTATCTTAGATCTATAATTCATGCGAGATAAACATGAAAACAAATACCTCAACTTTTTGCGTCTCTACTTTCGCGAAAACCTCCCTTTTATTGTATTTTTACCATGTTTCATTCATAAACAAGACGCCCACATACACTCCAATCAAGCACATCTTGATTGCAACATTAGTAGCTATTATATAAACACTGGTGAGACCACTATACAATCATGGCTCATCTAAATAGCTTTCAAAGCAATTGATAATTCAAGATGTGCCAATTTGAGGTCATTATCAACATGTTGCAACCGCAGCAATATCAAGGGTAAACACGTTAGTACACAACATTTGTATATTAGAAGCTACAGTAAATGTCAACTAATCTTGCAACTTCAGTTCATATAGACACTATTTGGCAGCGCACATTACAAGCTATTTTAACCTTCGGCAAACTATAGCCCTTGGTACATTTAACCTTGGACCATTTTCAACTTCAACTAAACATTTATTTAACATACATAAAAGATGTACGCATTCAGAGAAACCTATTGGGACTAAACTAAACTACAACTAAACTACAACTAAATTATGCCGAGCCTCTGCGACGAACATAGAAGATGTTCTCCACTTTAGGGGCGTTGTACTTCTTTTTCATGAAAGGAAAGGCATTTTCCCGAATTCTTCTAAAACCAATTGTACATTTTTTGTGATTGAGAGTTACCTGTTGAACATCATATAGATGATACTATCCGATGCAAGGTAGACTGATAGTGACAACAAGACGCAAATCTGCTTTGACCAGGAATCGTCCACTTGGGCATCACTAAGAACCCAGAAAAGGAACATGAAGATGTTGATAAGACAAGATAGCAGGGCCTGAAACATAGAATTAAGGGCGAGTTTTGTTTATTGAATTACCTGAATGGACATCCTAACTTCATTCGATCCTCTGAACTTGTAGTTTTTCTTGAAATACAGTATACCGAATAAAATAGGGTAAACGACTGGGTTTATAGCAGCCATCCAATCGGAAACGGAGCTCATACTTAACCAAAAAGTGAAAATTATAAAAAAAGCAAACATTTTAAGAAAATCGTGAAGAGGAAGGGTGCTTCTGATGGAGACTCCAAGCGTGTTAGGAATAAATCGGTAACCCATGTAGGAGAATCCAAGGTCTATGCACATAAACCAAGAGAATAACACATGAAATTCAACCGTAAGCCCGAAGAAGATCTATTTAACAATAGATTGGCTTAGTGTAAGAACAAACTTTGGCGATTCGAGGAGTGAATATGAATTGTCCTTTGATTGGGTATAATGTGTAAACGAAGCGATGAATAGTCATCAGAATGTTGAGGATAATGGCGGTAGCAAATGGTACGATTATCAAGGAACCCAGGCACTGAAAATGAATTAAGGCAAGGTTTAAAAAATGAAATCTGAAGTACACAGTTTTTAAGCATAGCGTGCACTGTGTTTGAAATCTCGTTTTCCGGAGGCCATCATTAAATGTGCCGTAATTTAGAAATCGAGATCTGAAATGGCATTTGAAGCCATTTCAGGCGACAGCAACCAGTGGAAAACCGGCAATTTAACGAGTTACGAGCAAGGTTTCAACGCGCATGCCCAATTCATTAGCTTATTCACTTTTTGATTGTCACATTTGACTTTTCAATGTTACAGCCTGAACAAAACGACTCTTGTTCTGTTTTTTACCCTTGTTGGTTGCCCGCGAGTTTCAGACCCGTACGAGATCGGCGGCCGCGCCCGGGTCTAACGCTTCCTAAGTCCTGAACTCACCCGGTAGATTCGTTGTCACCCAAAGTCTATCCAAAAGGAACATAGAATAGCCACGATTGTACCAGAAAATGACTGGGCAGACGACACCGCTATTAGTGCCAGAATGGTGCACGAAAACTCGGATTTCCAGCCGCAAAGCTTCCACAGTCCCTGAATGATTGAATTTTCAAATATGAGGCTTATCCAATTTGCTGACGGACAGAACTATTCTTACCTTAAGAAAAGCCATTTGAAGTAGGAGGAAGAACAAGTTTGTAAACATCAAGATGCCCCCAACAAGATAAAGCTGATCACCAAAGGGCGACTTGGGTTGTTCGGTTTCGGAAACACTGCAAACGTTTGTTTTAAAGAGCATGGTTTCTTACATTCTGAAAACTAAAAGGCTAAAATATAAACTTACATGTCGTGCATTGGAGATGCCTCGATGTTTCTGCAATTGAAATACTCTCAACGCTGCAAAGAAAGGTACCACCCACATGGCAGTTTGAATGCTCTCAATCACGAGTCATTCACACATAGTAAATAAGTGCGGAATGTGAGGTAATGTGGCTTGAACAAAAATGTACACATGAAAATTACGTTAAAAAACATATTAAAACAACAAAAATGAATACACAGTTTTTTATCTTTTCCAAATTTATATGCGTTATAGTTAAAATGGCTTTATGTAAAACTTTTAACACAAACACACACATACAACTTCAGCAAAAACGTTGTTTAACAAACATGTAGAGTAACTAAATCAAAAATACGTTAAAAAATACGGGCAACATAAAAATACGGGCACATATCTGAGATGTGATCAAAAAACCACAATTACACAGTCAGTGCCATATTTGAACTACGCCTTCGAGTATACAAGCTTTTCCCTGCTTTCCTCTTGTTTTCCTTTCTAATAAAGGGAAAGGCGTTTTTCCGAATTCGTCTAAAATAATATCACACAAAATGTATAGCTAAGGATTACCTGTTAAAAAACACGTATATAATACTATCTGATGCAAGGTAGACTGATAATGAAAATAAGACACATATCTGAGTTGCCCAGGAATCTTCAACTTGGGCATCGCTAAGAACCCAAAATAGGAACATGAAGACGTTAACAAGACATGATAACGATGCCTAAAATTTGATAATTGGAAAATGAGTGGTAAAGTGAGTAAACAAGGTATTTTTGTTGCTATATTACCTGTAAGGACATTGTAACTTCATTAGATCCTAAGAATTTGTGGTTTTTCTTAAAATATATTATACCAAATAAGATGGGATAAGCGATGGGATTTATGGCAACCATCCAATCAGAAATGGAACTCATACTTAACCAAATGTAAAAAAATATCAAAAAACAACAAACGATTTAAGAAAATCGTGAAGAGGAAGGGTGCTTCTGATGGAGACTCCAAGCGTATTGGGCAGAAATCGGTAACCCATGAAGGAGAATCCAAAGTCTGTGCACATAAAAACAGAGAAAAACACATGAAAGACAATTGTAAGCGAGAAGGAAACCTAAATAATCATAGATTGGTAACTCGCCAATAAAAACCTTTGCAATTAGGGGAGTGAATATGAATTGTCCTTTGATTGGGTATAAAGTGTAGACCCAAAATGAACATAGAATAGCGACCATCATTCCCAAAAACGACTGGGCAGACGAAACGGCAACTAGTGCTAGAATAGTACACGAAAACTGGGATTTCCAACCACACAGTTTCCAGAGCCCCTGAGTAATTAAATTATGAAGAAGACTATTATTCAATTTGTTGAAGAACTGAACTACACCCACCTTCAGAAAAACCAGTTGGAGTAGAAGAAAACAGGAATGACTAAAGATTAGGATGCCTCCAACTAGATGAAGTTGTCACCAAAAGGAGACGGAGGTTGATCGGTTTCTGAATGACTGGAAACAATTGTAGATAACAGGTTTTGTCTTATATACATTCTAGAAACTGAAATCTCAAATATACAATTACATTTCGTCTTTTGCAGATCCCTCCATGTTGCTGCAATTATATTACTCTCAAGGTGGTAATCAATGGTACCACTTACATGGTCGTCTAAATGTTGTCAATTACGGGTCATTTACACATAAGTAAACAAGGGCATATCTGAGGTGAACTGGCGTGAATTTTCAAATGTGAATTTTGGGTACACCTAATAAAATTTAAAGAAAACCACATTTAAACTTGTATTCTTTCCGACTCATTTAAAAGCCAAGTTTTTATCAGTCCAAAGGGGTATGATAAATCTGTAAATGTTAATGCTGATGGAAAATCTGGAGGCCGGGCCGCTCATTTAAATGGTGAAACTCACATTCCCACACCCACAAAAGAGAGCACACACCAACATCAACACACAAACGCAAACGCAAACGTATACGCACAAACCCACTCACACACAAACTCAAACACATACACACACACGCACGCACGCGCACACACAAACATATATACGAAAACAGAAGCGCGCGAGCGCAAACGTAACATACTTTCTGTCTTTTCTTTTATATCCCCAGTTTTGTAAACCAATTTGTCGTTGTTAAATATCAGCCCCGTTTGTGTAAACACCCACGATCCCAATTTGCAATCATTTCGCTTCAGAATTGCTCTTAATATAATCCACTGCTATTCAAGGGCAGCCAAATTGATATAATACGCACTAATCTGCAATCATAGCACACTCAAGGGCAACAAAAGTTTTACAACAAATAGGGGCTGACACGCTGAAGAAGAGCGGTTTGAAACGCAAACAGGTTTTTTTTTGTTTTTTTACGAGCACGACAAACAGAAACTCCAGTGCAAGCCTCTCTCTCTCTCTCTCTCTCTCTCTCTCTCTCTCTCTCTCTCACTCTCTCCGTCTCTCTCGTCGCTCTTCCATGTGTTTTAATATCTAATTATTGAATAACAAACCCTCCTCGCCTAATCCTCTACCCATAGCATGGCTTGATAGATATATCTTTATTTTAACAATTGTTGAAGTGGGAGACTGAAGGGTTTTCAATGCCGTGGCGACCCATGTAGAAAGAGATCTAAATTCAATCAAATGTGGACAAGTTTCTTTCACAAGTTTGTTCTTTAATCGGACACCGGTAACATGGAAAATTGTAGAAATTGTTAGTTGTGGATTGGTAAATATTCACAAATGTGAAGAAAAAAACTTGCATTACAATAGAACGCTTCCATAAAACCTTATTGTTTCATCCTTCCTGTTTGCTTGATTCAAATTTTATTGGATTGTGTGCGCATCCAGTTCTTAAAATGGCCCTTTAAGTAAATTGGAAAAATGAAAAGCAGAAGCGAATGCATATTGTTCTCAAAACTTACATTATTATATTAGGCATCAGGTCTGTGTGAATGTTGTAGTCAAACCAAAGCTTGTCTGCTCTCGTTGAGTCGAATTAACAGAAAGCTATCCAAACCCATAAAAGTTTGTTTTTTATCTACATGATATAGCTATTTACCTTGTGCTAGTTGAAAACGTGACATTTTTAAATGAAATTCGTAAAAAAAAGCCGAGGGTGAGATATGCAACCTATACAGGAAAAATTATTTTGTAATTAAAATCGTATACGAAGAACATTGAGTAAGAGCGAGCAACAACTATAAGTTTGTTCCAGAATAAGCAAATTGTTTAAAATAACACGTTGCTCTCAGAAATTGTTGGAAGTTGAACCAAAAGAACTTTGACGTGAACTCTTTGTTTGGCGAAACAGCCTGTGTCTGTGTCAAACGCCGATGACCTTAACGTTTTTCAGCCGATTTCGTAATGAGTGTCCCCTTTCGGAAGATTGTGACATCTTGTGTGATAGTTTTACGGAGAAAGAGACGCCGGATGTCTGACGAGAAATTGCGACGAATGGAAAAACTGCTTGACCCACAATACTGAAGAATAAGAAATCCTTTCCGATAAGAACCAACTGTGGAAACTGCATAAAAGAGATTTATATGTTTTCTTTATTTGTTTTTTACTAGCTGAGCTATGACAATTGTGTAGCAGTTTTGTTGTCTTTTCTCAACTAATGGTTAATTTTTCAAACTTAAAATTCTGCCGGCACTGGGCCAGATTGTGGCACCAATGATTACAATTTCTGAATCTTACATCAAATCTCAGACTAGACCCCTAAACCAAAGGTGAAGTTCGTCTACTTGATCAGACACAAACAAAACATCGGAAAAAAACGCCAATGTCTTCCAATCGAGATCTTGAACATTTTAAAGATTATTTATTTCAACTGTCTATTCTGTTAGGAGTTTAAAACAAATTAATCTTAATGTTGGTTTGGTTCTCCTTCTTCTGTGCACTCTCCTTCCGTGCCAGTTTCTGCAGGCCTGGTTGAAACTTTCACTGACGACTTCCGCTAAATCTTTAGCTCTTGAACTGAAATATTATTGGTGAATGTATGTTATTTGTACGAATGCACCCTTGCCACTTTTTCATTTGTTTGAAGTGAAGTCACAAGGCAACTTGGATAGTTCTGCTGCTTCCATGACAGGTTGGTTTGACGACTTGCTATGCGAGTGAACGTCCGAAAACACTAAAACATGGGTGAGACATTTTGGTAAACTTTCAATGAAAATTTGAAAACTAACTTTTCTCCGGTGAATGCTTCAAACAAGGTTCAAGGTGCTTTGGTGTGTGTCCACAAAACCTGATCAACAATGCAGAGGTTTAAAATCCATACAAACGTAAGAATCAAATATTCATAATGTGCCTTTTTAAGTAAACTTTCAACAACTTCTAGGAAATGATAATTTAGATTACTAGTAACCGTTTTTACGGAAATTAGGCATAAGGTCGTTAAGGAAAGAAAATGCAAAATAAGCAGAAATTTGGACTGTGTGTAAAGCAACCTTTCTAAGGAGATTCAGCCAAATCTAAACTTTGGTGGTCCGAGGTTTTGTTATATGCTCCAATATTACTTGTACTGTGCCCTAAATGTTACAATGTTATCACTTTCGGTTGAATACTTACTTTAAGAAGCAATTTAAAACCTTATATAATGAAATGTACAAATTCTAAAGGGATCTTTGGTATTTCTTTTTAACACTTCTTTGAAAAGGTGTTGGTTACTTGACGTACTCCTTAAAGCAGTTTGCAATAAGCCTTTTCGATGTTAGTTTCAAAGTTGTCCCACCTTATCCAAAGATACCATCATCCAGGTCCATTTTTGGATCTGTGGAAAGAGGATGACGCTTCAAAGCAAACGTCCAAAAGCGAAAACTCCTAAATTTTCATATAGGCTTGCCAATGTTTAAGCGTTCCTACCTGTTCTTCAAGAAATACTGTAACTTTTATCGATATTAGTAGAATAGAGAATGAAATATGCATTCTAAAAGTAGATGTTGATAAACATTATACAAATTTCATTAAAAATGGAAAAGTAAATTTATAAACAGTGGATGAAAGACACAAGAGGATGGACGCGGAAACTACCAAGTGTGGACTGAGTGCTCCAATTCCTTGGTTGTTTTTCAGCCGATTTCATGATTGATTTCAAAAGGTTTGACATCTGCTGACAAACTTAATCTGAAAAAAGCATTGCCGAAAAGAAACCTTCGGTGCATGATGGATGATAGATGGCGTTTCAACAAAAAGCTTTGCTTGACCCGTATTGCCAGACCTATTCACAACAAAACTCCACGATTCGTAACCAAGGCGAAGACCTTTTTTCTTGGTAGAGCTAAACGGTTTCCTCAAGATTGGCTATTGGCGAATCGAGGAAAATCTCCACTTTTATTTTTGAAACTGTTTGAAAATCTTTTGCGTTGTTTGCCACTAATTCTTGACAGAACCAAAACACACAGTCTTCGGAAAACAAAAAAGTTTTATTCACAATTTTTCATATGTTGCGTGGTATAAATTTCCAGACTGTCCGGAGTTGGGGTTTCTAGCGTGTATTGGGTTTTCCTAAACATATCTGATAATGAGGCAAATTCAAAATGATCACATCTCACATATAAGAGCAGGCAGGCATTTCTTCTTTTTCCTTCGGTAGAATTCAACATGGAATGTTTTCGTTCCTAGCGGGGCACTAAATTCGCAAGGGCTCCTCTAAAATCAATTGTTGGTGTTTGCAATTAATCTTACAGGGTTCCTGGACCACTAGGAAAAAACTGGCAGCTTTGTAAGGCTAGAGGTGAGAATGAAATCTGTTTCCTCACATATTCCTGCATCCATTCTAAAGAAACGTATAAACTATTTAAAGAAAAGGTTTTAAACTCTTAGTAACAAAATTACTAGTGTTTTTTATCATAAAACCTATGCCAATGTTACAAGGTTTCATGCGCCCGAATACTGAAGTTTTGCTTGTAGATTTCTCTTTACCCAAAATAAAATGTAACTAGACAAGTGTAAGTCTGTGAGACGCTCGTGTTTTCGTTGCTTTATATATTAAAAAACGAACCTATCGGTGAAAAAGGATAGCAAATATTTTTTAAAGTCAGAAAACTTACATTCTTCTTAAACTGTTGTTCGTCTGTTTCTTCCAGTTGGCAGTTCTTTTGAATACAACTAAAATTAAAATCCAACTTTTCAAGAATGGAAATTGAATGTGAAAAAAAGAGAAAATTCTAGAAACCCACAGGTTTGGCCTTTTTAGTGTTGTACAAGTTTTTAGCGGTCTTCAGGGTTTTTCTCATAGTCAGGGTCGATAGCATATTTAAGAAAACCTAAATCACTGCTATTTAACGACATTTCCTTACACATGTGTACCTTGTGAACCTTGAAAAAGGGTAGATCCATGTAGATTTCATAAAGAAGATGAGATATCATAAAGAAGATGAGATATGCATCCTAAACTGGCGGTTGTATGAGCAGCTTATAAAGGTTTCAAAGGAAAGAGTGTATATAAAGTTTGTAAAAAGAAGGCTGCAGTTTTTACTTTGTACGCATCTGAGTTAAGCAGAACCGCATGTATAGAAACAAGACAAATCAAGAAAGGAAAACGTTCACGCGCCGTCTACCTTATTATGTTTTTCAGCCGATTTCTTGATGAGTCCCCCTTTTCGAAAGTTTTGACATCTGATGAGATTCTATTGCTAAAAAACCGGACACTCTCTGATTGACGAGAAATCGCGTTCAGCAAAAACACCCGATTTGACCCATTTTCTAAAGAAAATAAGTAGCGAAACCAAAAGCACAGCCCCGATAATCTTCTAGAACTAGGGTTTAAAAACTGAACCTTTGTTGTAAAGTTTGCATCGAGAAGGTGAAAACAAAAACCTTAAAGGCAGAATAATGCTTTTCTTTTAAAGAAGAGGGTGATATTTCAATGTGAGGGGGAAAAGTTTCCATTTTAAATCAAGAAAAAAAACACGATTTCTTTACACTCGATTTATACAAAGTTGTGGATATCATTTAATTGGAACGGTTACGCAATCTCAACTTTTTCTGTTACGAAGGACTTGGCATTGTTGTCTTCATCAGTGATCATCTGTGTTCCTTTGTTAGTGTAACCTGGTTGAACCAAACTTTTGAAGCGAATATGACATTGAAATTAACTTGTCCTGAACATATGGTGACATTTGTTTTTGACAAATGAACTCACCAATTGGCAAAACTTCATTTTGGGCACCGATGCATAGTTGACGGTCAAAACATCCTGAAACCGAGCATTTCTTTGAAGTTGGAAGTTACTACTTTTTTGGTTTGGGTGAACTCACTTCATCAATGTCGCATTTGTGACGTTTGGAACTCACAACTATACAAATGTTGTCAACGTAGGGAACGTTTTAAAGTTTTCCCTGAAATACAAAAATTGGTCTACATTATGCAAAATTAAAGTTTTGCTGGTATTTGTGTAACCAAAACTGAAGAGTAAGGAAAAAGCTGGGTTTGTCATTTGCGCTTACAAACTGTGGAAAAATTCTATACCATGCTTAGCTTACTTTATCTTTCCTTCACATTTCTAGTCGATAACTTTATTAGACAAGAGCGAATTCCATCATTGTTGTAGGGTCTGAAATATGGGTAACTTTTATAAACCATAGAACTTGCCAGATCCAAATGAAGATTAAAGTTGCGGGTGAATTCCACATTGTTGAGATTTGCCAATTTTCTCAAAATCTCCCGCGTCCGTTCTAAACAATTGTTACATGGGCACGTAGAAACTTACAACAGCCTACAACGGAAGCTCGGAGAATAATAATGCGTTGACCAGAAATTGCTTTAAGAAAAGAAGCCACAGTACCACAATCTGAAAAAGTTGAATTAAATAATTACTGAAGTTTTAATTGTCTTGAGCATGGCTTCGTTCTACTGATCCGTTTTTTTTAAACTCTTAAAGCGTAACCTTCTTTTCCAAGGGGTCCATATTTTATATGATTATCAGCCCATTTGTAAATAAACGTTTCTTCATGAAGCTGTGTTGGAAAAGAATATGCTTATACTCTTGTAAATTTGGCTCTTATAATAATTTGTTTCTAAAACTATTTTTTATCGTTTCAGGCTGAAGATCAACATTTTTGGGTTATGTTTAAATAAACAACAATAAGAATTTAGTTGTCTATGTTTTATCACATTCTTTGTCTTATATTCTTTGTCATTCCCATGGTACTAACAGTATGTTAATGTAACCACTATTTTTTATAAATGTTTTTTCTACAGCATCGAGAACTGTAGGCATGGTGTTTACTCATACCTTTAAAATTGGTGAAGCTTTTCAATTATAGTAGTTTGGTATCAACGAGAGAATGAAATATGCATCCTGAATGCCACACATTACAAGTACATAAAAAGACAAGGTGAATTAAGAAAACGTATGGGTTCAAGAGAAATCCGATGTCTTTGTAAAGTTATTTGACAATGCGAAACTTTGAAGAACAAAAATGCGGTGTACCCATGACTGAAAAGTGCTTCCTTGAAACAAGTTCCTCGTCGTCGCTGTGACCCAGTTCCATTAGAAAAAAGCCCGAGAAAGGGCAGAATTGTAAACAAGGACGGGAACGAGCCATTCCAAAATTGAAACAAAAGAAATGAATTTAACCTTTGTGTTTATCATTCAAGAATTTCAAAACTTTTCTGTTTTGCGAGTAGGCTTTCTGTTTCGTGTATTCATTTTCACATTTATCAATTACAAAAAATGAAGACGACCGAAGAGATCCCGAATTTTGACCCTTGATGTCGGGTTGGAGAACAGTTCGATGAGCTAATCTTTCTAAATGAACTGTTTTTTTTACTTGTTACTGTTTATCAAAGAAGAAAAGAAGAAAACAAAGTCACTGTTTAGTTTTTGGCCACTGTTTTTTTTTGGCGAGTTCTCAAACTTCTGTTCAGCAACTTTTATTAAAAATTAAATCCAAATTTACCTGACAGTCTGATTGTACACATTTGCTTTTAATAAGGTTCCCAAATGAAGATTACCACTTGAAAATACCTTCAACATCTTCTGGTCATCTAAAAAAACCTTTTATAACTGTACCTGTGCGAATTTATTACGGCAATGCGCAATAAACTTCCATTTGAGAAATTCTCCTGATTTTATCAAATTCATCTTGAGCTCGTCTTAAGAAATAGGTTGTCGCCAATATTTCTACACCGACTTACAGATTTAATAGCCACAATCGGGGCTATATGGCACATCGAATGGAAAAAGGGCTCGGGATTTGAATTTATGGGAAGACCGTTTCACAATATCTGCAAAATGTTTCTGTTTGTTTTTCAAATGTGAATTTAAATCTACAAATTTTAAACTTACCAAAGGGTTTGTTCAGTGAGTTTAAGGTTTTTGTTTCGCCAGTTTCTATTTAACGGCAACAAAGAAAACATCTGTGAACTCCTATCATCAAAGTTACTGGGTTACTCCTACCTGTTTGTTTGAAAAAGTTTGAAAAGGAGTAACATTGGGTAGAAGAGAGGTTGAAATATGCAGCCTAAACGTCACAAGTTTAACACATAAGCATGGAATCACACGTAAATACAAAAGCAAAGTCAGAAAATTCGCAGTAGGAACATCGAACAGTTGTGGTTCTTTGCAGTGTTTGGGAAATAGTTGTGTTTCGTAAAGATTTGGCAAATCTAATTTGTAGGACAACCAATCGCCAAACATATGACGGAAAGGTTCTTCTCACGGGCAAAAAAGTTCATCGTCAACGGAGTGACCCACTTCTCGAAGAAAAAAGCCTGAGAAACGTAAAAGCGGACAAGGACAAGTCTTGCGAAAGGAACACTTAAAACAACCTGACTAGGGAACATCAACAGATATATAACCGAAGCGCTTGGAATTCTTTATTCAGCCATTTAATGTTCAAAGCAGTGCGTAAGAGGAAACCGATCTTTTGGTTTGCGACGTCAAAGTAGTGCATCTTCCTTTAAGTTAGAAGGGAACAACTTCAGAGACAGGAAATCTGTAGCTCTAAATAATGCAACAATTTTATTCAATTGAAAACCTTACGTATATAAGAGAGTGGCACCGCAAAAGATAGACATGACGTCGGCTGACGCTGCAGTGAAGGTTGTCGTAGTCGGAAAATGTACTACCGCCTTTTTCACAAGTGAAATTTTTAAACCACATTACCAGTGAAGCATGGTTCTTGAAACCGTATGATTTGAGCGCTATCATCTTGAATTGTTTGGAGAATGTGTCAAAACAATGCTGACGTCGGGAACAACGACGTTCTATTATAACTGCTTTGATACAACA
Organism: Oscheius sp. G VE-2021; assembly: GCA_022343465.1. NCBI lineage: Eukaryota > Metazoa > Nematoda > Chromadorea > Rhabditida > Rhabditidae > Oscheius > Oscheius sp. G VE-2021. The sequence goes on along the minus strand of JAJQXH010000029.1, from coordinate 6,493,522 downwards.
GATAGCTTACATGCATCGACGAATGCGTATTCCACTTGACATAGGACGAAGAAAGCATTTTCGAAGAATCAGGGCGGTGCTCAGTTACGATTTGCACCCAAGAGATAAGGTTTATCAGAGTTCTTTGAGCTACTGCCAAGATGGCCACAATGTGGCCGTTTCCAAAAGAGATTAATGCTTGTCTTTTTCTGACCGTAAGAATTATCAAAGTACACCTCAAAACATCTGAGTGACAAATCTTATTCATAAAACTTTATTATTATTTGAATGAATAAAACTAGTGTTCAGATCCGTGAGTAAGGGGATCACTGAAACCAATCTTCTGGTTACCGACGTCGAAGTACGTACATCTTCCTCTGAGGAATGGAATTCCAAGCTCGAAGGGAATTGTTTGAGACCCAATTGCGTAACTCTGAATTTCATTTTTTTTTATGGTTTCGTCTAATCAAATAACTTACGTTGATAAGAGCCAGTTTGCAAGAACCATCGGGCTGCTGCAGGATCAGATTCAGTTCATTGATGTGTTCTAAAGTATAAATTTAAGCAGTTAAGGAAGATTGTATTACCGGTTCCTAGAGGGAAGTTGAAAGCCATATCGATCTTTGTGTCACAAGGAACAGTAGCAGGAAGGGCAGAGTTTCTGTCAACACCAAGCTGTGATAGAACATTTCCAACCACTGGAGGTGGAGCAGCGATGTATGGGGAAGTGGAAGAGATGATGGTCTGAGATCTAACGTAGTAAGTTGTGTTTCCAGATGCGGAAAACGAGGCAAAAGAGGACATGGTGAATTGGAACAAGTTGGCATTGCTCAGGGGGTAGGCATGGCGTTGGCTAACGTTGCAATGAAGGTGGTCGTTGTCTGGAAATGTACCGTAAGCTAAGATGTACCATAGAAACAAATGTATCGTGAAGCACAAATCATAATGTTTAAAGAACCATATGTGTATGGTTCTTTAAACATTATGATTTGTGCAAGATCACCTAATTTTCCATCTATGTAGTCAAAAACTTCTACTCTACTGATCACACTACACCCAACAACTTACTTCCATAGTAGATAACACCGTGAGTTCCATTATCACTAGTTGCCCATTGATCTTCAAGCCAGATAACAAAAATTCCCTGTGCCACGTCTTCTAAAAAAAGTTAAACGTCAGACCAAGAATTGTATAAACGTTGGTTGATGGCCGTCTGGAAAACGGGAACTGATCCTGCAGGAGCAAGACCAGGGAATGCGAGGCCCAAGACACCGTCTACGCCTGAGGGCATCATTGAAGGGGTATTGTCAAAATGGCCAAAGGTGGCTTGAGGGACGGTGATACTTGTACGTTTGGGGTCGCTGCTGAAGGTTTCGCCGAGCTGGAAGTGACGTATTGTGGAAGAAAAGTTACAGAAATTGAGTGAGTGAGTGAGTGAGTGAAAGAGGAAGACAGAAAAGCCGCAGAAATATAACTGTTAAGACAAACTTACAATCACAGTATCTTGTCCAATAAATCCCGAAACTCCTCCAAACACACTCCAAGTCGAAAACATTTTTCCAGTGTTGCCGAAAGTGCTTGATTTTGTTCTGCAACCAATTTTTGAAGAGTTTTATAATGCGCTACCCATCAAAAGTGTTATTTTCAGAACCAGCAGTCACGTCAGGAACAAAGAGAAAAGAAGAAGTGGTGTCAATCTGGAACTTACAATAATCAAAACACAAGAAACTTACAGCAACGGTAAATGCAGTTCCAGGGGTACCAATAATTACAGTTGTTGTCCAATAGTTGCCATTCTGGGTTAACTAAAGCATATTGTTGTTTTTAAAATTGTAACCAAAACCTACCACTTCAGCCTGCTCTGTTTGATTTACAACAGCAGCTAGTTTAATAGGAATAACAAAAGAATAGGCCACTTGGGCGAAAAGGAAGAGCAGTGCTGCTGACCGCATGGTTGATGAGTGCGCCAACACTCAGTTGTTGCGTTTTATACTGAGAAGATCGCTTATCAGAGATGAAAAAGTAAGCGCGGCCCCAAATTGTAAGCACATTGAACCCGGAGATAAGCACTAATTGGATATTAAGGTGACGTAAACCAAAATATAGTTTGATTTACAACAGCTACTATTCTAGAAAACTAGGCTAACAAAAAAATGTATAAAAAATGTGCGTGTTTTCAAGTGCTAAGGGCGTGATCAGTTACTTTTTCTTCCCGGAAAATAGTTCTTATCAATTCAGTTGTCTGAGCCACGTTGAAGCCAATGAGGCCACACTGTGACTATTTCCAATAAATGGCTCTTGCGGAGCTGGAATCCAGCAAAATAACCTTTCGCAGCAAGGGCTAGGACGTGAAATTAAAAAATTGTTTAAAAATTTATTCTTCTTATTTAAAAAAAATCACCGACGCGATTGTTCCGAACTGGTTTTCCGAGGAAAAAAAAGCAATTTTTGTAGATTATTCATGAAATTTGTTCCCGCTGTTCAATGAAAACAGCTCTTATTTTGGGATCAGAATGAGGTTTTAATAAATCGGACAAGGGGGGGTGTAAACGCCGTTTCACAAATGTGGGTGTAAACGCCGTTTCACAAGCAGAGACTAGCTGTCATTAATAAGTCGTACTTGCTGCACCCGCTAAAAGTCACCTTGTAGCGCAGTGAGTGGTGGCGCGACCCACAAGCACTTCCCGGGTTCGAGTCTCGGCTGTACTAACCCATTTTTACTCTGTTACTTGAATGATTCTTGTTTGGCGACACGAATATTTTAGTTGTTTCGTTTTCTGCATGGAATAATAACTTCAATTAACATGTCTTATTTTATCTTTTCATACTTCTTTTTGTTATTTTGTAACCAATGCTCTGTATTATACATGTGCTTTCATTTAGGGTAGTGCAAAGCCTGGTCAGGCCAATACCTGAAATATACGGCCCAGCCTTCTACGGGCCAAAAATTTCAATCAAACAACATTTGCTATTTATGTAGTATGATAAAACAGACCTCTGGCATAACAAATTCACCGAACAATTAATACATAGTTTAACTTTATGTTTCGGACCAGTCAATAAATTTCTCGGAACGGTCCATAACAAGTGGCACCCAGTTGATCTTTGGGTTCACCACGATTTCATGGTAATCACCAAGCAGAGATTTTTAAACTTGCATATACAAAAAAATTTGTTTCATCAAAAGAAAAAAAAACATTTTATTCATTTTAAACATTTTACAAACATCCGATTTTCTCGACTCTAGAATGTACCCCGTGGACGGTACGAGTTGCTTCTTTACCTTGCCGAGTAGGTGCAAAATGATTCTTCTCCACTGAAACAAGAATGTTGTCTGAATATAAAAGTGGTGTTCATTTTTTACGAAAAAAAAAAGACTTGCGCTTAAAAAAGAACAAACAAGTAAAGTTTTAAGACAACATTCTATCGAAAAAATATCGATAAAACGAGCAGAGAAAAACTGTTTTAAATTTTTTCAATGAAAATCGCGTGGCCCCGAAAATGTTTTTCTGCAATTACGCATTCAAGTATTTTCTGTTTGACTAGAATGATTCCGCTCGGTCCAAAGAATTCTCGGCCCGTGGGCTCTACCTGTAAAACATCGATAGTTAGGATTGGCACAAGTAAACTATGTTTCTGCGCACTATAAAAACGAACTATTTATAATAAATAACATTACATAATACTTTTTACCAGTATTTGTAAAGAAATCAATATTTTGCACCAAGGTGGATCCGAACCCTCTTGATGTTGGTCTGGAAACCGAACTGGCGCTATTTTTGAAGGCTGCTTTGTAAAGAGCATTTTTTCTACTATCTTTGATGTTCAAAATTTGACATACTCACCCATACGGTGTTGAACCACCATTTTCTTTCTTAAAAGGAGGAGAAAGACGAACAAATGGCGCATGCAGATGAGAACTAAAAGGATTTGCATTGAAGTGTTGTCATTAAAACCTACCCATGTGTTTTGTTGGAACACGGATATAACAATCAGCATGTGCAACTTTTGTCCACTAGTCAGGGGTTGAAATTATATACACCTGTACTCCCGACGATGTCCTTCTGAAATCAGTTGATATGAGCGAAAGACATCACCCTTACCTAAAGTCTTCTCAACTTTTAACATTTTCAGTAAATTAACGTTTTGTGAAATAGTAGAGGATAATGTAGGTATCCTAAGAAAAAAAACAATTTAATAAGTAATAATATAACGAAAACACAAAAAAACAGAGATGGTAGTATAAAAAGTGGAGAATCGTCAGATAAAACCGATGAAAACAAATGGGGAAAATATAGTTTTGTTGCAAAGTGTTCGTACTTTTTCATAATCAATAAATCGATCTTGGTTCAAAGAACTTTCTCAAATACAATTTCAGATTTTCCACGTGTAGTTTTCTCAATTTTTTTTTTCAGTTTCTTTATCTTTTTATACTAGTAACAATTGGCCATAATTGAGAAACCAAAAACAGAACAGAAAAACCTTTCTAATTATGTTTATTTTTCATTTACTGGTGTTCAATAAATAACGAAAAAGGGAAAACAGAGGGTTAAATAGAACGGTCCTCCACCGTTTGCTGTTGTCCAATGACAATGAAAAGTGCAGAGCCAGCTGTATAGACAGACTAGAGAGAAGACAGCCAAAAGTGTCCGAGAAGGCCACCTGGCCAGACGATCAATACGCCCGCCCAGTCGAGGTCAATTGATGTAAGCCCGCAGACGTCTGCGCGGCATGTGTTTGTTTAAATTAACGGGGGAGCGGCTGGCAGCTGCCAGCTGCAATAGAAACGTCTGCAGCAGGCGCAGTGAAAAAACTATTTTTGCCGACAGCTGAACGATTATGTAAGCCAAAGAGTTACAAATGAAACAACACTAAAAATTAAAAACAACAGCGTTTCAATTTGTTTTTTCTTTGACTCGACTAGCCAAACGTGTTAAGCTTTTTGTTAGGATTATCAGTCTGAACTCTAAGCCACTCGAGCATGAAACACCGGTGTGTGTCAAAACAAATAATCATTTAACATAAGTAAGAAATGTTATTTAAAAAGTGGAAAAATGGATAAATATGTAATAAAGACTTATATTTAAATATTTAATTATCATTTCGGTCGTCTAGGCTTCTGTCTCAGGTTTTATGTCGTCGGAAGCAGAAGGGGCAGCTTTTGCCTGAAAATTTCTAGTATTCAAGCAACCAACATATCACGTTACCTCTTTCAAACTCCACATTATGCTGGCCGGCGTGAACGCCTAAGGAATTCCCTAACAAAAATACTAGGGCCACAAATGCTGCCTGAAAATGACAAATGTTTTAACAAAACAAACCTCTCCCTACTGGATTTGACTTATAACTGCAGTGGGTCTCTATCCGCCACCATTGGCCCTAACTGTTCTTATTCCTCTCAACCACAATTTACGTACCAGTTGTCGTTCCAGTTGTAAATGTCTGGTAAGAACCTCCTGTTTTTGTATAAGAATTGTTAAACAATTAAGCATACCAGGGGATCAAAATTTTCAGTATATACTCCTTAAGGTGTCATACCATTTAAAAAAAGTATTAGCCGAAATCAAACCTTAAAACCTGAAACAAATTCAAGTTGATCGAGTGCTTGTTCGTTTGTTGCCGAAAATTATAGTTTGAAGCGGCCACTTATTCTTCAAACGACTAATAAGAAAGACGAAAAACGTAACTTTTTTTTATAAAAAAGTGGGAAGCGCAAAACATTTGCTTGGTCACGTTTTTGCTAATTATTGACGACAACTTAGCCTTGAAATTCCACTGATGTAAGCTAACATTTTATCACCGGCAAGTTTTGTGGAGAAAGATTCCACTGAGCAACATTTTAAGCAATAAGAGTAAAACGCTGACTGGAATAATAAATTATGGCTTTTTATATTGGCAAACCTTCGCCGTTTTTAGCATTGATTTCGCACTATTTTTACACGACGCAAGATATTGAAAAAAATATTTTGCAGATGCTTTTAGTTTGACAGGCTTGGTTCTTTATTTTGGGCTGCTTATTCTAACGCTCACCTATACGAAGTTTGGCGTATGGATGAAGAAAATCCATTTCAAACGTTGGTTAAGCTGCCCTGCAAATAGGCAAACTACATACTATCATCAAAAACACTTACTGAAAAAATAGCATGTAGTATGACACACAGCTAAGACTCTCAGAAAATGCTATAGAGTGCTAAAGAAATTCTCAAATGTGCTCCTGAAATTTGTGGATACGATTTGAATAACTATAAACCAATTACTTACCTGTTTCAAGAAAATTGTTTCAAGAAAAAGTTGTTGTTGTTTCAAGAAAAAGTTGTTGTTTCAGGCAAAAACCGGTCAGTGGAAGCAGGTCTGCTGAAAATCATTTAAAAAATTTAATCCGTTTTTGGACTATGTGATGTTTCTTCGTTTTTACAAATATAAGCAGCAAATATAACCAAAGTTACGAAAGCTTTACAAAATATGTTTTTGGATTGTCACGTAGACTAAGAGTGTTTCGGCAAACGAAATCTTCTTTTATGATGTTGTTTGTAGAACCATTGAAACACCAACTGAATGACTTCAACAATTTCGTTAGAATGGTTTGTTTTAAGGTTTGATCAACGAAATCATTATGAAAGCAAGCTGCAGAGAATTGGCTATTGGCTATAAATTTGCACAGCGTAAGGAAAAAGGCGACTCCAATAAAAAAAAATCAAGATAAGTGCGCACGTCTAATCGAGGTGTATTGCTGTAAGCATCTAGATTTCCTCGCCAGATACGTTAGTTTAAAGTAGTGAGAGAGTGGCGGCTTGCCTCAGGTTGTAATGAAAACGTCTGTCGCAAGTGAAACGATAAACTATAGGTTTGGCAAGTGCAGACGACGGTCGTCTGGACTTTCCGCCGTATTTGACAAACTAAGTAACTCGCGTTTACAAGATTCAAATTGAGGCCAAGCTTCCTCGCTCCTCGTCTGCCCCTTTTAGCGTTTTGAATCCCGTCGTCTGCAGGTGCACAGCTGACACCCGCATCGGATCGGCGGAGCCTATCCGCATAGGGTTTACAGACGGCGGGATCTCGGCAGTGAAACATTAATCTATTGTGACCACTCCTCTCAGTTATAAATTGTTTTCATTGGAATATGTAAATATATATTCCCAAAAATTTCTCACAAATTAGCTTTTTCTTCAGAGAACTATTTGAGAAGTGAAATTGGATGTAGAGATATCCTTTGAAAAAAAGAAGTTTTACAAGTACTACGCAGAAAACAGGAAAAAGGATTGAAAGATGAAAAGGAGGATTTATTTCAGAAATATAAGCCGGTCAATGGGAACAGGGCAGAAAAGGAAAAGCTTTTTCTTCAAAGAACAATTTCATAAAAACCGTGTCGGTGATTTTTGATAGATAAATATTAAAAAAAAAGAGTTTTTTTAATAGTTTCTAGTTTGACAATGTAAGACATAAAGAAAAAAAACATTTTTTGACTTTTAATTATAAATGTTAAAAAGGGCGTGCAACTGAAAATGCTATTCAAAAACGAAAAAAAAGTGTACTAACCCTGGCATGCAATAAGGGTGTTTCTAGCAGGATTCCAATTTGGCAAATATCGGTATTTCAAACAAAAACAACAGTTCTATGCTTTATTCATATACTGCGTCGACTGCCACCAGTTGTAAATTGAAATTTCTTCCGAATTGTTGAAGTTCTGCTGTGTAGAAACAGTAGATAGTGATTTCTTTGGTCCCCTTCTTCACAAGTCGACTGTTTGAATCACGTTGTCAGGCAAACTATGTCTTAATCATTGGCCCTGACTAAGCTCATATTTGAAACACTCTAGCATCTTCTGCACACGTTACAAAAAGCACATAAAAAACTGATTTAAACGTAAACACTATAAAAAGTCCTTAAAGGTTTATTGATTAAAAAAAAACACTAGTGAGTAGTTGGTCCACTGAATCCGATCTGCTGGTTGCTGACATCAAAGTAGGTACATCTTCCTCTCAGAAAAGGAATTCCCAATTCAAATGGGATTATGCTATTTTGGATATTGTAGCTCTAAATTACTCATATGATATCTTCAAAACTTATAGCTTACGTTAATAAGGGCTAGAATGCAAGAACCATCGGCTTGCTTCAAGATGAGGTTGCGCTCAGTGACATGTTCTGTAATTTCTGTTCTGTAAGGCATGTTCTGTCAAATAAACCTGTTCCTAACGGGAAGTTGAATGCCAAATCGATCTTTGTGTTACATGGAACTGTAACCGGCAGATCAGAGTTCCGGTCAAAACCAAGTTGAGCCAAAACGTTTTGAACAACTACAGGTGGAGCAGCGATGTGTTCAGAGGTTGATGAGATGACTGCCTGGGATTTGACGTTGTAAGTAAAGTTTCCAGTCGGAGAGGTCATTGTGAAGGAAGTCATGGTGAACTGGAACAATGTGGCACTGCTAAGAGAGTACACATGGCGCTGAATGACTTGGCAATCCGCGTTATCGGTGTCTGAAATTAAGCATTTTGTGTGTTTACGCTAGTAAACCCAAACTTTTTTATCCCCAATATGGGGGACGATTATTAGCAGAATATAACCAATGAACTGTGAGTGCTCACACAGAATCAGCAAGCCAGAATAGAAGCGGTTGAACTAGCGTAGCCTGTTTTCTCGTTATTAAAGGGACAGTCAGGGGACTTTTACAAGGTTATCTTAGTGTACTAATATGAAAACTTTGATCAAGAAACATACAATTGGTTGGGTTAAAAATGTCTCATTAGTCCGAAATTCTATCTCAAAGTGGTCATTTGTTGCAAATGTAGACAATATTCGTCCGCACGTTTAGCCGCAAATGACGAACTAAGCTTCCGGTGTGTACGCGATTCAAACTTGGACAGGATTCCTCCCCGAGTCTGTCCCCTCAGCCATGCGACCCTGGTCGTCTGCAGGGTCAACGAGCGCCGTGGCTGACACCCGTAGCGGTTCGGCGGCGCCGCGGATAGGGCCAGTGATCGTAAGCTGCGGAGTCCAGGAAGTAAATTAGAAATAGGCATCCAGACTGGTCCGTTAAGTCAGTTTTACACTTTTAGCTCTACCAAACTCCTTTAGTCAAATGGCATCTACTGCCTAATTACATAGTTGCTGGTTCAAGTAACTATTCGTGGGTACTATTTGAATTCAACTCACTTCCATAATAGATTACTCCTTGTGTTCCATTATCACTGCTCGCCCACTGATCTTCAAGCCAGATAACAAAAGTTCCTGTTGTCACCGATTCTGTAAACATGCTATGATTATAAAAAACATTTTCACAAACTTTGATTGATAGCTGATTGGAAAATGGGCAAGGTTCCTTCAGGAGCCAATGCAGGGAAGGCGAGACCCAAAACTCCGTCGATACCGGCTGGCATGTACGGCGGCAGACTGAGAGATGCACCAAAAGTGGCATTGGTTATTGTGATGCTTGAGCGTTTAGGGTCGTTGCTGAAGCTGGCACCAAGCTGAAAGTAAAATTTTGTGATCCAAAACTTCACAATAAAAAGAAGAGTTGAATTTTAAAAGGAGACCAAATTACAATCACAGTATCCAATCCAACATAACCAAATGTTGTACCAAATTCGCTGTTAATCCAAAATATCTCCCCAAAATTATGGTAAGTGCTCGATTGTGTCCTAAAAAAGAATAAATTTTAGTTTTTGTCGGTTCCTTACATATTCAATGTTCCATTCTTCCAACCAGTTTTGGCGTCAGGAACGAAAAGAAAAGAGGAAGTGGTGTCAATCTAAATTATCCATTGAAGGTCACACTAGAAACTCACAGCAACAGTAAAGGCTGTTCCAGGAGTTCCGATTATCACAGTAGTGGTCCAGTAGTTATCATTCTTTGTCAACTAAATCAGATGATTGGATAAATGATGATTTACAAAAAAAACCTGACCTTCTCGGACTGTTCCGTAACAGCAGCTAGTTTAATTGGAAGAACTAAGGAGTTTGCCGCTTGGGCTAAGCAGAAGAGCAGTACAGCGGACTGCATTTTTGAATGTTTTAGAGAGATCTCAGTGAACTTTTATACTCAAAAGATAAGCCTTTTCCTTATCAGTGTCGTTCTGTGATAGTTGAATAACCAACAGATGGCATCACATGACGGAATTCGAGAAGAGTTATCTTCTTTTTTGTTTTTGGCGCGGGCATCAAAACAAAAAAACAAGATAATTTGCTCTTGTTTAGGCCGCCCTTACTTCAAAATTCGGTAGTGTCAGTGTTCATTAGGCCACCTAAGAAGAAAACTGTATTGAACTTAAAACCGACTTTATATCTCCAAGGCTCCAGCTCTTCCAAAACCCACGGCCCATGCCGGTTCAAGGGTTTGAAAAAAGTATTCGTTACATATCTTAGTTCTTTAGAAGTGTTTTATTGGTAATATTGAAGAAAAGACCGTTTTAGTTTTGAATTACCAATTCGCCTTTTAGCCACTTGGCCATAGAAAACGACAACAATGCTTATAGGATAGTTTGACTCCCCTGAATGGTTTTAAAGGAATTACATCTAAAAGTCAATTTTCAGAAATCTACCATTTACCCAACTTGTAGCAAAAAGTTGTTCACATTATGATTGGAAAAAAGTTTATTGAATAAAAATTACAAGATCTCATAAAGTAGTATTTTTTGTAATTGACAAAAACATTAGTCAGCATTCACTTTTTCTTTGTTATCAAATTTTAGATTCTTGCGTGATAGGGGCGCTGAAACCAATCTTCTCATTACTGACGTTAAAGTAGGTGCATCTTCCTCTCAGGAACGGAATTCCCAGCTCGAAGGGAACAGTGTTGAATTCAATCACGTAATTCTGAAAGAACATCATCTCTTCTGTCTTAAGAACTATTGTATTACGTTAATCAACGCAAGTTTGCAGGTTCCATCAGGCTGCCGTAAGATAAGGTTAAGCTCGGTGACATGTTCTGTAAACTGTAGTTAGCATTGTCAAAAGAGAACTCCATACCTGTTCCCATGGGCATGTTGAAAGCCAAATCGATCTTTGTGTTGCAAGGAACAGTAGCGGGAAGGGCAGAATTTTTGTGAATGCCTAACTTTGCCAAAACGCTTGCCACCACTTGAGGGGGAGCGGCAATGTATGGAGAAGTAGAGGTGATCAGGGTCTGGGACTTGGTATTATAAGTGTAGTTTCCAGATGGGGAAGACATGCTGAAGGAAGACAAAGTGAACTGGAACACTGTGGCAGTGCTAAGAGGATAGACATGGCGTTGCCTGACTTGGCAGTGAAAGTTGTCGTTATCTGGAAACACATGGTATTAAAACTTGAAATTTTTATTCTTGTTCATAAAAGTAAAACAAGCGGTCTGAAAGCACCACGCCATGAGTTAGCATACTATAATCTATGTAGATTGCCTGACCACATTCACAAAAAACCGAACAGAAATCAAAGTATGATTGGTAACTAAAACGCTGGGTTGTAGACTTTAGGAAAGCGGGCCGGCCCGAGGGTTTTCTGCAATTGTTAACGGAACCGTCAGGGACCTCTCTTTGACTTGTGTTTGCGTATTGTGCTTATTACTGCATGCGGTGGACTACCGTTGCCTCGGTCACCGATCTCGTACGGATGTGAAACTGGCGGCGCTGCCATGCCAGAAAACGTGAGTTTTATAAGTCGTTTCAAGCAGGAACATGAAAAATTAAAAGCACCCTGGATTCTTGAACTCACTTCCATAGTATATGACTCCATGTGTTCCATTGTCACTATTCGCCCCTTGATCTTCAAGGGAGATTACGAAGATCCCATTTGCCACGTCATCTGAAAAATTTGGAAAACATAAGGACAAAACATTGACAAACGTTGGTTGATGGCTGACTGGAAAACAGGTAAAGTACCCTTTAGTCCAAGAACATAGTATGCCAATCCCAAAACACCGTCGATGCCAACCGGCATGTTTTCCGGAACATTGCGAATCAGGCCAAATGTAGCATTGGGAACGGTAATGCTTGTGCGTTTGGGGTCGTTCATAAAGCTTTCACCGAGCTGAAAGTGAAATTTGGAAAACTTAGCTTCACAGTGTATAAGAAGCACATTTGAGAGAAAACTTACAATCACTGTATCTTGTCCCACATGCCCTACGCTTATTCCAAACGCACTGTTAATCCAAAAACTATCTCCCACGTTTTGGAAAGTACTCGATTTTGATCTAAAAGCAAGGTTTGTTATGTTTTTAAATCTTTTTACTTGTCAAAGGTGTTATTCCAACCAGAACTGACATCAGGAATTAAAAGAACAGAGAAAGTAAGGTCAACCTAAAACCAATAGTAAAACAAACAAGGAATCTTACAACAACAGTAAATGCAGTTCCAGGAGTGCCGATGATAACAGTTGTGGTCCAATAATTGTTGTTTTGTGTTAACTAAACTTGACTAATTGCTAATTTATGAAAACTTAAATTTTACCGTTTCAGCTTGTTCAGTTTGATTGACCACAGAAGCTAGTTTGATAGGAAGAAGGAAAGAGTGGACCGCATGGGCTAGAACAAGAAGAAGTGCAGTAAACTGCATGTTCAAATGCTTTAGAAGTGCTTGGTTACATTTTGTACTCAGCGATAACTCTTATCAAAATTGTTCTTTGCGTTACGAATGACCAATGAATGATTGCGTCAGATGACGGTTTCCAAGTGGAGAGGCTTTGATTTTCCAGGTTGCTTTATCTTTATACATTTCACGTGCGTTTCTTCAACGTACTCGCCAATATTTTCCATGAAAATTCCAATTTGTGGTAAGGCTAAAAATTTGCAAGATTCATAGCATAACCACAAACGATTTGTTAAGAGGAAATTTGTCTTTCACTCTCTGAGTAGCCCTTAAAAACATCTGTATGAATTCGGAAACTTGCATTCCTATGTTTTCAACTTTTGAAAAGAAAAAAAGTAGGAAACAAACCTGGGGCTTTTGACTGTCGGTGTTGTTTCGTAACTTTTTTGCGCAAACACTGCTTAATATTGACATAATGGGGATTATCTATGAAAATTACTTTTCAATCGCAAGGAAAGGTATTAGAAAAACTGAAAAAAGTAGTGTGGGAGTAAAGGCAAAAAGAAGATAGGATTTAAACGTGAGTTTGCCTCTTGAAAATCGTATATATGGCGCCTCGTAGTTTAAACAAGTAGAGCCCTGACCCCTAATTTGTGACTTGCAGATAACGCGATATAAACTTCTATATAATACCTAAACATGTAAAAATTAAAATGTCCTATATCAAATTTTATCTGATGTGTTAATACTTTATTAATCAAACTGTGTCCATTGGCCAGGAAATAGGCGGTGACTAATGTCGTCGTTAGACAAAACATTATGTATCATAAACAAAATATCACTCGATGAAAAGAAGCGACACTCCCGAGGAGGACGTGTTTAGATAACAGGATTCAGGACAAGTCTTAGTCATTCTTCGTTCCTGATAGAGGGCAAATTCTGGAGTGTTGAGGCTGATTCGGTATCAGATGTCCGAGTCCTTGGCGTTTGAAATGTGCACAATAGAAAGAGTGCACTCTAGGATATCCGGGACAGTTCTTATCGAGGCAGAGAAAACAGGTACACGAGTGGAGTAGAAAATTTCGTTCCGTTCGTCAATATTTGTGACGTGTGCATGAAATGGGAAATTGAAGTTCTATTTCTTTAGTAATGAAAGTTTCTGCTTGGGACCTGTAAAAATATAATCATTTTTAGGGAAGTGCTTCTTACGTCGCAAACCATGTCCTTTGTAAACATCAGTGCTGAGTCATTTATGGCTTCCACTTTGAATGTCTTAATCCTAACAGCAGGTGTACCGAATATTTGATTTTGTTGGTGATAACTTCTTCACACTATCAACCGTACACTGCTGTAAATTAAAAAAAAAGCTGAATCCGAAATCAGCATCAATGTCGACAAAAACCCATGACTGACAAAGTCTTTAGAAGAAAGTCGTGGTCTCAAAAATCTGAATTTGATTAAATAAATAGACTAATTTTGTTCTAAGGGAGTTGGTATGTGTTTTATGGTTTGTACAATGTCCGTAAATCAAAGTGTGTTAAAACTGCATCTAATAATAATAATAATAATAATAATAATAATAATAATAATAATAATAATAATAATAATAATAATAATAATAATAATAATAATAATAATAATATTTATCAGTAATCATATGAAATCAAAGATTCAAATGCTGATCATGACGGTGTTTCCATTCTTCTTGCGGCATCGACCACCACGTTTGTCCAAAGATCGTCGTCAGCTCGTCTCTCCATCAAAGTCTCGGGCGTTCTCTTCCTCGGCTGGCGATGTAGTTGTAGGGGTTCCATGTTGTGGTTGATCTTGCCCATCGTCCTTCCTCCATCGTCCTCACTTTGTTCGCCCAAGCTGCTTTGCGACGAATGGCTTCCTGAACCCAGTCTTTCACTTCTGTCTCTGCTCTTACTCTTTCACTTGTCCATCTATCCGTCCATGTAACACCCAACATACGTTTCTCCATCTTTCTCTGCGCTATGGAAATCTTCTCCTTGTCTGATGCTCTTAAAGACCACGACTCCGCCTCATACAGCACTGTTGGCATTATGCATGCATCAAATGCCTTTCTCTTCACTTTATTTGTGACACGTCGTCTGCATCTGAAACCGTTTTAATAAGACTTTTAAAAACTCACATTTTTAATGTATTGGAACTCGCAGTAACTTTGTTTGAAGTAATGTAGGGAATAAAATATATATTCTGAAGAACAGTATTATTTTGCAGTTTTAAAACAAAATGAACAAAACTAGGAATATAAAACTAATGCAGTATGAATGCAGGAAATGGCTAGTGTGCGCCGATTTGGTGATGACATGCGCCGTGATTAACCAATTTTTTTTAAAACAATACGTCTCCAGTCAGCGTTACACCGTTACAGTTGCGTAGTTTTATGGATCAAGCAATAACAGTTTGTTTTCTAAGGCGGTCCTCTTTGTTAAAACTTGATTTGACAAAAGTTTTATTTCTTGTTCTCGAAGCAAATTGTCTTTCAATGTCCTCCATGAGAAATTGAATCGCTAAATCCGATCTGGTGGTAGGCAACATCGAAGAAAGTACATCTTCCTCGAAGGAACGGAATTCCAAGAGAGAAAGCAAGGGCTCCAGGATCGGTATTATAGCTCTGAAAAGTAAACAAGTAGTTTGCCTTGAACCTAAAATCCTTACTGCAAGTAGGGCAAGTTTACAAGTTCCATCAGGTTGTTGAAGCAAAAGATTCAGCTCAGTTACATGCTCTAAAAGAGTGCTTCAAAAACTTAAAAAGAAATAAAACCTGCGCCGTGGGGGAAGTTAAAAGCCATATCAATCTTTGTATTGCAAGGAACCGTCACCGGAAGTTGGGCATTTCTCTCAATTCCCAGCTGGGTGAGAATGTTTCCAACTGCTACAATAGGAGCCGAAATATACTGAGATGTAGAAACCACAATAGTCTGGGTTTTCTTGTTGTAGGTGTAGTTCCCAACAGAAAACGAGCCCAAAGTGAATTGGAAGTTAGATGCGCTACTTAGCGGGTACATGCTTCTTTGATCCGCTTTGCAATGAAGATAGTCATTGTCTGAAGTTGAAACCATGTTTTTGAAACCCGGTTGGTTCTAACTTCCGTAGTAGATAACCCCTTCAGTTCCATTGTCGCTTGTAGCCCATTGGTCTTCTAGCCAAATCACGAATGTTCCGGTGTTTACGTCATCTGGAAACCATTATATTTTGAGAAAAATTTTAAGAAACTTTGGCTAATAGCGGTTTCGAAGACAGAAGGTCTGTATCCAGGAGAGAGAGATGAAAAAGCTAGTCCTAGAACGCCATCTATTCCGGCTGGCATTTCATATGGTACTTCAGTGGCGTGTCCAAAGTAGGCATTGGGAACAGTGATACTGGTACGGCCTTTCGTTCCACTGAATGACTCTCCGAGCTGAACATTTACAGTTTAGTTTTTCATTTTTTGCTCTATTTGAACTGCTTCTCTATCTAAAGATTTTTGTAAAAAATTTCAGGTTATAACATTGGGGTTTCTCAAATGAAAGTACGTCGTTTTGGAGAAATCTGCTTCCGAAATGCCACTTTTGGCCATTTGAGGCGACAGGCATATGTGAATAACCAACATTTCAACGAACTACGTCCATCCTTCTAATCAGACGGTGTATCAGCATTTTGGTCGTCTCTTTCGAGTTTTCAACGTTTCCGCCCAAAAAGACGCAGAAAACGCTGGTTTTCTGGTATGGGAGCGCAGCGCGTTTTACACCCGTACGAGATCGGCGTCTCGCCAAGGGTTGTCCCGCCGCATACAGAAATAAGCACCAAAAGCAATTACATGCCAAAAATGTCCGTGACGGTTTCTTTAAGTGTGAGTGTTGCAGGACCTGCGTCTTTCAACCGGCGTCAGTTAAAAAAATGCCCAGTACCGCCGCCACCCGTATGGTAACCTCTGGTGAACGGCCCCAACCGGTGATTGGAATATGTAAAGCATTGGCGTGAGAACAAAAACCAGAGCCTCACTGTCTTTGTAACTCACAATAACTGTGTCAATTCCCACTTGACCCTTCGCGTTTCCAAATTGTGAGTTAATCCAGAATGGGCTACCAGTGCTATTGTAGGTGCTCGATTCTGTTCTAAACATTCGAACTTTCTCAGCTTTTAAATTTAGCCTACCCATTGAACGTTGATCCCTTTCTCAATGACAAAACATCTGGCACAAGCAAAAATGAAGATGTTGTATCGATCTGGAAAGTTAATATTAAAATGGTCTTTATGGGTGCATACCACAACATTGAAGACTTTTCCAGGAGTACCAATGATTACTGCAGTTGTCCAGAAAGTATCAGTTAATGTTAGCTAAATTGAACATTGGGTTTGAAATAGGTAAGTAGCCTCACCACTTCAGCTTGCTCGGTTTGATTGACCACGGCAATCAGTTTTAATGGTAAGATGAAAGATTGCGCCAAATGGCAAAGTAATCCTAAGACTGCTAATAATCGCATTGTGGCTCACAAAACTACGCCCAACAATCTTTTATACTCAGTAGCTATCTTATCAAAGGGGGGCGAATTTGTGATTTCGCTTAGCAGAAGTAAATGTTTTTCTTTTTCAGAAATCAAATGCCGAGAACTGACCTTCACAAATAAGTTCCAATCAAAAAACAAAAAAGAAACTTTAAAAACAAACATGCAATTCACCTACACGTGTTGTTCAGTACTCCGAGCAGAAAATTCGTTTCCGCAGACGTTATCGCCTAATCACAATAGGGGCACCCGAATTTGTCATTTTCGTGACGAGGACGTTTCTATTAGACGTTTAAAGCAGATTTGTTGTTCCAAATACATATTCATAATAAAAAAAACAAGCGTTATATGAGTTTCAGTCAATAACTATATGAAATGTCACCAGCTGCGCTATGTTTCATTTTTTTCTGTTTGGATGCACATTTATTTCACGTCCCTTGGCACAATTGTATAACCTGGAAGTGACTTCGCGCAACAATTGGATGATTATGGGTTACTTGGTTGCAAATCTAATAACGTTGGGTTCATATCACACATAAAGGTTCATAGACTAGACGCACTAGACTTTCAGCGCTCTGAAGAAAACGTCACCTTGACGGGGCCAAAAATCTTTAGCTAAAGGATCTAATCTTTTATTTCTTTCAAAATATTCATTTTTCACTTTGAAAAACGAGTTTTTCTTCAGTGTTTTGTCTAGGAAGTTTGTTTAATTGAACAATATTGACTGCTTCGAGAAAACATTACATTTTCCGCCGTGTCGAAGGTTTTGTCTGATGCAATTATAGTTTGATTAGTGCCAGCTATCTGTGAATTTTATCGCCACTGTTCACTCTTTGATAAAAATGTCAAGGGCTAACGCCCTGCAGCTGTATTTTTTCAGGTGGCTAACTGTTGGCATTTAAGTTTCCACAACATCACACATTAGTAAATTGTTCGGTTCAAAAGGCTCAATTGAAAAAATACAATTAAGATAGGTTAACAGGGTTTGAATAATTTATGGATTAATGTATGCTGTGATATTTACATACTGGGAGTTGAGGTCGGAGGATGATGAGGTCCATGAGTAATAGGATCGCTGAATCCAACTTGCTGGCCAGCTACATCAAAATAAGTGCATCTTCCTCGAAGGAACGGAATTCCAAGGCTGAAGATTTCGGAGGTACCTCCAGAAGCCGTGTCGTAAGCCTAAAGTTTGCAACTTGACTCGCATCTTGTCAGAAAAACCCACGTGAACCACTCCAAGTTTGCAGGATCCATCCTGTTGCTGGAGGATCAAATTGAGCTCATTAACGTGTTCTAAAACAAATTTGTGAAAAAATTACTTTAAGGTGAACCTGTGCTACGGCCAAAGTTGAAAGCCAAGTCGATTTTAGTGTTGCAGGGAACAGTCACAGGAAGGCTGTTAGTGGGAGCCATTCCGAGTTGAGATAGAATGTTGTTCAGAGCCATTCTTGGAACTCCAATGTAAGAAGAGGTGGAATCGATGATGGTTTGTGTCTTGGCTTTGTAGGTGTAAGTGTCCTTGACTGTCGAATTGAATGAAGCCATGGTGAATTGGAAACGAGCGGCTTTGCTGAGAGGGTAGAATTGGGTCTGGTTGACTTTGCAGTGGAGGTAGTCATTGTCTGAAACAAAATAACAGTTTTCCACATTTGCTGAATTAGCTTTATTGTTAAACATGTAATTACAGTTCTATGGCGGTCACACCTTTACAGTTCTGTTATTACTGTTTGAGTTTTTAAAGTACAAAGATCTTGAATTGGAGTTCAAACTACACAAATTTTACTGCTTTTGATTGATGCACACAAATTGATGCACTTTAAATGAGGTTCCCCTTTCTTTTCGTTATAATTTGTTTTCGATTTGGTGCTAATTCGTTTGTTGAAAGGCTGATTTGTCCTTGCTCCTTAATCATTTCATATTTTTCAGTTTCCATTTTGTTTCTATTAGAATAAACCGCTTTCACTAAGCGAAATGCAAAATGAAGATTTGCAGATGATTTGCAAAATATATCGAACAAGAAAATTCAAATTAAAATATTTAAAAATGGCGCTAGAAGCAAAACAACGGAAAAGCTTTTTTTCACTGAATTTTGCGAATCAGGGTAGTCGGAATGCTAAAACGGCCGACCCAAGGATTTGCAGTAACTGGGCCGGTATCACATCTTCTGTGTTTTATAAAAACGTTTATAAAAGAAATGAAAAGCGGCAAGGTGTTCTTTTTATGATTAAAGTTTTTCAAATGCGCGTAAGACATTGTTCTTGAAGTGGATCCGAACTTTCTGGTCCCGACCAGAACCACCATTTTCTTGTGAAAACGTTAATAATTGTTAACTTTTTGAATTGTAAGCTGTGTTTTTACGAGAAAGACCCTTATTGAAACCTACTTCCGTAATAGATCACTCCATGTGTTCCATTATCACTGGTCGCCCATTGATCTTCGAGCCAGATAACGAAAGTTCCCTTCGCGACGTCACCTAAAAAACCAAAGACTATGCCTAATAAAAACTACAAACCCTGGTTAATAGCAGTCTGGAAAACAGGAGTAGATCCAGCAGGGGCAAGACTAAGGAAAGCGAGTCCCAGAATTCCATCAATTCCCATAGGTTGGTAGGCAACGTAGTCACTGCTCATTCCAAAAAAGGCATTGGGAACGGTCACACTGGTACGGCCAGGGGTTCCACTAGGGGTTTCGCCGAGCTTAAACATAGTTTTAAAATCTTGTAGGGGAGAATTTTAAGAATAAAAAAATATAAAGCATTAACTCACGATAATGGTATCTTTTCCAATCGGGCCATTGACATTTCCAAACATGCTGGCATCAAAGAACGAATTTTTGGTTGAAGCAAAGGTA
This sequence comes from Oscheius sp. G VE-2021, assembly GCA_022343465.1. Lineage (NCBI taxonomy): Eukaryota > Metazoa > Nematoda > Chromadorea > Rhabditida > Rhabditidae > Oscheius > Oscheius sp. G VE-2021. The sequence continues at coordinate 6,473,680 of JAJQXH010000029.1, read as the reverse complement.
CTAGATTGTTTTCTAGAAAAAACACTATTTAAAAATCAAAATGAACTCTTACGGGTCAAAAGTTTGGTTGCCTTCCATGCTTCCGATTCCATTGACATAAAGGAACGAAGTTGTTGTATCAACTGCAACGGTAAATGTCTTTCCAGGAGTTCCAATCACAATTGTGGTGGTCCATAAGGCACTTTGATAAGTGAGCTAGAAGAATAGATGTTTTAACACCAAACTAGAAATGCCTACCACTTCAGCCTGCTCGGTCGTATTTACAACAGCAGCAAGTTTAAGAGGAATAACAAAGGAGTGGGCCACTTGGGCGAAAAGGAAGAGTAGTGCAGCTGACCGCATTTTCGATAAGTGGAACCGCGCCCTGTTGCATTTTGTACGAAGAAAGATTTCTTATCAGAGGTGAAATTGTAAGCATCTTGTTTGAACCCGGAGATAAACGGTAGTTAGAGACCAGGGTGAATACATAAACCACATATAGTTTGTACCTGAAGGGCAATCAGTGTTATCAAATATGTAAAAGGCTTGGTTTCTCAGTTTTTCAAGAGGAATGGAGGGGTTGAACGCACACAAACACATACTCACACCCACATACTCACACACACAAACCTATGCATACACAAATAAGCAAATAACCACTTACACAATACACAAAAACACGAATCCAAACCTACACTTACACACCTACACACATTCACATATTGACATATAAACATATACACACGTACACTTACACACGTACACACATACATACATTCACACATCCACCCATAGACACATACTTACTTACTTACACACATGCGCACATACCACTACACTTAAACACTTGCACACATGTACAGACATACACACCTGCACACCTCCACTTCTACACGTACACACGTACACATACACACATGTACACATACACACGTACACTCACTGTTACTTTATTTTTTTCGTATAACTTTGTAAAAACACTCGAAGTGCTTTTCGATTTGACAAGAAATGTTGTTTTCAACTGTTTTTTGGCTCTCAATTCAAATAGTTTGTGTCTGCAGTGTTTTCTGCTCATCCAATTTAAACAATCCGAAAGTTGAGTCCATGGAAACCTCTAACTACAAGTTTTGTATGTAATTACCATTGCGAAATACAATCGTTTGTCTGTGCCATGACTAAGTCCGTTCTTTGAGGCATCAAAGTTCATTTAAATTCAAATTGAAATTTTATGAATCATTTGATTAATATCAGCTAAACTGTCTGATTCATTGTGTGTTGCTTTGAATTAGCCCATACAAAACACGTCCAATAATTTACCTTGTTATTTCCTAAAGTTTCAAATCACTTTTAGTTTAAGCTCCAATTTTTGTTTGACGTCCACACATTTAAAAACTCTGTTTCTCCAATTTCCTGTTTTTTCAAGTCTGAAATTATATGTTGGAAGTATGTAAAAACCAATGTTCATCAGTATTTTAACAGGAAGATGAATGTCACGTATGCGCATCCTCAATTGCCAATTGGACATGTTTTTCTGATGATTTATGGCTGGGTTTCGTTCATTGTGTATTTTAACTTGATTTTCATCTTTGTTACCAAGAAAAAGCAATGTCCTGAATTTAAATCTTCCTTTTATCAAATATTGTCGCTAAATGTGGGTTTTAAAAATGCGAATTAAATTTTCTTTTCTAGGCAATCGCCGACTTCATTTCCTTTCTGAATGCAGAATTGATAGTTCGTCCTAGGAAATATAAGTTATTCGACATTTACAAAGTGACAGAAAACCATGATTTTCTTGTTTTCTCTGTTTTCACAATTGCCCTTCTTCGGAATGTTGTGAACTTCAACTATGTTCCTATTGCGGTGAACCGGCTTACGGCGGTTATGTATCCAATGTCTCATACAAAGGTAGTCAAAGCAAACAAAAACATTCAAAGTTTCTAAAAAAAGCAAATATGATTTAACTCTTTTCAAAAGTCATTTTAATCTCTTTGAAGACTAAGCAACAGTATTGCCTCCGAAATTTGCCCAAAAGAAATAGGGAAAAGAATGTTTGATAAGTTTAAATACACTTGTTGAACATGCGATGTTTTTTGTTGTTTTCCAAAGCTAATTTACAAAATTGAAGCAAGCAAAATTTACCGTTTGTATTTTCAGTTCTGGTCTCCCCTTCGAATAAAACTAATTGCCTTGTTTATATGGATTATTTCCGCAGTAATCACTTCTTTTATGTTTTTCGAATATATCAAAAGTCTATCTCGAAGTTCTTCCTTCAGGAGTTCACCACGTGTTTGCTTTCGATTTAGCTAATGTGAATGACACAAGTAAAAAGTCAACTTTGTTTTTATAGCATGGTTTGATTCGTTCCTCAATTCTTTGCATTATCATCTCAATAGTTTGTCTTTTGATATACTCAGTGGCAGTTCCAAACGTCCTCCGAAAATCTACCTCCGTTTTGGTTAGTTTAAAAAAAGAAGCTAGTAATTTGAAAACAGATAGTGAATAGAATTGAAAGAAGACTATTAATATGGGGTCTTTGCGCCGCAATTCCACTTATCTTAGAAACCATTGGTGCAATAATTATTTTATATGTTTCGCCTGCTAAAATTAGAGAAACCTATATAACTGCTTGTGAATATTGGTAAATTTATTATTTTAAAAAATATCAAATGCTACTTTCAGGTTTTATAACGTAGAGATATTGGCTACATTGCACTGTTGGTTGATTTTATTGATAATTCCATCAGTAAGAAAAAGGTGTCTACAGTATGGATTGTTTAGTTGGTGGAAACGAGTTAAAAAAATGTTTTCAAGTTGTGGCTACATTCTGAAATTTCAATTAAACCTGCCTGCAGAAAATGATTTATAATGATTTGTTTTTTTCGATCTCATGTAAAGTCGTCGTCGTCATCGACCATGGCTAACAAAACGGCCTTACCAAGACTACATGCAAATCTAAATACAATAAAATACGTGATTGCGTCTTCGCCGAAATACATTTTCGGAGCCACGCGCTTATTAATAAATAGATTTCAATTTGTTTTTCTATACATTGTTAAAACATAGTTTTGTGTTTCTTGTCGTAAACATTTACTTGCCGAATAAGAAATATTTAAAGTTTATTTTCCGTTAAACGATTTTTTTAAAGAATTTAATAGGAATGCACTTGAAGTTTCAGTTGCTAGAGTTTATCGCTTTGCTATTATTGATATAAAACTCAAATAATAACCAACTATTTCTCATAAATTTCATTTGAAACTTTAAAATTACAAAGTCATGACATATTGTTGTGCCCACCGTGGGTGAGCGGTTCACTGAAACCGATCTGCTGCTTGGAGACATCGAAGAAAGTACATCTTCCTCTAAGGAAAGGCGCTCCAAGAACAAACATCGGTTGTCCGGTTCGGCAATCAAGGTCGGACTAAAAATGTTACATGTCAGTTAATCATGCCAACTCACATCCTCTATGGCGAGCATACAAGAACCGTCATCCATTTTCAAAACAAGGTTGAGTTCGGTCACATGTTCTAAACGTTTGTCGTGTAAAGTTTCAACTATTCCCACCTGTTCCGGAAGGAAAGTTGAAAGCCAGGTCAATCTTTGTGTCGCAAGGAACAGTGACTGGTGGGGAATGTTCAACAATGCCCAGCTGTCTGTAAATGTTAGCTACAACGGTAGAAGGAGCCTTGATGTAGGAGGATAGGGAATCGATGTAGGTTTGAGTAGCCTTTGTGTACGTATAGTTTCCAGAAGTGAAAGAAGGAGTTGTGAATCTGAAGGTTGTGGCCATGCTCAAAGGGTACATCTTGCGCTGGTCAGCTTTGCAATGAAGATTGTCAACGTCTGAAGTCATATTCGCTTGATGGAAAAACAAAGAAAAGCTCACTTCCATAGTAGATGACTCCTTGGGTTCCATTATCACTGCTTTCATAGTGATCCTCCAGCCAGATTACAAAGGTTCCAATGGCAACGTCTTCTTAAAAATTTCACATTTCAGTAGATTATGAAAACAAACTCTGGTTAATAGCAGTTTGGAATACGGGAGTAGATCCATATTGCGACAAAGCAGGGAAGGCAAGTCCCAAGACTCCGTCCACTCCGGGTGGAAGCAATTGTCCCAAACCAATAGAGTAGCCAAAAGTAGCATAAGGGACAGTAATGCTATCGCGAGATAGGTCGCTGCTGAAGGATTCGCCGAGCTGTAAAATGAAGGTAACCAAACACGTCAAAATGTGTGTACGTGTGTGCACGTGTGAATGTATGTATGTGTGTATGTGTACGTGTGTTTATGTGTGAGTCTGTGTGTTCGTGTGCGAGTGTAAATGTGTGAATGTATATGCGTACTTGTGAGTGATATTAAAAAAACTTACAATTACAGTGTCGTTTCCAATGTGCCCGTAAAAAAGTCCCAATTCATTCTCTTCCGAAAAAGAGTACTTGGTTTGCAAAAAGGTGCTGGATTGACTCCTAAAACACATTTGACACTGAATATCTGTATTTTTTTCTTACGGATCAAAAGAGTTGTTGCCGTTATATAATATATCCGGAACCATTAGTAGTGATGTTGTTGTGTCAATCTAAACATTGTGTTTAATAAACTGGTGATTTTTATAAACAAACCGCAACAGTGAATGCTTTTCCAGGAGTTCCGATGATAACAGTGGTTGTCCAGACATAACCGGAAAGGGTAAGCTAAAGGATCCATTAATGTCATAAACGAGTAGGCCTTACCACTTCAGCCTGTTCGGTTTGATTCACAACAGCTGCTCGTTTTATGGGTAGGACAAAGGAATAGACCACTTGGGCCAGAAGGAAGAGCAGTGCTGCGGACCGCATTTTGAAAAAAGAATTGGAGTTGGAAATGGACGTCGGCAGATTGGTTCGGTATTTAAAGAAGCAATATCAGTGACGTTTGAAATTATCCATTTTGTGGCTTATCACTTTGGTATTGTAGGCACACCCCAAAGATAACATTCTAAATGTAGGTTATTTGTAGTTCTAGAGGAACTGTTGAATTTTAAAATTATCCTCAGATCTCGAGTTTCAAGACCTTCTTCTAAAATTTAAACTGGTTTTCACAAAACTTAGTATATTAACGTAAGGGAGTGTGTTCCTCCTTGAATCTTGCGATTTTTATTTATTTTCGGCTGAAGCGGAAACAATATTCTATTCTCAAAGAAATCAGAACGTTTTTCTATTGACCGTCAGGGACCTTTTCTCACCTTATCTTACATTAAAAAGATTGAAAATTTGAAAATGTAATCAAAACATATTTAACACTTTGTGGAATGAAATGCATAGTTTTGGAGGATTCCACATTCTAATTGCCTTTTTTCGTCCAGTCCAACAGGCACCTGTTGATAAACACCATTTGAACTAGCTAAGGTGTTTACTCGTTCACTCAATTCATCGGTTTATCCGCTCTTTGTGGTCACTTTTGAATTTTCAATGTTCCCGCCTGAAAAGACGCAAAAAACTCTTGTCGCTTGACATGGTACTGCCGCGAGTTCCACACCCGTACGAGATCGGCGACCGTGTCAAGGATAATCGGGCAGCATACGCTTATGTCTAAGACGAACAATGACACCGTGTCAAAATTGACATTGGTACAAACCAACTTTAATTGCAAGGCATAGGTGAAATCGCATTTATTCCTTCAGTGATGCAATATTTTAAATGAACTACAACTCTGCCTACATCTCTAGTCTTATCATAGCTTTGTGCCTTCAGTCTACTGATTAGCCTCAAAATGATGTATGAGTTTTCCAGAAGGGACCTGATACGCTATCGGCCGCTTTAAATAAGGATCATTTTCTGCCAAACATAGTTATTCCTGTGGCTTAGAACAGTTAGATCAAGCGAGGGCTTCATCTAGAAAGTCACTGACACGCTATTTTTTTGTCTTAAAGTACCAATTTTATAAAGTGTTCTTCTTCCACTATGCAGTCAGCTGTACTGCTCTGTCTTCTTGCCCATGTGGCACATTCATTTGTTCTTCCCATTAAACGAACTGCAATTGTAAACCAAACAGAGCAGGCTGAAGTGGTAAGATTTTCTTGTTATGGAATTAACTGTCTCTATAGCTGTCTCTTTCTACACATGGATATAACTATGCCTGGACCACAACTGTCATTGTAGGAACTCCAGGAGCAGCTTTCACTGTTGCAGTCAGTTTTTTTCTTCAGTACAATTTTATACCCTAAATTATAGGTTGACACAATGTCATCATTGCTAATGGTGCCGGACATCTCCTCTAAGAGGAACAATTCCTTTGATGCGTAAGTGGCACCGAAATTTAATTTAAAAACAATTCTTCAGGAGTCAGTCTAGCACCTATGTGAAAACACCATACTCTTTTTCGTCAGTGAATCCATTGGGAATGTTTTACGGAAATATTGGAAATGACACAGTGATTGTAAGTTACACGCACGCACGCACACACACAGAAACACAATATGATAACTTAACCCACCTTTTCAGCTGGGCGAATCCTTCAGCAACAACACTTCCCGCACAAGTATAACTGTCCCATTCGCCACTTTTGGTCAGGCAACGGGTGTTGGACACGATCTTCCTGCCGGAGTCGACGGAGTCTTGGGTCTTGCCTTTCCCGCTTTGGCTCCACCTGGCTCAACTCCAGTTTTCCAAACAGCTATCAATCAGAGTTCGTTTCTTTGTCTTCTTGTGAAATGTAAAGTTTTCAGACGATGTGACAAAAGGAACCTACGTCATGTGGCTGGAGGATCATTGGGAGACAAGTGACAATGGAACCCATGGAGTTATCTATTACGGGGGTAAGTGTTTGTTTGTTTGTGAGTGTATGTGTGTGCGTGTGTGTTGGTGTATTCCACATTTCCCTTTTTCAGATGATGACTATCTTCACTGTAAAGCTGATCAGCGCAAGATGTACCCTCTGAGCAGTGCCACTTCTTTCAAATTTACCACCCCTTCCTTCACATCCGGCAGCTACACTTACTACAAAAAGACTCAGACCTATATCAATTCTCTTTCCCCTTTCATCGAAGCTCCTTCGATTGTTGTGGATAGCGTGTACCAACAGCTCAACATTGTCAACAGTTCTCCACCAACCCTTGTTCCTTGCGACACAAAGATTGACCTTGCCTTTAACTTTCCTCACGGAACTGGTTGGTTTAAATACATTTATAAACTTAAATTTAAAATGTTCAGAACACGTAACGGAGCTCAACCTTGTTGTTAAACTTGGTGGCGGTGGCTGTACGCTTGCACTAATTGACGTGAGTTGGCAAATTGTTTTTAAATGATATTTTTTGGTTTATAGTTATATTAAAGTTTAAAATTCGAACTATGTACACTTTTCAGGCCCCCCTTGATTCCATAACTCTAGAACAACAATTTTCACTTGGAGTTCCCTTCCTTCGAGGAAGATGTACTTACTTCGACGTAGCTAATCAACAAATTGGATTCAGTGAACCCCTCACCCACGGAGGACACAACAGTTTGTAATCGTGTTGTAGTAGTTCTTGGTCAAATAAAGTTTAAAAAATTTTACATTAAAAATGTTTAAAGTTAGTTTTTTTTGTCATTTTTCCAACATTCAAGGGAACAGTTGGAATCTGCCCTTGGAGTGTCCGTAAGAGTTACGCTATATTATTGTGCTGCTTTATAATACAAAATCAATTACTTGCCTCCAAATTTGCCAAACGACCTCCGCTTTAAGTAATGTACGCTCAAAGTTTGGAATCCAACGACGCCGCGGGCGCTCTGCCCAATATAACGGCCGGCGCCGGACGTTAGACTCCGTGTTATTGTGGCGCAGCGGCAGAACTCTAGACAACCACGCGTATGGTCTCCGGTTCGACTCTCCGCCACTACAGATGTTTTGCTTTGTGTTGAAGAAAACCAAATTGCCCAACAAGCATCACAATGATGCTTTTTACCTAAAAATAAAAATTGCTGATGGGAAAAAGGATCGTATATGCGGTGTACTGGTTTATCTTATTTGTCGTTTATTCGTATTTTTGCACAAATTATTTGGTAAAGAGGCAATGATCATGACAATTGCAAACTCCCTGTGGGGATCAAACGTCCCCCTATCAAATATACACCAATGCTTATTGCAAAGTTTACGTCACAACTTTGTAATATGTAATTTTATTTAAATGGAGTCATTTTCTTGGTTCTTTATTCAGATTACAAAAGAACTATTTTAACATAAACATTTGTATAAAAGGATCTCGGTTTTGCTGACGTTGCTCTTCAACATGTTTTTGAACTTCCACGCCTCAATTTGTAATTAGCATCAGTCTGTAAAAAATACATATCAAATATTCATAAAATGATGTACCTTTTGCATATTTCTTCAAGCGATCTTGGGTTTGGCTGATTTTGAGATGTTCCAAAACCTTTGGTTGAAGGGGATGACGTGGCCGACCTGGAATAACCTCTCGAGTCGGTGAAATTAAGAGAGAGAGAGAGAGGGAGAGAGAGAGGAAGAGGGAGAGAGAGACACAGAGAGAAAAAGAGATAGAGAGAGAGAGAGAGAGAGAGAGAGAGAGAAAGAGACAGATACAAAAACACAGACACAGACAAAAACCGAGAGGTTCCACTCACCCTCAGGCGCATGTTCTTTTGCAACGACTGCGTTGGAAAGGCCGCTAGATGCTCCAGATGACGTACAAGTTGGCGTCCTCCTCTATCCATCTAACCACGACTCCCAAGTCAAGAATGGCTTCAAGGGTCGTCGACCCACTTAAAAGAAGGTGTTTTTAGCTTCTGCATGTGCGTCTGACATCATGATTTGCAATCCAACTCGGCGTATCTTATCATGTTTACCTGTACCGACATTTTGGATAAGTCTGTTTTGATACATTTGCGTAACTAATCATGCTGTTTGCACTGAGGATTGTATAGGCATTTTTAATCTCTAACCCTGCGGTCTCGTTCATGTGTGTATGATGTTTTGCGTCTGCGTCTCAGAACATGTAATGTTGCGTCTCTCACCTCTACTTATGCATCTCTGACATTGCCATCTGCGTCTCTAACAGGTCTGCCTCTATCTCTCTCTCTCTCTCTCTCTCTCTCTCTCTCTCTCTCGAAAATCAACTCACCTCCAATTCCACACTCCGCGGATTTTTGTGGAAAAGGCGCTCTGGCGGTCCGTAGCATCCGGTAGTCACGTTGACCACAGGAGAATCGTCTTCCTTCACCTGAAATCCTCTTTTTTATGACTTTTTGCGTTGTCACTTACATGAATGTTGTCATATTCAAGTGAACTATTCCAGAGCCTTCGGGTTTGAGTGACTTCAATTGCCTGGTTGGGATACTAGCTAAAATGTATTCATAAAAGTGGTGGAAAAACTTAGTTACCGGATCTTCCATGAAGTTTACAAAGTCTCCTTTTTCCACTTTAAAGAGATCTGGGCAGCAAATGCTGGCAACAAATCTCTTGTTCTTCTAGAGAACCTCCAAAAATGCCACGTACTAGCTGCTATTTTATATTTCTTGTAATAAAAGTAGAGATATCTATGATCTGCAAACGGTATGTGAACAATATATTTGAAAAACAGAAAGAAAACAAGTAACACAAAATAAAAGGGCATGGAACATGACAGCTAAGGGAACTTCAGGAAGAAGTTGGAAGTAAGGTCTCACAATTGGGGAGTGGGGCGCTAATGAGGACAATGAGCCGCGAAACCCGCTCCATTCGTGGCGAAAAGGGCATGTGTCCGCCAGACGTCGCCCTAAATGAGCCACTGTTTATGCCAGTTGTCGATTGCGCAAAGGAAGAGAATGCGCAGACGCAGTAACGGGCTATCATAAATCTATGGATCAGATTTCAAATTAAAAAGTGTTGTAAATAGGCACAACAATTGGTTATGCATTAGAGTAACTGTAAGAAAAACACATGTTTCAATAAAAAGCCTCATAACAGGGGTCTTAGAAGTGGTTTCATTGACTACGCTTTGAAAATAAAGAATGTGACCATTGATTAATTGGTTTCTATACTCATAAAAGATCATCAGATTTGCAGAAAACAGTTCGCCGTCCATATGGCCGCGAATCGGCTGGCAGCAATGAACAGGGCGAACGGCGGGGTTGAAAATCTCATGCAGAGGGCGCCAATCAATAGACGGTTCACACCTCAATCGCGCCAATTCGCTTGCGAAATCTAAATTGAAACGACAAATGCATAGTTATAGAAATCCAAAAGCAAAAGAGAGAGAGAGAGAGAGAGAGAGAGAGAGAGAGAGAGAGGGAGAGGGAGAGAGAGAGGGGGAGAGAAAGAGAGAAAAAGAGGGAGAGGGAGAGGGAGAGGGAGAGAGAGAGAGAGAGAGAGAGAGAGAGAGAGAGAGAGAGAGAGAGAGAGGGAGAGGGAGAGAGAGAGGGGGAGAGAAAGAGAGAAAAAGAGGGAGAGGGAGAGGGAGAGGGAGAGAGAGAGAGAAAGAGAGAGAGAGAGAGAGAGAGAGAGAGAGAGAGGGAGAGGGAGAGAGAGAGAGGGAGAGAGAGAGAGGCGAGAGAGATTTCCATTCCGTGTCATTAGGTCTATGGTTCTAATAGTATTACTCTATCTTATATACATCCCTTTCACAATAAAAAAACATCATGCTATAACTAAGGTGACAATGTTGACGTATTTCTCATAGTTCTAATAATTTTCTGCTAACGCCTTTTTAAAGTAAAAAGTTGTAAAGTTTATTGGGCATAACAAAGTACTGATTACAATTACAAACTGTTGTGTCCTCCATGAGTCAGGGGTTCACTGAATCCGATCAGTTGATTGGCAACGTCGAAGAAAGTGCATCTTCTTCTTATGAAGGGAACTCCAAGGACGAATGTTTGCGCTCCGTCAAAGCCATTCTAAACATAGTTTTGTAAAATATCTTGTTCCTTTAAAGGGAAATCCTTTACGTTTTACTACTCACGTCCATTAGGGCCAGAGCACAGGTGCCGTCTTTTAACTTCAAGACAAGATTCAGCTCGGTCACATGTTCTGAAACATTGTATACATCAAGTATTTGCTAAAGTCTAACCTGTTCCATAAGCAAAGTTAAAAGCAAGGTCGATCTTTGTGTCGCAAGGCACAATGGCTGGTGGAGACTGCTCCACAATGTTGAGCTGTTTGTAGATGTTAGCAATAACTGACGAAGAAGCCTTAATGTAGGGAGACACAGAATCGACGTAGGTCTGGGTCTTTTTAGTGTTGGTATAGTTTCCGGAAGTGAAAGTAGGGGTGGTGAATTGGAAAGTAGTGGCACTGCTCAGAGGGTACATCTTGCGCTGATCGGATTTGCAGTGGAGATTGTCAATGTCTAAAACATTGTCTTAGAATTGTTAACAAAAGGAAATGAAAATGTTGTTTGTATAAACCAATTGTATTTATAGTTAACAAGATTTATAGTTAATAATACAATTGAAAGTTTAATTTTATTATCCTGAAAGTACCTAGTTTAAACTCACTTCCACAGTAGATAACACCTTGTGTTCCATTATCACTGCTCTCCCAATGATCTTCCAACCAGATAACAAAGGTGCCTTTGGCAACATCGCCTAAAAGTTCTCTATTTCAAGTACAATAATAACCAACCCTGGTTAAAAGCAGTATAGAACACTGGAGCAGAGCCAGGCGGAGACAAGGCAGGGAAAGCCAGACCCAAGATTCCATCGATATAAGGAGGGAGATGTGCACCCAAACTGGTTGCCTGGCCAAAAGTGGCGTACGGTACAGTGATACTGGTACGGGCTGTGTTGTTGCTAAAGGATTCACCGAGCTGAAAAAATGTTATGTGATTGTGAGTGTGTGTATATTGTGCGCGCCAGAAAGTCCTTGTGCATAGGAAGGAAGTATTACTGCTTGTGGACTTACAATTACAGTATCGTTTCCAATTGTCCCGTAAAACAATCCCAGATCGTCGTTGTCAATGTAAGAGAAAGAGTACGGCGTTTGCAAATAAGTGCTAGATTGGCTTCTAAACCACTTTTGAAGCAGAATCATTGTGCAACTTACGCATCGAAGGAATTGTTTCTTGGGGAAGTGACGTCTGGGATAACTAAGAGCGACGTTGCTGTATCAATCTAAAGTCAATTCAATAAAGTAGTGTTCTTAATAAAACTAACCGCAACAGTGAATGCTTTTCTAGGAGTTCCAACGATGACAGTTGTTGTCCACAAATACTGAGAAAGAGTAAGCTAAACGACTCATTTAATCACCAAAACAAGAACCACTTCAGCTTGTTCCGTTTGGTTAACAACGGCTGCCCGTTTAATAGGAAGGACAAAGGCATAGGCCACTTGGGCGAAAAGGAAGAGCAGTGCTGCGGATCGCATATCGGAAGTAAAGTGAAGTAGATAACGTCAAACACGAAATCAAGGTTGGGCGTTTATTAAGAAAAGATGATTTTCGGAAAATCTCAAGCTATCTGTTCGTGATATTTGTGCTCTTAGAACTGCAGTGAGGTTCAGCACAAAAGGAAAGCAGAAAACCAAGGGCAACACCGCAATCTGATGCAATCAATGAAGAATGCAGGCAAACAAAACCTTGACGTTTAAACTACATCTGTTTTGGCCATTAGGTCTTAAAAAGTGTCATTAGGTCTATGGTTCTAATAGTATTACTCTATCTTATATACATCCCTTTCACAATAAAAAAACATCATGCTATAACTAAGGTGACAATGTTGACGTATTTCTCATAGTTCTAATAATTTTCTGCTAACGCCTTTTTAAAGTAAAAAGTTGTAAAGTTTATTGGGCATAACAAAGTACTGATTACAATTACAAACTGTTGTGTCCTCCATGAGTCAGGGGTTCACTGAATCCGATCTGTTGATTGGCAACGTCGAAGAAAGTGCATCTTCCTCTTAGGAAGGGAACTCCAAGGACGAATGTTTGTGCTCCGTCAAAGGCATTCTAAAATTAGCTTTGTAATATTTTGGCAAAAAGTCTTGATTGATCTTCAAAAAGAAAAAAAAGTTTGCTATATTGTGCCTTTAAAGGAAAATCCTTTCGTTTTGCTACTCACGTCCATCAAAGCAAGAACACAGGTACCGTCCTTCAACTTCAAGACAAGATTCAGCTCGGTCACATGTTCTGAAACAATGTATTTATCAAGTATTTGCTTAAATCTAACCTGTTCCATACGCAAAGTTAAAAGCAAGGTCAATCTTTGTGTCGCAAGGAACAATGGCTGGTGGAGAGGGATCCGTAATGTTGAGCTGCTTGTAGACGTTCATTGCAACTGCCGTAGGGGCCTTGATGTAAGGAGACACAGAATCGATGTAGGTCTGAGTCCTTTTGGTGAATGTGTAGTTGCCAGAAGTGAAAGTAGGGGTAGTAAATTGGAAAGTAGTGGCACTGCTCAGAGGGTACATCTTGCGCTGATCGGATTTGCAGTGGAGATTATCAATGTCTAAAAATTTGTTTTTTAACTGTCAACAAAAGAAATTGAATTGTCTAAGAGTAAGCCAAGTGCAAAAACTTACTTCCGTAATAGATAACTCCTTGGGTTCCATTATCACTGCTCTCCCAATGATCTTCCAACCAGATAACAAAGGTTCCTTTGGCAACATCGCCTTAAATTTCCGAATTTCAAGGACAAAAACAACCAACCCTGATTAATAGCAGTATAGAACACTGGAGAAGAGCCAATTGGAGACAAGGCAGGGAAGGCGAGTCCCAAAACTCCGTCAACAGAAGGAGGGATATGTCCTCCCACAGAAGTAGCCTGGCCAAAAGTGGCATAGGGTACTGTGATGCTTGTACGGGCTGCATTGCTACTGAAGGATTCACCGAGCTGAAATGTTTTATGTAAGTTTTTGGTGTGTATTCCGTTTTCTTTCTGATGACGAGGTTGTAATTTGAAAGTTTTTAGTTTTTGACCTTAATCCATGCTAAGGTAAGAGTCAAAAGACCCTCACCTGCCCTTTTCCAGTAAAGTTTTAACCACTTTAAGGAAATGATAATTTTGAGTGGTGACTGCCGTTTTTACGGAACTTAGGCGTAGAATACGAATATACTAGTCGGGGGGGGGGGGGGGCGATCGGTGAATATGCGTTCTTCACATATTCAAAAAAAGCAGATTTTTGGCGTTTTTTTCAAATTGGAAAAGGAGAGTTTCTGAGTTTTGAAAACTGACAAATTGAATAATTAAAATTATCCCGCAAGTAAAAATAGATATCGATTCTCAAAACTATTTTGGTTAGAGTTGAAGCGAGCTATGGTGTTTAGGCATTTAGGTCTCCTTAAGGGCCTTAAGGGAAGACCAGGCAAAATAAAGTGATTTTCTGGGTTCTTTGGGTTTGAAAGAACCTTTCTAAGGAGTTTCATCCAAAACTAAAATTTCGTGGTCCGTGGTCATAATTGCAACCAAAAATGCTTGTGAGTGAGCGTGATCATAACTGTGTTTTGTGTGTGAGTGTGTGTGTTCCGTGTGTCTATTTGCGTATTTGAGCGTGAGCGTGGCTATGTATGAGTATGTCTGTACGTGCGTGTGTGTGTCTTTCGGGCGCCAGAACCTTCATGTGCATCTGAATGAACTTTTAATGATCATGGATGCATGTGTGTAACCCGAAATACGACTCACAATCACAGTATCGTTGCCAATAGTCCCGTAAAACGCTCCCAGATCGTCGTTGTCAATGTACGAGAAAGAATACGGCGTTTGCAAATATGTGCTGGACTGACTCCTGAACCATCATTAAAGCAGAATCATCGTGCCGCTAACGAATCGAATGTGTTGTTCCTTCCCGAAGTGGCATCCGCTATTACCAAGAGCGATGATGCTGTATCAATCTACCGTAAATTCAATAAAGTAGTGTTCTTTATAAACTAACCGCAACAGTGAAAGCTTTTCCAGGAGTCCCAACGATGACAGTTGTGGTCCACAAATACTGAGTAAGAGTAAGCTAAATGACTCATTTGATCCCCAAAACAAGAATCTCTTACCACTTCAGCTTGTTCCGTTTGATTCACAACGGCTGCCCTTTTAATCGGAAGGACAAAAGAATAGGCCACTTGGGCGAAAAGGAAGAGCAGTGCTGCGGACTGCATGTCGGAAGTGAAGTGAAGTAGATAACGTCAAGCAAGAAATCAAGGTGGGGCTTATCAAGAAAAGATGATTTTCGGAAAATCTGAATCGTTATTCTTATCTATTCGTGACATTTGTGCTCTTTGAACTGGGGTGAGGTTCAACACAAAATGAAAGCAGGAAACTAAGGGCATCACATCAATTTGATGGAAGATTTATACCCTGGAGTCTACAAAAAAGTTGATTTGCATAGGTATATAACTCATGGCTACACCCTTTTCTCTGTGTTTAACGGGCGGTGCAATATCTTATGGCCATTAAACTATAGAATGAAATTTGGTTGGCAAACAAAAACTCATGTAATTTCATAATTGCTTTTTTCTGAAAGGTCGTCCAAATATTTCCTGGGTGATTTTACAAGGATTTTCATCTTACTTTCACTAAATCAAGTAAGAAATTTCGATTAAATTAACCTCGTGGTCTCCTTTCTTTCAGTTTTTTCTTTGTGAAACCTTTGTGTCGCAAGGAAACAAAACTACAAACCAAGCAAAAGTAGAATGACGATTTAGACTTCGCTCTACATTATCTAAACATCTGATCAAACGAGTTTTGTTTCATATAGATTTTTCCACTCAGGCAAATTGTGCTCAATGGCGTACATTTGTGACGGGAAAAGATAATACCTACCCCATATCGCACTGTTTTGCTTCAATGTCATGATTTTCCTATCATCCACCGACCCTAACATCACAAATTGGCACATCGGCCGCCAAGAAGCCTGGCAGCAATGCATCAAACAGGCCGTCAAAACTGTCGTAGAAATTTTCCTTTTTAACGCACAAACATTTCATTCACTTGTTCTTTTGACGGTTTTCTTTTGAATAATGGGCATTTTAAAAGGACCGTTAGGGATCTGGTTTAAAATGTTTTTGACTGTGTTACTCATTACTCTATGCCGCAAGACTATCCTTTCCGCGACCACCGTTCTCGTACGGGTGTGAACATTGCGGCGCTAGCATGCCAGAAATAGGATAGGCCAGGCGCGTAAACACCGTGTACGTGTTTCGTAAAAATGCTGGCTATCCACAGATGCCTGGAATGACCAAAAAATCGGATGCAGTTTTTCTATCAGGTACTCTACTTTACATTACCAACAGACTAGTGTTCTTTAATTTCCGCTTTTTAGTTATCACATTGGTTCAGTATTGTACATGTAAAAAGTCATCTTTTACATACATCTTTTGCCATTTTATCTTTGATTAAAAAGTTTATTCAAACATTAAATAAGAAGATTACAAACTATTGTGTCCTCCGTGAGTGAGCGGTTGACAAAATCCAATCTGTTGATTAGCGACATCGAAGTAAGTGCATCTTCCTCTAAGGAACGGAACTCCAAGTGAAAAAAGTTGTTCCCCGGATTTTTCAAAAGGTGCCTGAAAATTCATTTGAATAATAAAAATTTAAATCCACGTTTGCCACTTCTTGTTTTTTTTTCAAAAAAAAAAACTCACATCTTGCACTGCAAGAACGCAGGTGCCGTCTTCCAACTTCAAGACAAGATTAAGCTCGGTCACGTGTTCTGAAATCTTTGTTTCTCTCTTGTAAAAGTTTTAAACCTGTTCCAGAAGCGAAGTTAAATGCAAGATCAATCTTAGTGTCACAAGGAACTAAGACAGGTGGTGATTGCTCAACAATATTGAGCTGTTTGAAAATGTTGGCCATAATCATAGAAGGGACTTTAATGTAGGAGGACAAAGAATCGACGAAGGTCTGGGTCCTCTTGGTGTAGGTGTAATTGCCAGTAGTGACAGTAGGGGTAGTGAATTGAAAAGTAGTGGCACTGCTCAAAGGGTACATCTTGCGCTGATCCGATTTACAGTGGAGATTATCAATGTCTAAAACACTTTGTATCAAATGGAAACACAAAAAAGTAGATAATCTAAGTCAGAAAAACATACTTCCGTAGTAGATGACACCTGCGGTTCCATTATCACTGCTCTCCCAATGATCTTCCAGCCAAATAACGAATGTGCCTTTTGCGACATCGTCTAAAACATAATTCACTTTTTTCAAAACAGAAAACTAACTCTGGTTAATAGCAGTCTGAAAAACTGGAGTGGAACCAGAAGGAGCCAAGGCAGGGAAAGCCAGACCCAAGAGTCCATCAACACCGGGAGGAAGATGTCCACTTACACCACTTGCCTGGCCAAATGTGGCAAAGGGGACAGTGATACTGGTACGGGCAGTGTTGCTGCTAAAGGATTCTCCGAGCTGAAAATGTTGTATGAAAAGAAGGAAAAAGATAGAAAGAGAGCGAGAGAGAAAAGTGTGTGTGCGCGTTTGTGAGTATGTGTGAGTGAGTGCGAGTGTGTGTATGTATGTACATGTGTTACAAACTACAACTTACAATTACAGTGTCGTTCCCAATAGTCCCGTAAAACAATCCCAAATCATAAATTTGCGAGAATGCATATGGTGTTTGCAAATAAGTGCTGGATTGACTTCTAAAGCAACTTTAAAGCAACATCATCGTAGAACTCACGCATCGAAAGAGTTATTCTTTTGGGAAGAGATATCCGGCACAACTAGCATCGAAGTAGTTGTATCAATCTACAATTCTTCATATAAACATATTTGTTTGGGGTAACAAACCGCCACTGTGAATGATTTTCCAGGAGTTCCGATGATGACAGTTGTAGTCCACACATATTCAGAAAGGGTAAGCTAAAGAAGACATTGATTCCAAAAACAAGAATGTCTTACCACTTCAGCTTGTTCCGTTTGATTAACAACCGCTGTTCTGCGAAGAGGAAGGACAAAGGAATAGGCCACTTGGCCAAGAAGGAAGAGCAGTGCTGCTGCCTGCATGGTGGAAGTACACCGAAGCAGATTACTAGCGTCTATCAAGAAAATATATCAGTGACGTTCTGAAAATCTTGATTTTTTTTTTCAGCTAATCAGTGCCTTTCCACGCCATTTCCGCTCCGCTGGGGTGGGGCAGATTTAAGATAAAGATGTGATTGCAAAATTTCTGTTTTCTCTTCAAATGCGCTTTTAGTTTAACTGGAAGAACAAACGATTGAGCTACGTGACCGTAGGAAGCTAATTGCAGCGGACCGTATTAGGTAGGTCAAAGCCATCAATGGCTTCTTTTCAAACCAAGATAGCATATCAATGAAGTTTAGTCGTAATCTAGATATTATAGCTAACATTCGCTTAAAAATTCAAATTAAAATGTAGAAGATGGCGTGCAACCGACTGGAATACGCAACCGTGCCTGGTATTCCAGTTTTGCAACGGCTATTTCATTAAGAAATTGTACATTCAGTTGCAATTAGATAACATCTGACGACTACGTCTATTTCTTAAGTTAATAATGGTTTTCTCTAAGAAAATAAGACTGATGTCTGCATCAATAAATTTCCTAATACATTGTAAAAACTGATTCAGCTTCTCAACCAAATGCTCTTTACTGTTCTGTTTTCGATTTTATTTCATAATTTATTCAAATCGGACAGTTAACTAGGTAAGATTACAAACTATTGTGTCCTCCGTGGGTGAGTGGTTCACTAAATCCAATGTACTGATTAGCCACGTCGAAGTAAGTACATCTTCCTCGGAGGAAAGGAGTTCCAAGCATGTATTCTGGACTTGCATTTGGATCGGTGGTTGTCTGCAAAGGACAATTTTGTGTTAATTGTAGGTCACTATTTTGAATGCGCGTAACAATTTAAAATTTTTAAAGAGAATTTTCCTCCAGTTTGGAACCCCCCTTTAAATTAAAAACTCACATAAATTAGGGCCAAATAACATGAGCCATCCGGTCCTTGCATCAATAGATTTAGTTCAGTCACATGTTCTAAATCCTTGTTATTTCATTTGTTTTTTATCCTACCTGATCCAGAGGCAAAGTTGAAAGCAATATCAATTTTGGTATCGCAAGGAACAGGAAATGGTCCTGGTTGGTACGGATTCACGTTGAGTTGCCTTAGAACACTCTGCAGTACTGGTGATGGAAGCGAAATAAACGGTGACAAAGAGCTGACAATGGCCTGGCCCTTTTTGTTAAAAGTATAGTTTCCTGAAGTGAAAGAAGGAGTGGTGAACTGGAAATATGTGGCACTGCTGAGTGGGTACATCTTTCGCTGGTCAACTTTGCAATGAAGGTTGTCAACATCTGAAATTTAAGTTTTGTTACAGAAGTTTATCATTTTTTTTGCTTTCAAACGTCGATAGGTGTGTTTACAACGATAGAATCATCAAATTTGTGGGTTTGAAACTTGGTGTCGTTTTTTCAGCTTCATCGTTTTTCAGGGAAAGCGTTTTTGCTGGCTACTCTTTCCGAATTCCGAAGACTATTATGAAATATTTTCGAAAAGTCTTGTAAATACATATTTTAGTTTATGTTTCCAAAATGACAACATTTTTAGCTTTTTCGGAACAGGATACTCGCCAAACAGCTTTATTGCAGCACGGGTTAGCACGCACTTTTGCGTATTTGAATAACATTTACGGATGCACACAATTTTCTTAATTAAAGGTTATACACTCAAAAAGCTGTTTTCTTTATGTTTCACATTGTAAAGTTAGCTTAAAGCATATAAATTAATGATTTTAATAGTTTTCCAAATAGCAATCTCTGGTTTTTCTTTTGTCTAGTTTTCGGAGAGAAAAAAGCTAATTTGAACGGAAATTCGGTGAAAGTGTAGTCATTGTCCAATGAAAACAACTAATAATTAAGATAAGTGATCTAAAGGGATTTTATCTAAATAAAATTAGGGGTGAATTCGTGAGTGCAAATGATACCAGGTCGTGCTTTTTATAATAGTTAAATTAAAGCAGCCTACATGTGAACGATTCTTGTTTGGCGACAGATCAAACTACATTTTTTGCGGCAGCGTGCTTTTCTTGGTAACATGACAAAATGCACACACTTCCGCATACACACATACTTCCGCAATTGATGATACTTTGGTTCCAATGTCACACATATTCGCACATGCACACATATTAACATACATATACACACTTACACATACATACACATATGGACATACAAATACACACAGAACAAACTTCCATAGTAGATACCTCCTTCGGTTCCATTGTCACTGGTTTCCCACTGATCTTCCAGCCAAATAACAAAAGTTCCAATTGAAACGTCGTCTTAAAAAAGATTTTCCTAAAAGGAGAAAAACATACTCTGGTTAATAGCTGTTTGAAAAACTGGGGTAGACCCATCGGGGGCAAAAGCAGGGAATGCAAGACCCAAGACTCCGTCAACGTCATCTTCAAGATATTGTGGTACACGACCTGCGAGCCCAAAAGTCGCGAACGGTACAGTAATACTTGTGCGACTTGGATCGTTACTGAACGATTCGCCAAGCTTAAAATGTTGATTTGAATCTGGGTCTAGATAAACCCAACAATTACAGTATCGTTTCCAATGGATCCGACCCAATCTTGACTGTTTTGTGAGAAGTAATAATTTGTTTTTATATAGGTACTTGATTTACTCCTGAAGATTAGGTAAAACTGAAATTTTGTGTTACTTACGGATCGAAGGAGTTATTCCGTCCTGAAGAGACATCTGGTATAATCAAAAGAGAGGAAGTTGTATACTTGAAAACTAACTTGAACAGTGATTGCTTTTCCTGGAGTTCCAACAATGACCGTTGTAGTCCAATCAAACGTGTCTCTTAGAGTTAGCTTAAGATTTATGTCAGCGAAACGTTGAATACCTACCACTTCAGCTTGTTCCGTGACAGCTGCTCTTCGTTTTAAAGGAAGGACAAAGGAAAAAGCCATTTGGGCGAGAAGGAAGAACACTGCAGCTGACCGCATTTCGGAAGGAAACGACAGCAGATAGGTGGCGTCTTTGATCAAAAGATAGCCTATCAGTAGTGTCCTGGAAGGTTCTTTCTTTAGCTGATCAGCGAAAGAATAGAAGTGAATTCACAAGTATCCCGGAAATGTATTCGATTGTCTACAATCGGATCTTTTATGCGGAAAAAGCGTATGTACAGGTAGTAGAAGGTTTACGATAAGGAGGAGAAGGTGTAGAAGGTAGATACAAAATTGCAAATGCCGTACTTTTTGCGGACTTGCATCACGTAGCCGTGTAAACCAATACACTGTCAGATTAACATTTACCGTTAATTACCAAACTATCCCAGGACTTTGCTTCAACAAAAAAATCATATTGATGCTTTAGAATCAGTGAAAAGCCGACACACAGAAGGACAGATATGTAGATGAAATACCCCAAATCACCATTTCGATTACACATTTTTCAAAACGATGGAATGTGGTGTTAAAGGGGAAGGACCTCATAAAATTGATTTTTCAAAACATATTTATTTTAGTTTCGTTGAGTAGACATCGTTTCCACGATTCCGAAACATACCCCTTTTATGCGATTTGGACTGCAAAAGGGGCGCATTTACACGGCCGTTTTACGCGTTTGCCGCACGTAAACACGGCTAGAGTGGGCGAGAGAGTGTGGGAAATAGGGAGACACAGAGTTGGCGGCAATTCAAACGGTAATTTCCCCAAATTTCAAGCTCTCCTAAATCGGTTCAAAAATGGGTAAAAGAGGTATTTTTCGGGCTCCTGGGAATGAGAACTAGGCTTTTATCACAAATACAGAAGAATTATTTTTACGCAGTCATTCCCCTTTAAACAGATTTAGGGCAACTGAGGTTTCCCTATAAAATGTTCTTTAATTGCTAAAACTTGCATGGCTGTTTCTTTGCGGCCACGCTGACGCTGAATGGCTCG
Organism: Oscheius sp. G VE-2021; assembly: GCA_022343465.1. Taxonomy (NCBI): domain Eukaryota; kingdom Metazoa; phylum Nematoda; class Chromadorea; order Rhabditida; family Rhabditidae; genus Oscheius; species Oscheius sp. G VE-2021. Next base: position 6,451,920 of record JAJQXH010000029.1, on the reverse strand, counting down.
GGATTGAAATCGAGTCACCTTTGCATTCTTCAGTCGTTGAAAAATGCACATACGGACACCTATAAATTTATCTAGGCTTTTGGTGGTTTTTCGCGGCAAGACACCATCTGCGTTTTTACTAACGAAAGTATCCTTGTTTCAATTGTTTGATTTACGAAACTCTGACTGTCATTCCAGTGACTTTCAGCTAAAACAGATTTTAAAAACATGTTTGTTAAAAATAGTTTTACGCTATTGTCGAGATATCGTGGCATTTTAGTTATCGCTATCTTTAAATGGATGACATCAGTTTGTTGTAGATCGGTAACATAATGGGGCTTAGTTGGGTCTCCCGCCAAGAAATGTTTTGAGAGATGACAAAAGTGTTCCTTTTTTCTTTAAAGCCAACTTGGCAGAAATGGTTATATTTACACAAAGTTTCAACAATGGCTTTGCGGTGGTAAATAAAGGCTTGATAAAGTAAACTTTTATTCGAAAACCACAAAATTTTCACAAATTGCTATGTCCTCCGTGAGTAAGCGGTTCACTGAATCCAATCTGCTGATGAGAGACATCGAAGTAAGTGCATCTTCCTCTAAGGAATGGGATTCCAAGTGTGATGCTTTCGTCCTGAAACTTCCACTTAGTAATACAATATCATACTTTAAGAATGATCTTAAAAATTTACCTTATTCAGCATCAACTTACAGGTACCGTCAGATAACTTCATCAAAAGATTCAGATCACTCACATGCACTGCATTGTTTGTGTGATTTGTAACCAAATGACACCCACCTGTTTTGTTTGGCATATTGAAAGCCAAGTCAATCTTTGTATTGCAGGGGAGAAAAGGAAGCGTAGTTATATTGACGGAAAGTTGACTCCAAACAGTCATGAACAACTGGTAAGGGAGAACTATATACGGAATTTTTGAATCGATTATCGCCTGTGTCTTTTTAGTCCAAGTAGTGTTTGCAGCTCCAGATACTGTCACCGAAGGAACAGTGAATTGGAAATATTCAGCCATGCTCAAAGGGTACATTTGACGTTGATCCGTCTTGCAATGGAGGTTGTCAACATCTAAAAAGTAAATTAAATGTGGATACACAAGCACACGCGCACACGTGCGCGAGTACAATTGTCTTTAAAAACAAGTGCGGATAGTGTAGCGGGTATATTTTCCTTTCTAAACAAATTTTATAAACCCACTTCCGTAGTAAATAACTCCATGGGTTCCATTATCACTGCTCTCCCCTTGATCTTCCAACCAAGTTACGAACATTCCATTTGCAACATCGTCTAAAATATTTGAACATCTTGGCGCATGAAACTCACTTTGGTTAATAGCTGTCCAAAAGACGGGAGTAGAGCCATTTGGAGCCAAAGAAGGGAATGCGAGACCCAAGGTCCCGTCGACACCGTCCGGAAGGCAGTACAGTTGACTTTTTGCATGACCAAAAGTGGCATTGGAGATTGTGATGCTGGTTCGGGTTGGGTTGCTGCTGAAGGATTCACCAAGCTGAAAATGTAGATTTCAGGGGAAGAAATGGAAGAAATGGCTTTAACACAGTTTGAAAATGGGTCTCCGAGGAAACCTCACGAGGCCATTTCTGACCCCACCCCCGATGTCACTTAACTTGGTTGGGCAACTAGCCCGTCAGAATGATTGTCAACAGCCGTCCGGCTTTTCAGCCACCCACTAATGTCTTACGATTTCACGGAAATGGTGTGTTTTGATATTGCTTATATATCCCCATTATGTGGGGAGCCGATTGTTTTCGGGTTCCTGCCTCTCTCTCGCGGAGGGCGCAGGTATTGAGTGTGCCGAAAGCTGCTAGAGTACTCGCTAATCAAGTGTAATTAGGTCAAGCCGGTATACTCAAATGAGTACCCCTGCTAATTAGGGGTAATTAGGTCAATTAAGTCAACAGCCGATTACCATTTTACTGACACCCGTAAGGAAGCGGTTACTGCCCGAAGACTCCGCGAGTGAGCCACCATTGGTCTCAAAACTCGTTTCCGATCCAAGTACTAACTGAGCCCAACGTTGCTTGACTTGCCAGATCGGACGGGATGGCGTAGTTTCAACGTGGTATGGTCGTAAGCGGGGCTATTGGAACACGGCGCAATGACATGCGAAAAGCGCATTTCAGTGTGAGAGAGGTGAAATCATTGCAAAAGTAGTGGGGAAAGCATGGAAAATGTGAACTTAGACTGTTTTTTTAAACATTTCTGAAGGATTGAGTCGCTTCTGTTGGCTGGCGTCAAGGCGCCTAGATCTCCCGTCTCTCACCGAGACGCGAGATAGTTTTGGAAGACAAACATACCGACGAAAACCTTTTCGTGTCCTTTTTAAAAAGAATAAAAAACTTACAATAACGGTGTCAATTCCAATGGGTCCGTAAACGCCACCATATGAGCATTGGTCTTCAATATCGGCCTCAAACGAGTACTGTGTTGGTGAATATGTACTGGATTTTGTCCTGAAATTTCAATATTGCTTATAACTTGATTCTTAATGAAAATTCCATATATACACTTACGCATCAAAGGAGACGTTCCTTCCTGTGGAAACATCTGGGACAAACAGAAGAGAAGAGGTTGTGTCAATCTGAAATTGTTGAACTGATTCCTGACTTGGAAACTAACAGCAACAGTGAAGGCAGTTCCAGGGGTTCCAATTATAACTGTGGTGGTCCAGGTCCAGAGGTCTCTTTCGGTCAACTGAAGTTTTATGATGAAAAACCAAAATTAAACAAAAATCTTACAACTTCCGCTTGTTCGGTTTGATTAACTACCGCTGCAAGTTTTATAGGAATAACAAGAAGATGAGCAACATGTGCTATGAGAAGTAGAAGTGCAGCTGTCCGCATGTTTGGAAACTAAGTGCTTTTAGATAACTACCTATATTTATGCAGAAGATAACGTATCGGGTTCTTCAATCTCTTTGAACCAAATCCGGGAAATCATGAACCACGTGGAAGAGATTGAAAAGTAGTGCGGCAGTCCGCAACGGTGACGTTTCGAAGCCAGAGGTCATCTCAAATCACAAAATGTTGTTCCGTCATAATTGTCGTTAACCTAAATTTTCTTTAGTGGAAGATCGTGCAACCGGTTATATACCTTACAGTTCTGTCGGCTCATATATTTTAGTCGGGTCTTTGACAGTTTTTAATGGATGGCCCAGGTCGCCAATTGTTTCAAGTTGTAAAGACTCTCTGTGAGATCAAAATATGTCCATATGTAAGATCAAAAGAGCGTTCACATTTTGGAAGCAAACACGCGGTGATAAGCAGCTCATTATGACCAGGGATAATATATCAGCGTAGCTCTGCGACTGTCCTTGACTACGTTCTGCAAAGCAGAAAGCATTGATCAAATTTATTTATATATTGTAGCTCTGGCAGTCCAAAGATGTTTAGAATATCAGATATCAAAACAGCTGCAAAAGGCGTGTGTATCTCAGGTAGTGTAAATTGAAACTGAGGTGCAAAGAAGTATTTGTAAAATGGCAAATGCTGTCCTATGAGAAGCTTCGTGTAAAAGGAGATTTAAATATCTTTTTCGAAGAATACTAATAAGGTTGTTTTGTTTTTCAGTGAAAGAATTGTGCCAGATTTAGTGGTACCAGCAAACGTCACGCAGATGCCAGTTGACACATCTAGATTACATCCATTTGCTCGCAATCAATAGGCCTCAAGAAGGCTCGCTTTAAAAAAACTGTATATAAAACACGTCAAATTTTGCATATGTTTTGGTAGCCTCACGCAACATTAAAATTTACACACGCACACATCAGCACTTGCATCTTTAATACCACATGTTTAATATCAACTTTTATGGTTTCCACAGACTGAAATCCATGCAAGAATGTACCGAAACGTTGATTAAACGAGGCAGAAGGTTTCACAAAAACCGTTGCAGTGATTTGTGATTGCGGCGGTTTAGCGATGGACATCTTCTGGATTGAACATTGCTTTTAAACTCAAGGACCCTCTTGTGAACATTTACTTTGGTACATAGGAGTTCCTGGTTTTCGGAAAAATATAAGAGAGAAAAAAAAACAGAAATCTCGCAATTGTTTCATAAAAGATTTGCATTATAAGAATCAATTTTGAGGTACTTTTGAGTAGTCATACCAAACTTTATCTGAAACTGAAAACGTACGGTATGTTTTCTAAGTTCCAGTTGTCAGAATTTTAAGCTTTTTTGAATTTCTAATGTTTTGTTTCCGTGGATGTTAAAGCCCTGATAAAAACAATTTTATTCGGAGACTGAAACAGTTTTACAAGCTGTCATCCTCCTTGGGTGAGAGGATCACTGAATCCGATCTTCTCGTTGGAGATGTCGAAGTAAGTGCATCTTCCGCGAAGGAATGGAATTCCCAGAGAAATTGCTCCGAACTGAAACTGCCACATAGCAACAGACAACTACTTATCAGATAGCTACGTAGTCAGAAAATAGGGTTTAATTTGGATCTTGAAATATTCACCCTATTCAGAAGCAGCTTGCAGGTCCCGTCCTTCAACTTCATCAAAAGATTTAGTTCATTCACATGCACTGCATAGTTTGTGTTATTTGAAACCGAATATCACCCACCTGATCCGAACGGCATATTGAAGGCCAAGTCAATCTTTGTGTTGCAGGGAACAAAAGGGAACACCGTTGTTGCATCGAGGTAAAGTTGACCGAGAACCGCGTCAAAAAGCTGGTAAGGGAGAGAAATATACGGAGATGTTGAATCGATAATCGCCAGTGAACTTTTTGGCCAACTTGTTATCGCAGCCCCAGTTACTGTAACAGATGGAATGGTGAACATGAAATCAACAGCCATGCTCAAAGGGTACATTTGGCGTTCATCTGTCTTGCAATAGAGATTGTCAACATCTGAAAAAGGATTCTAATTTTATTTACATGCAAACACATCCACAAACACACACACACGCGCCGGACGTTTTGGCAAATAAAATGAACCCACTTCCGTAGTAGATGACTCCACGGGTTCCACCATCACTACTCTCCCCTTGGTCTTCCAACCAAGTTACGAACATTCCATTTACAACATTGTCTAAAACCAACATAACTTTTGCGAAATGAAACAGACTTTGATTAATAGCTGTCTGGAAGACGGGAGTGGAACCATTGGGGGTCGAACCAGGGAAGGCAAGACCCAACACGCCATCGACGCCGTCCGGAAGGCAGTTCAGCTGACTTTTTGCATGACCAAACGTGGCGTTGGGGACAGTTATGCTGGTTTCCTTAGATCCTCCAAGCTGAAAAATGTCAATATGTCATCACGTATGCCCTTAGAAGGCATCAAGTGTATTTCGGTTCGACACACTAATCCTAATCTTAATATTGTGTTTTATACAGTTCTTTCTCTCGACGCTCGCTGCAGAAAGCGCGCCCCATTGCTACCGCTGACCTTTTTTTAAATTTTATATTCGCGCTGACCGGAAATTTCTGTGGTTTCAGTATATGTACGCAATACTGTGTCAGGTTACATATTCGAATTGCTTTAGAACTAGGATTGGCAAGAACCATTACTTACAACAACCGTATCTATTCCAATGGGTCCGTGAACCTCACAGTATGAACATTGCCCTTCAATATCGACTGCGAAAGAGAACGGAGTTAGTAAGTAAGAGCTGGATTTACTCCTAAACAAAACATCATTTATAAGGATATATTCCCTTACGCATCGAAAGAGACGTTCGTTCTAGTGGAAACATCTGGGACAAACAGGAAAGAAGAAGTTGTGTCAATCTGGAACTTATGAACTTTGTTCTGACTTGGAAACTGACAGCAACAGTGAATGCAGTTCCAGGGGTTCCAATTATAACTGTGGTGGTCCAGGTCCAAGGGTCTCTTTCGGTCAGCTAAAACGTTATGGTGTTCACAATATATGCATAAAAAGTTTAAGAAACTTACCACTTCCCCTTGCACAGTTTGATCACCAACAGCCGCAAGCTTTATTGGAAGAACAAGAAGGTGAGCCACTTGGACAAGCAAAAGTAGAAGTGCAGCTGTCCGCATGTTAGATAACTAAGTGATTTCAGATAACTACTTATATTTATACGAAAGATAACTATTTTATTCTTCAATCTCTGTGAACCAGATCCGGGAAATCATCAGTAAACCACGTGAAAGACAATGCAAAGAAGTGCGTCTGTCCGCTCCGGTGACGTTTCGACCACAGGTCATCTTAAATCACAAAATGTTAGACTTGCAATGATTCTCGTCAACCAAGCATTTCTTAAGTGAACGAGATTACAACAGTACAATATCTTGACTGTTTCGCTAGTCACGAGTACCTTTCGAAATTAGCCAAATGTTCTTTAGTTGCCTTATTGCACTTTATAAGATCAAAAGATGTTCCCTTGTCAGATCAGCATAGGGTTCAAATTTTGCACGACAACACGTGGTGATAAGAGGTTTCTTATGACCGAGGATATCATATCAGCGTAGTTATGCAACTGTCCTTAACCATTTTCTGCAAACACTGAACCATTGATCAAAGAGGTTCAAAGTCTTCAGTTAGAAAGAAGTTATAGGATTAAAGCGGCTAAAATGCGAGACAAAACGCGGCACGAGAAGTCTGCTATTTGTGTTAAAAACAACAGTTCTAACCATCAAGTTTGCAATCGCCAAGTGGCTAGGAGGGCAATCTGGTAATCTCTGCTTACTCCAGTTTGTTTCCATGTTCTCCACATTAGTCTTTTTGTTGGTATCTTGGTTCAAACTTTGGCCACTGCTCAAAAGATGCATGTTTATCTGAACTGATTTACTGTGAAAAGAGAATTACACACTTGAATATGAAAAGCCTGTCTGGAAAAAAGGAGTGGAAAGGTTTAAATTTTAAAATCATTTCTAGTTTGAACCCGTTTCCGCAGTAGATAACTCTTTGTGTTTCATAATCACTACTCTTCCATTGATCAAACAAAGTTCCAATTGCAGCACCATTTTATAACGGAACTTCCTCGCAAAAAACCACCCACTTTGATTGAAAGCAGTCTCAATCACTGGAACAGATCATTCAGGGGCTTTCAATATTCAATGATCAATTAAATTTTTAAAACGCGGCAGAACTTTCATAAATTTGATTTCAAAGGGCGTTTACCAAAAGGAGGGACCACGTTTATTTGTTTAAAAGTTCAAATTACCGGTTGTTATTTTTTACTTTTGAAATTCCGAGTTTTATATGTAATGGACATTTTTGCCATACCCTTCTTTCATTTTCGGATCCCTCGATAGCAAAATGAGATCTCCATCCATCGGGTTTGGCGTGCGGGTTCAATATTTATGGCTGATGAATATCTTTGTATTAGCAAGTTTCATGTTTTATTCAATGTGTGGGTTCAAGGTCGTTTTTTACGCATAATCTCTGCAAGGTTTCCTGAAAAATGACGTACAGCCCATCAGTGCAAATGCCCGTGGAAAACTTATTTAATGATCAACAAAACATTCATTTATTTGAAAAATAAATCAGTTTTACAAACTATTGTGTCCTCCGTGAGTAAGAGGTTCACTGAATCCGATCTGCTGATTTGAAACATCGAAGAAAGTGCATCTTCCTCGAAGGAATGGAATTCCAAGTGTAAAGTCACTGCTTGCTCCGTTTCCTCCCTGTAACTTCCTAATTGTATAAAAAAGAAAGGACATCAAAATGAATTACAAAGACAAAGAGACCACATTACACTTTAAAACTCACATCGATTAATAGAAGTCTGCAAGTGCCGTCGGATTCCTTCTCCAAGAGATTCAACTCCGTCACATGCACTACAGAGTTTTGACATTTTTTAAATAAAAAAAGTTACCTGTGCCGTAGGGCATATTGAAAGCCAAGTCAATCTTTGTGTTACAGGGAACAATTGGCGGCAATGTCTTTGCGTTGAGTTGTTTAATTACCGCCTGCATCAGCTGATTAGGCAGAACAATATACGAAGATCTAGAAGCGATTGTGGCCTGCGTATTTTTGTTCCAAGTAGAATTCACAGCCCCGGAAATGGTCACAGAAGGAACAGTGAATTGGAAATATAGGCCACTGCTCAAAGGGTACATTTGACGTTGATCCGCTTTACAATGAAGGTTGTCAACGTCTGAAAAAACATGATTTAAAGTTAATAATACAATTCAAAGTTCAGTTTGAATATCCAGAAAGCATCTAGTTTAAACTCACTTCCGTAGTAGATAACACCCTGGGTCCCGTTATCATTGCTCTCCCATTGATCTTCCAGCCAAATCACATAAGTTCCGATTGCTACGTTTTCTGAAAAGAATTATTGCGTTTTTCCAATATATATAGCCTACTTTGGTTAATAGCTGTCTGAAAAACTGGAGTGGAGCCTCTCGGGGCCAAGGCAGGGAAGGAAAGACCCAAAATTCCGTCGACAACACCATTTTCAAGGCAGTAATAAGAGTTTTTGGAGAGACCAAAAGTGGCGTTGGGGACAGTGATGCTGGTGCGGGTTGGATTGCTGCTGAAGGATTCACCAAGCTGAAAATGTGTGTATGTTTGTATGTATGTGTGTGTGTAGTGTGTGAGAGTGAGAGAGAGAGAGAGAGAGAGAGAGAAATGTAAAAAGAAATCTCACAATTACAGTATCCTGTCCGATGGTTCCGTAAACGTCTCCATATTCACACTGGCCTTCAATGTCGGAAGAGAACGAGTACGGTGTGTGGATAAAAGTGCTTGATTTACTCCTGAAAACCTATTCGATGCTTACAAAAAATTTATTTACGCATCAAAAGAGTTGTTCTTTCCTGAAGAAACATCTGGTACAAACAAAAATGAACCCGTTGTGTCGATCTGCAATCAATGAACTCTTCATAAAAAAGAAACTAACAGCCACAGTGAAGGCAGTTCCCGGAGTTCCAATAATTACTGTGGTAGTCCACGTCCAGAGGTCTCTTTCTGTCAGCTAAATATTTGATAAAGATCTTAGCCGTGTTGCAAAAAACTCACTACTTCCGCCTGCTCTGTTTGATTAACGACAGCTGCTAGTTTAACAGGTATAACAAAAGAATGAGCCACTTGGGCTAGAAGGAAGAACAGTGCTGCTGACCGCATTTCTGGTAAGTGGAGCCACGCCTAGTTGCGCTTTGAACTAAAGAGGAACCCTTATCAATGATCAATTTGTAAGCATGTCACCTTTGAACCCGAGGATAGAACTTCTAACAGATCACAGACCAAGGGAAATCGTGGCTCAATGTTCAATCCGTTGCCGGAAAAGGCCAAAGTCATATGTGGGTTAGTGTGTTTTTGTATTTGTATGTATGTGTTCATTCCGACGATGAAGCGTTGGAATGTTAGGATGTTGCAGAGGCTTACAAGGATTGAAACAATGACATACTTACGGTTAGAGATTGTTTAATGTTAAAGGTGATTTGTTACTATTTTATTTGTATAGGAGCACCGATCACAAAAGAAGAATGGAAAAATCAACTTGTCCCAGCTGGGCAACGCCGGTTGGCGTCAACACGTAGTTTTCGAAAGACAGGCATGATTTTGGATTCCAGATCAACTTTCATCGTGCATAAATAAAAGAACCGTCAGGGATATCTTTGCAGCTTGTGTTTGCTTATGGCTCATTATTGTATGCGGCGGGACAACCCTGCCGGCCTTCTATATCGTACGGGTGTGAAACTAACCGCGCGACCACGCCAGACAATTGTTGTCCGCGTCTTTTCAGGCGGGAACATTGAAAATTGGAAAGTTTTGATAAATAAAAGTCGATATACGGACGGATGGGACATCGGGGTAAACACGTGTCACGTAGTTTGTTAAATTCCGGTTATCCACAGGTTCCTGTCGCCTAGAATGACAAAACAAAAGTTGGGATTTAGGTTTAGATTTCTCTGAAACTACACATTTAATCCCCAAACTGTTAAATCTGAAAAAAGTTTTAAGCTCTTTTTAAGTGAAGGAACTCTGACGGTTTCTACAACATAATTGCGTCGAAGAATTTATTGGTTTCCAGAGGTAACAGAAAAACTGAGATCATAACATTTTCGTAGATTAAATGGTAAGTACAGGGAGTAGATCTGTTTACAATTTACATTGCTACAACTACCATAAACAACACTTAGCACTTTTCCTTGCTTTCCTTGAATTTGAACAAAGTTTCGATTACAGCAGCGCTTTCCTGATAATTGGTGAAATCGAAAGTTGTCTTCAGTTTGTTGTCGATAGATAATGTTAAAGCCTTCAAAGAGAGCTTCCGTATCCATGACCTGGCGTTACCAGTAAAAACGTAAATGGGAAATTTCTGAGCCCTCGGTAAATCTCTGAAAAGGAAGTTACTTTTTAGGTTTAGAATAAAAATACCTCTATAATGGAGCGTAGAATTTCGAGTGGCATTGGAATTTTAGTAAAAACAGCTGCGTCAATTTGATATTCTGAAAATGATATTTAAATTTATTTTTAAATTCAGGCCATCTTCCTCAGAATTAAAAAAAAACTTTCCAATTGCAAACTTGGTTATAGCTAAATCTACTTCAGAAAGATGCATTTCCAAGAGTTTCAATTTCATGAAATTGGGTTTCATGTCTACACTTTCCGCTAGTTTGACAACATTCAGTTTCAGAATCTTCAAAGCATTTTCCTGAAAAACATGATGTTTAAATGGAACAAAATGATAAAACTTACAACTTTCAGTTTCTTTTCCCAAGTAAGTCTATCAGAATAAAACCTTTGCTTTCTTTTTGGAAACAAAAGACGAAATCTTGCGGATAATTCTTAAATTTTAAAAAAAGTTTAAAAATTTCCGATGAAAATACATGAGCAGTTATAGATTTTCTTAACAGCAGCAATTGCCCACTTCTTTGTGAATTTTTCCTCGTCGTCATAGTATTCGAAACGGGCAAAACAGCCTGTTTCACAATCCGCTGCAGTCAAATGAAAAAAATGGTATTTTATAGATCTCCGTTTGATGAAATAGGCCAGTGGTTTGATCCCGACTAGACCCAAAACTTTGTAAGCTTGTCTGAAAACTGAAAATTAATTGGTGGAAACAAAAAAAACTCACTCCGATGATTACGTGAGATCCTCCGCAGGCTATCTGTTCGCTACTGGTACATTCCTCCCTCATTGAAAAACTGTGCATTGTAATTTTCGTGGAGTACAGATGTAAAAAAACAGATATGCAGAAAAGCCAGGAAAACAGCTGCATCACCGTAGGGCACCGATTCTGAGTCCGAGACCGAACGTTTGAGGTCACCCTAGCTTCGGGGTCAACGGCCTCGTACATTCGGTAATTATAGGCGCAGCCGTTTTGTACCCAAAACACTATTCAACAGTCGTTATAATATGTTCTGCATAAGCACATATTCTTTTTTCAAATCCTGTCGTCAAACATAACTTCCCTTTCTACAGGTGAACAGACGATAATTAATAGGATAAACTCGAACAATTTTAGAACTGAATGTGCAAGGGATCTCTGTTGGCCTTTTCAGTGGAAGCGTTCAAACAAGACGGGAGAAGTCTACATCTGCAGTTCTTGCAAAAACAAATCAGCCAACATCCGAATTGACGTAAATATTTTTCTACTTCTAACTGCATTAAAATTGTATTTTTAAAAATACTAATTTTTTACAGGTTTTCAACGGTGCTTTCCTTCAAGATCCAGCAACACTTCCTCATGTCTGCGAACCCCGTTTCTGGCCCGCCGAAGCTGCAAAGCGCAAACTCTACTCCACGACACAGGACATGCGATCTGCGAAGACTGCTGATGTTCCAAGGAAACGCTTCGTCAACATGTTGCGCGAGATATACGAAGATGACCACATCGGTAAATTAAATTTTTATAAAATTTAAAAACCAACCAAACCATTAAGCTGACCATCATGACAAGGAAGCTATCTGCGATGCCATTGGAGCCTATGAGAAGCACCGCCGAGCTCTATCCTACGCCGCCAATGCAAACAAGGACAGAAACACGACTATGGAACATATTGATGATAAACTCAAGCTAAGTATCATAAAAAATCCGGTAGATGGGTCATCTGAAAAGTTCGTTAGGGAACATACCACGACTTCCGTGTTGTGCTACACCGATCCTATGATAGACATAGCAGTCCGCCTAGGGATTGATGTACTCGTGGCTGATGGTTGTCACGATTATCAGCCAAAGGAATTGGGGCGTTCGGGGCAATTATACACAGTGCATGGTGTAACAAAAGAAGGAGATCATGCTCCTCTGTTCCATATGATTGCAGGAAGCAAGTCGAAGGTCTCCTACAAGAAGCTCTTCTCCCTCGTGAAATCAAAGCTGGAATCGTTCGGATGTGACACTGCTGCTCTCAGAATTGTGATCGACTACGAGAGAGCCGCCATTTCTGCCTTGACCGATGTAGGCCATTTCTGCCTTGAATTTAACAAACCGATTTACAGCTTTTCTCGCCTGGGCAGGTCACCGGCTGTAGCTTCCACTTTAGCATGGCGCTTAATCGCCGCAGAGACAAAGAGGGCTTGAAGAAACACGTCGAGATTTACAGTTCTGTCAAGACTTGGTACGGTCGTTTGTTAGCTTTGACCTTTTTACCCCAGGTATGCCTTTCTTAAAATTCAGACACCTACATATTTTAGGATTTTACTGCCGCTTCCGGCGTTTTGGACGTTCCAGTCACGGAGGAACATCCCGCTTTCTCTGCATGCATCGAGTTCTTGAGATACTTCAAGGTAAGATAATTAAGAAAACACAATTAATAGCCAACAATTTACAGGAAACATGGACGGTAGGAATGTTTTCGGGGATGTGGAACAAGTACATGATCCAGGAACACCGTAGTACAAATGCCGCTGAGGCCTACCACAGGTGGAGTTGTACTACTGCTAACTTAAACAGTTCATCTTTAGCAAGCTCGAAAAGGAGTTTGGAGGAACAGACCACCCGCCTCTCGCCGATCTGCTGGATCTCTTGCGATGTGAGGAACTCAGTGCCTACCACTCTTTACGACGTCGCTTTGCGGTAAGTATCTTTGGCAAATGCTCCAGAAATCCTGCTGAAGATCAAAATAACAAATGATACCAAATAAACACATTTTCAGGGCAATGGAGATCAAAAGCGGATTCGAGCTCACCTCAAGGAACGACAGGACGCTATATGGTTCAAGATGTCCGCTTTCGACATGCGTAGGAGAGGAATCGATATGAGGAAAGAAGACATCGTCGAGTATTTGGATGACATGTCTCAGTATTTGTCTAGGAAATCCATCTAATGTCATGCACATAACTATGCCTGTTCGTTTTAGTCATTATTTGTAGTCATTAATGGTAATAGTTCGCATTAATTGTTTTGTTGCCCGAATAAACTTGCTTCGCCTTGTAATTCACTGTTTTATATGGGTTCGTGAAGGGAAGAGGTCAGGGAGCGTCGGGGTCACTCATTAGTAATTACTGGGGCAGGGTGGCAAAAACCCCCGAACGCCGCGGCAGGGTGGAAAAAACCCCCGAATGGCGCGGGCGGGGGTGGCAAAAACCCCCGAAAGCGATTCGGGGGTTTTTGCTCGGCACCATATGAATTTAGCTGTTAGTTTACCAGCACACTTGGTAAAAAGAGACATAAATTAGTGAAAGAAAACAATGTAAAAGTGTTGAAACGGTTATTATGTTTTAAGTCTTATATTAGGTGAATGTGTCCCTTGGCTTAATACATATTATTGAAGATTACATATAGAGAAAACTGAACACTCTAATTGATATGGAGTTTATGGTAATATTTCGTTCTCGTTTTGGTAATTCGCATGTATTCGCATCAAACTGATTTGGGCTTCAAGACTGGACAGGTACTGAAATGTTAATGTAACAAACGAGCCGAAAACCCTTTTTAAACATAAAAAGGAACAAAATTGATTACGTTGTTGATTCGATAAACAAGATTTTGCATGTATACCATGTATGTGACGTATCACATATTTTAGTTCTACTGCATGGTATGTTCAACATTTCTGGATACAACTGATATTTATAAAGTGTTTCAGCGAAGCCTAGTTTCTATAAAAGGGCTGAGTGGTACTAAATGGAAAAGCGATTACAATGTTGTAATAGGGAAATCGGAAACAATTTCAGAACACTGTCACCCTTTTCCAAAAGAATAGAAATTAGTATCGGTTAGAAGTATAGTAAGAAAATGCATCAGCGCACAAATACTGCAAATAAAAAGTTTACTTTACGTAATTTTAATTGACCATAGAACGTTTCCTTAAAATACGTTGCAAACGTTTTTATTTACCGAAACGGAACAAGTGATTACAACATTTTATTGTCATCCACCGGTAGAAACAAAGGTAATATCATAACATTGTCGTGACTTATAAGGTAAGCGTGATGTGAAAAGTTTGCCACAATTAGTCTTTTCACAACTGCCGTAAACAATACTCAAAACTTTTCTTCCGTTTCCTTCTTGAATCTGAACGAAGTTTCGACGACAGCATGGAGTCATCAGTCTTTCATAAAGGGTGAAGTTATCGGAAATTTGCTGTCGATAGATAACATTGAAGCCTTCGAAGAGAGCTTCAGCATCTAGTACACCTTCCTCCCAATAGAAGCGCAAATGCGCGATGTCTACGCCAGCAGAAAATCTCTGAAAAATTAATATTGACCTTCAATTTTTAAAACAAACGAACCTCGACTACATTACGAAGAACGTGGAGTGGCATTGGGGTCTTCGTGAAAATGGCAGAGTCGATTTGATTTTCTGAAATGTATTCTGTACATGTGGTTAACTTTGGCACCATTTCTGACAAACAAACATACACAACACACATACACACCCACACACCAACTCACTAATTACGAAGTTTATAACAGAAATATCTTGTTCTGTTGGAGAAACATCGAAAATTCCCAATTGCATGAAATCCGGAAACATGTTTGAAGTCCCTGCCAGTTCAATAACCTTTTCTTTCACAAGTTGAAATCCATTTTCCTGAAATTAAAATGTAAATTTCGTTAAGAAAACAAATACCAATATTAGTTGCTTTGACCAGGTACGCGGCTCGGGTTCATATTTTCTCTTCTTTCTATGAATCATTTTCTGTTTTTCACACTGAATGTAAAATCTCGCTGATCGTTCTGAAATAAAATTAGTTGTGTTGATCATGTTGAAATCACCTGAATAGTTGTATATTGAGCGAACTGTTGCAATAGCCCATTTTTCAGTATACAGTTCCTCATCGTCATAATATTCGAAACCGAACCAACTTCCGCTTTTACAAGCAGCCGAAGTAATGTGGAAAAACGGCGTATTGCAGATGTCTGTTCTGAAGATGCATCCTGTAGTTTGATCACGGCTGGAGCCCCATGAACATAAACTTGTCTGAAAATGATGTATTTGTGGCAAAATAAAAAACGTACCCCAATGTTTATTCTTGTTTCTCGGCAAGTTTCCTGTTGACAGCTGGTGCACAGGGGCATTTTGACGAAAAAGGAAAAGCAATTCATCTACCGAATGCAAAAAAAGCTGAGAGCAGACGACTCACCGAGGGTAATAAAGCAGATAGGCAGAAGGCGCAGAAAGCTGGCATTGAATGCAGTAGATGTATAACTTTTACAAAGCTTTATTATTTTAGAGGTGAGAAAGAGAAGTTGATAAAATTGCTTATATTTTTTAAGGGACTGGGGCATTTTTTGAGTTTGTATCACATTGCAGAGCTTGAAAAGTTGTTTTAAAAAATATAGAACAGGTTGGGGTTTAAATGAGTCGTTTTGCAGAATTGTGCATCTGAAATGCCATTTTTGACCGTTCCAGGCGACAGACACTTGTGGATATCCGGCATTTTAACGAACTACGCGCACGGTGTTACCCGCCCGTTCAATCCAACGGTTTATCTACTTTTTGGTCGTCACATTTCTAATGTTCCCGCCTACGAGACCCAGAAAACTCTCGTTGAATGGCATTGTAGCTCCGCGAATTACACACCCGTAAGCATAGGCACATACAAGTCGAAGAGAGATCCCTCACGGTTTTTTTAATAAGTCAAGTAGATATAAACCTTGTTGATTCATTTCTGAACTCAGATCCTTTTAAAACAAAAGGGTATTCTCAGGTTTTGCTCCGCCACTACAATATCGATAGCGCGTGGGTCCCGCCACGAAAGCGCCCTCGCTCGCAAAAAAAACGCGTGCGGTGCGATGTGGACGCTGAGCGCCTTTGCTTACCTTGATCGCTTCAATTTATTTTTTTTATTCTCTGTTTTGAAAGCTTTTGGTTTCTTTGATTTAAATTTTAAATAAAATTACACATAAAACTATATTTTCAGGCTCTAAATTGATGTTTGTGAAATTACAATATCTATTTTCACAATTTTGGATGTGTTTACCATATATCAAACGGTCAGTTTCGAAATTTAATTTCAATTACAGAAATCCTCAATTTGATTTTGAATCAAACCGTTCCTGGACGTCGTGGAGGAGATGGTCGACGACAACTTCACTATGGAGAGATTCCAGTCCCTCGTATGTGAGTTTTGCATCCATTATTTTTCCTAAATTTCGTTTTCAATCTGTGTAATCAACAGTTTCCAGAAAATTTGAAAATTTAGCTCTTACTTGTTGTTTTTATACTTGGAAATGGTTGGTAAATTGAGCCGGACGGTGCGGGTTTATCGATTTGAATTTTTTGCGCGTATTTTCTTAAATTGGTTATTCTCAAACTTATTTACGCTTTTATTTGCCAAGGAAAATCTAAATTTTGGCAACCTAACGTGTTACACCTGGTGCGTTGTTCCTGGAAAATCGTTCCTTCATTAATTCGGAGAAATTCATCTATTTGTGTTAGTTTCTAATTTTTAATTTGGGCATTTTCAGCGAATACGACGAAGCTTTGGAATGTTCGGCTGAAGATTGCTCCGGAAGTCTTTCGAGTTCGGAGTGGATGGATGCCGCTCTGAGCGGTCTGAAATACGCCTGTGTCGATGAGAGGGAATATTTCAATATGTTCCTTTCCTGTGTGGAGGGCCAATAACATCCCCAGAGGTTTGCTTATTTCACCTTATCTTACGCCATTTATTTTCAGGTTGTGAATCCGGTTGTCACTTCCGAAAGAGCCTCCAGGCTCCGAAAGAGCCTCCACGTCGAATCTCCAGCCGTTAAAGATCTGGTTGAAAAACATACGGGTTCTTTGGATATGTGGCCGCATCCGAGCGATGTGTGCAGTTCCCTATCCTGCTACACACATTGCTTCCGACAGGACATGAACGTCCATTGTTGGACTAGAGGGAGTCGTCTGGCGGTGGGTAGCTTACAAAGAGGTAAAGCTAAAATTGGTTACCCGTAACCTTTGCCATTTTAAGCGTCATCACGGTTACTTCTACGTTGTACCCATGTTTTAACGATTTTGGATTAAGGCACAAGAAAGACGACCCTTAAAAAGTCGGGAATCTCATATTTTTGGCTGCTAATTTGCTATAATCCTTATTTTAGATCATCATTCTTAGTTATTTGGTGATTTATATCTTATTATTTGCAGGAAGTGGTCCTCCGTCCGTTTGAAGCACTTACCGCCCAGTTCAGGGTCACCTCACCTGGCCTTCTGAACGTTCTCACCAATGGAGACACTTCTACCTGTTCCCAGTTCTTCAACCCTCAGAAGGTAGCTCACAGTATCTGCTGTTATTGGATCGTTGTTTCAGATGAATGAGATCCGCTTCGATAATGATTTCCTCCACAGGACGCGTGTTTTATTGGGCACTCGAAAGCAGCAGGAACTATATTCAGCCACCGAAGAACACCCTGAACTGAAGGAGCTGAATCGTCTACCTGGATCGAACTACAGGCTTACCCCTACCCAATGGACCCTCTTCAGCGTTCTCTGCGTCGTGTTGATGACTGCCGTTGTTGTTCTGAATCTAGCCGGACTGGCTTTCTTCATCTCCCGGTAGGGCATTATCTCTTAAGTTTATAAAATTCCAATTCAGATGTGCCCGTGACGCAGCCCGTGATTGAATGCCGAAGCAGAACAAGTACTGTTACGCTATTGCCCGTCAAGACGAGGTATGAATAAGTTTTCATTCGAAAAGTTATCAATCTTCTTTAGGTACGACTCCATGTTGAACCGGAGCAGCAAGGTAATGAAAATACTGTCTAGGACTTTGTCGTCGATGAAGAACGTCCGTCTACGTGCCCCTGAATCGTACACATTGTTGTCATGCAGATATGTTTATATTTCGATTGTGGTGACGTCTGATTCGGGTTTGTGGCTGTGCAAATGAAATGATGGACTAATCCAAATAGTGCCATCTTTACTTTTTTGGAGCGGGAAAACAACTAAGATCTTTCGAATAGTTGCTTTACATCGTGTGCCCATAATCAGCGTTGTTTTCTTTCTTTAACTGTTTTTGATAGGATCGCGAGCTACCCTGGTCATGTTACAAATCCATCAACAAATTCTATTTAAAAGAAAGATTCAATTGTCCTTCATCTACTACTAACTTCTAACTGAAAATTTTAATGTTTTTTCAATGTTAAGGGTTTACTAATTTGTCTTGTTCAAAAAAATGTTAAACTTCTTTTTAGGTATTTTTTTCTTTCGAAAGTTTGAATGGCTCTGTGTTGTTAAGGTTTTTCCAACAATTCGGGAAATCAATATTTATTACAGTAATTAAATTAAATACCCGAAATATTAAATGTTAAAATAGGTTATATCTATGAAACGTAGGCAGTATCTTCCTTCTTCGACAGCTCCTTCAAATACTTTAAGCACGTCTTCCCCAAGTGGCGTGTCCGCGTATCTACTAGAGCCAGTCCACCATCTCCCCAGTTGCGCCCTTTGCTAAATTAATTTTTTTTTGGATACTAGGTTGAACTAAACCTGTCGATGACGAGCATATATTCATCAACCCATCCGACTAGCACTACGGCATGGGCTTCTCCGTTCTCCTTGGGAGGTTGAACAACTAAATGGAAAACATAGTTTTAGTTTTTTAAGAACGAATTACCGGATAGAGGTCCCTTGGGATGACGAGCCCATACACTGTCTGCGTCCACTGAGACAACAAGGGGTCCGTAGCGGACCAGATGTTGCTGAAAATATAAATTACCGTCTAAGAAAAATCATACCTTCAGAGACAATGATGGGTAGATAGTTTGTAGCATAAAAGGATCGTACTCTCTCTGAAAAAAGCAATGTTTCACTTTTTAATTTCTTTAAAAATTTCCCACAATCAATCAAAGGTATGCAAAACATGATAGTTTAAAAAATAAACAAACCTTGTTGGCGAACAAATTTATTTTTCTGAAACAAGAACGTTTTAACTTTGAAAGATGTTCCCACCCAGTATAGTTTCTTCTCTCCGAAGAGCAACATGTGAAGATTAACAACTCCAGCGGTGGCTAAAATCTCGCAAATCGAAGTTTCCGGTGGTTGCGAGAAGACGGGGTACCGTGCGCTGACGTGTTTCAGCCAACTGAATTCGGTCTTCCTGAAAAGTGAACATTAGAATGCTTAACTACCTCAGTACCCTTCCACGTATTGCCATCTTTCGTATTCTTTATTGAGTTTATCCTTAGGATCAACTAATTCCATCTTTGATTGTGTTGCTGAAAATAATTTTTTTATGAAGAATGTATACATTTATTCAACGAACAGCCTTGAACTTGAATTCTTAGCCATTTAGGGGCCTTCTTTTAAACATACGCGCCAAAACTCATCCCAGTGAGTAAAGTACAATCATTATCTTACCAGCGTCTCTATATGCAAGGTCCGTACAATAGTGGCACAGTGAACGTTTTCCATGCTGCTACTCTCAATAGGTAAACTCCAGTGTGCGAGTCAAGGCTTCCAGCGAGTCCGTCCGAGCCAGAACCACTCTTGGATGTAATCATTTTGACGTATTATTTTATTTTACATTTCTGGTAAGTATTTTTTAATAGCATTTTTTTTCAAATGATTTTCAACCACTTTTTTTCTGCTTTAAATTCCCTGGCACAACGTAATTATTAACTAATTGCAAGCCTATTCACGGATTAGTTGTTGTCCTCGGTCCCTGAACTATTAACTAAACCGTACATTGTGTATTTTCCAAATACTTCAATCCAGCAATAAGGTTTACATTTTAAAGTTTAGATGGTTCAGGAGTTCAGGTTCAGGTAGCTGTCTTCTCAGTGTGTTTACATTAGTTTTTCTATTGGAGGATTAAACCCGTTGCTCAAGCTTAACAATTAATCGGCCGTTCTACCTATACCGTCTCAAGTTTACTAATACACAAAAAGGCTAGTCGAATTACCGTTGATATTAGAGTGATTGCAATGTTTTTATTTCAGATGCATTTTCTCTGTAATGCTGGGTTTGCATTTTCATAATGATATGCAATTCTTTTTTATCCATAACGAGAAATCTATTTTTGGTTTTAAAGTAATCATGTCTATATGGTGCCAATTTGTAAATTAGTTTCACACTTATTCAATTATCTGTAAAAAAAAATGTTAGAGATATATAAAACCATTTCTAAATTGATGCAATTAAAGCCGATCTTTTTTGTAATAGACATTTTTACATACTCCGTTGGGGGCGCGAACACCACATAACCCGGCCAATTGGGGAGTTCGCGTCCCCAACGGAGTGTCTACGGTAATACTCAGAAATACCAAACGATAGTAATCCTGCCCTTGATTGTTGAAAATGTTTACCAAAACAGAACGGACACGATTGCTTACAACAATTTATTGTCATCCACCGGTAACAACAAAGGTTAGGTCATAAGATTGTCGTGTCTTATAAGGTAAGCGTGATGTGAAAAGTTTGCCACAATTAGTCTTTTCACAACTTCCGTAGACAATACTCAAAACTTTTCTTTCCTTTCCTTGTATTTGAACGAAGTTTCGACGATAGCAGGGAGTCTTCAGTCTTTCATAAAGACTAAAGGTGTCCGCAAGTTGTTGGCGATATATAACATTGAATCCTTCCAAGAGAGCGTCCGCATCTAGAATTCCTTCTTTCCAATACAAGCGCAAATGTACGATGTCTACACCAGAGAAATCTCTGAAAAATTATACTTGACCTTCAATTTTTAAAACAAACGAACCTCGACTACATTACGAAGAACGTGGAGTGGCATTGGGGTCTTCGTGAAAATGGCAGAGTCGATTTGATTATCTGAAATGTTTTCTTTAGATCTTGTTTTTTCCCCCTGAAAAACTTACCAATTACGAAGTTTATAACAGAAATATCTTGTTCTGATGGAGAATCATCGAAGATTCCCAATTGCATGAAATCCGGAAACATGTTTGAAGTCCCTGCCAGTTCAATAACCTTTTCTTTCACGAGTTAAAATCCATTTTCCAGAAATAAAAATGTAAATTTCGTTAAGGTAAAACATACCAATATTAGTTGCTTTGACCAGGTCATATTTAAAATACGGCTCGGGTTCATATTTCCTCTTCTTTCTATGAATCATTATCTGTATTTCACACTGAATTTGAAATCTCGCGGATCGTACTGAAATAAAATTAGTTGTGTTGATTATGTTGAAATCATCTGAATAGTTGTGGATAGAGCGAACTGTTGCAACAGCCCACTTTTCAGTGAAGAGTTCATCATCATCATAATATTCGAAACGGATCCAACTTCCGCTTTTACAAGCAGCCGAAGTAATGTGGAAAAACGGCGTATTGCAGATGTCTGTTCTGAAGATGCATCCTGTAGTTTGATCACGGCTGGAGCCCCATGAACATAAACTTGTCTGAAAATGATGTATTTGTGGCAAAATAAAAAACGTACCCCAATGTTTATTCTTGTTTCTCGGCAAGTTTCCTGTTGACAGCTGGTGCACAGGGGCATTTTGACGAAAAAGGGAAAGCAACTCATCTGCCGAATGCAAAAAAAGCTGAGAGCCAATGGCTCACCGAGGGTAATAAAGCACATATGCCGAAGGCGCAGAAAGCTGGCATTGAATTCAGAAAGGCAGATTAGATTCTTTAATAAACGGTTTGTTTTAAAACATCACAGAGGTAAAATACAAATGCTAGGTAGGCACCGCAGTAGAAAATTTAAATGTGAGAACTGAATTTTAATATTTGATCGTTCGGCTTAAGCATGATTTTTCTTATGTTTTCTTTTTTAAGTTTTAAAATCTGTTCACAACCAAGCGAGTTATACAATTTTTTATTGCGCGGCTTTCTTTCTATTTTTTCCCGTCTTCCATGGATGCACGACGTTTAGCAGGGTCTCTGCGGCTGCGTTCTACAAGCCCCGCCCTCGATTTCGTAAACATGTTTTCTAGCCTGTAACCTTCAACTTCACAGTTGTCATCTAATTTTACAAGAGGTAGGACCGCTAGAATCCTCTTAAACAGACCTGTTTGTTTTTGTGTATCTGTTTGTTTTCGAAAAAGCCATTTTCGATTACTCAAAAACGACAAAAGGATTTACGGGCTCATTTACGTTCTATTCGAGTCTGCAGAAAGCAAATGGAACGCCCTTCTCTACCAGAAAGTTTTTTTTTCCAGAAGTGTAAATGTGTGACTTCGGCGCCCTCATACAGCCCTCGTAAGGCCAGCTGGCGATGTGCCGCGAGGCGCGGTCAGCGCCCCAAACAATGAGATTTTTTAGCCGACTGTGTCTCCTGCTGCCATCGATCGCTTGCGGGTGAATCTAGAAAAGACACCCCTCCGCCTTATTTCGACATTTGGCCACATTCTCAGCTCTACTTCGTTGTTTTACTATAATTTTTCTTTTCCCTAATATACCCAATAACAAATCACATAATTCGTTATATGAAGGGCAATTTAAAGATGATTTTCTCTTCGCGAACAAAAAAAAACCATTTTTGACCGGCTGATCGGATGTTGTTGAGAAATTTACCATTTATTCTGACCGTTTTGTTATGGATCTCCAGCGCGTCTGTCTTATCAACCAGCGGCGAGCTCGCAGCGATAGGTCCTCGGTAGTATAGTGGTGAGTATCCGCGTCTGTCACATGCGAGACCCGGGTTCAATTCCCGGCCGGGGAGAAACCTTTTTGCTAACTCAGATAAAGGCAACTGTATAGCCAAAACATTGAAGTAATCATTCCTGCGGAGATTTTACTGATGAAATGTATATTCACATACAATTGAGCGACCTTTTAAAAGCGGACAATTGATGTTTTAGTTGAAGCTCTTCACTTTTCGGGGTGTTGCTGCTGATAATCTATAAGGCCACTCAAACCATTTGCCGATCTCGTGACATTCTCAACTTTTGGCGAAAGGTCGGGCAAGCTAGTATTCCTTCGGCGTCTACGCCGTCGCTGAGATGAAAGCGGCGCATATTCCCCGCCGTTCTTTTTTGCACCTGTGCGTGCCCTTTCCTTTTTTGT
The DNA here is from genome assembly GCA_022343465.1 of Oscheius sp. G VE-2021. NCBI lineage: Eukaryota > Metazoa > Nematoda > Chromadorea > Rhabditida > Rhabditidae > Oscheius > Oscheius sp. G VE-2021. Next base: position 6,428,651 of record JAJQXH010000029.1, on the reverse strand, counting down.
CAGCAATCCGTGGATGTGTCATCGTCCATGTGATGAATTGGTGAACGGCGTTCGACTCACTCACATTACACGCTTGTACACCCCCATCTTGCGTGCTGTTTCAATTGTTCGTGGCTAATATGAACGGATTATCCCTTGCGGCGTTGTTTTACCGATATAGTTCAAGTATACCAGAGATCGTCCAGCTAAACCACAGAGTTCAGCATTTTTGACCGGGTGATCGGAAGTTGTTGAGAAAATTCCTACGCATGCTGACCGTTTCTTGTGGATCTCCAGCGCTTTTGCCTTATCAACCAGCGGCGAGCTCACAGCTGTCCTCTGTAGTATAGTGGTGAGAAGCCGCTTCTGTCACATGCGAGATCCGGGTTCAATTCCCGGTCGGCAGTAACCTTTTTGCTATAGAAGTAACTTGGTTGCCAGTACACTGAAATACGACACTTTTATTTTGTATTTTTCTTTTTCGATCTTCTTTAAGAAATCCTGAGCTCTGCAAATTCTCCGACCTTTTAAAATCACTTAAATTGTTAGCTGAAGCTATTCACTTTTCGGGATGTTGCAGCTGACAATCTTTAAGGCCACTCAAATCAATTGCCGGTCTCGTGAAATTCTCAAACGTTGGTGAAATCTCAAGCAAGCTAGTGTATTCCTTCGGCGTCCACGCCGTCGCTGAGATCAAAGCGGCGCATATTCCCCGCCGTTCTTTTTCTCGCACCTGCGGTTGCCCTTTCATTTTTTGTCGAAAATTTGGACGCTGTGTCATCGTCATATGAGCAATCGGTGAACGGCGTTCGACTCACTCACATTATCCGCTTGTACAACTTGCGTGGTGTTTCAATTTTTCGTGGCTAAATTGAACTGATATCCCCTGCTAAGTTGTTTCAAAAAAGTGGTTCAAGTATCCTAAAGACCGACAAAACCACAGAGTTCAGCATTTTTGACCGTCTGATCGGAATGTTGTTGGGAAAATTCCCACTCCTGCTGGCTGTTTTGATGAGGATCTTCGGCGCCTTTGTTTTATCAACCAACGGCGCGCTCACACCTTCAGTCCTCGGTAGTATAGTGGTGAGTATCCGCGTCTGTCACATGCGAGACCCTGGTTCAATTCCCAGCAACGGAGAAACCTTCTGTCTCGCTCTTATTATACTAAACTGGGTTGTTAGAACACTGAAATTTTTTCCCAAAGATTTGACTATCGAACTTTTTGAATTAACAACCATTTTGCCTCGTTTTAGTCGTAATACATTTGCTATTTTCATCTCTAAATTCAGCGACCCCACGAAGTTTTATTTCAATTTCCGGGATGAAAGTCACTCAAATCATTTGTCAAACTAGTAACATTCTCAAGCGTTGGTGAAATGTGAGGTGAGCTACTGTATTCCTTCGGCGGTCATGCGGTCGCTGAAAGGATATCCTCCGCCGTTCTTTTTTGCACCTGCGCCTGCCATTTCCATTCTTGTCATCAATCCGTGGATGTGTCATCGTTCATGTGATCCATTGGTGAACGGCGTTCGATTCACTCATATTACCCGCTTGTACAACCAAACCTTGCGTGTTTCCATTTTTCTTGGCTAATATAAACTGGCATAACCGGTCAGACCTCATAACACAGCATATTTAATCGGATTTTGATGGAACCTTTCTGGTTCTCTGATCGGATTTTGATGGAACCTTTCTGGTTCTAGATGTCCATTATTGACCAGCGGCGAGCTCAGAACTCTGGGTCCTCGGTAGTGTAGTGGTGAGTATCCGCGTCTGTCACATGCGAGACCCGGGTTCAATTCTCGGCTGGGGAGAAACCTTTTTGCTCGCTAGGATAAGACTGACTGGGTTGATAAAACGCAGAAACAATTTCGGCAGAAATCTTAATTTTTGAAACTCGGAGCTCTTTACCACCAATTTATTTTATCTTTTAGCCAGGAATGGTCTCTAACAAAGCTTAGAGCCAAACAAACCATTTGCAGAACTGGGTACATTTTTGTGTAATGCCAGAGAGGGTACGGTAGTTTTGGCGTCCACGGTGCCGCTGAAATGCAAATCCTTCGCTGTACTTTTCTCGGACTGGTGATCATTGTCTTTATGAGTAATTGGTGAACGGCGTTTGCCTAACTCACATTTTCCACTTGTACAATCACAATCTGCTTATTATTTCCAAGTTTTGTGTAATTTTTCAAGTAGCGGCTGTCTTCGGGCTTGCGCTTTAAAATGTTAAAACTTTTCTTCGTCGCCAAATTCATTGTGAAAAACTTAAACCTAGCTTTTTTCGTTTGGGGTAAATTAGGTTACAATTGTTGTTTGCCCTGGCATTGCCTGTCTGCTGCCATTGCTATATGTCCTACTCCAGGGGCGAGGGACAGTAGAAGTTTATGGTCTTTATGGTCTTTACAACCACATGTAATCTGATCCGTTCGCACTTGCCGGTCATCGGCTTCTTTTAGACCATAAGCGGGAAATAAGAAGATAATAGTTATTAAATAAAACATTTAAAAAAAAGATCAAAAAGATCCTTTGAAAAAAGTTTACGAAGTCCTTCCATTTTAAGTACACTTTTTTCAATGTATCCATGCAATTTTCCACAGTTTTTGTTTAACATTTATGATTAAAAGCGTACTTACATCCTCAATATTCTAATTATATTTTAACCTTTTACGTTTTCAAACGACGGCTATCCTACCGAAACTGCTCGAAAAAAGAGAGCATCGTCGCCTGCCATCTCCACTTTTCCACCAAATACGAATTCATGCACATTGGTTCTTTTGGTTGTCTTACAATTGAGATCGGTTTTTGTTTTAAAGGACTATCTACAGTTTACCCTAAACGGGCATAGGTAACAAATTATTAAAATTATGTATTCTCTTCTTTGAATTTTAAGAACTTTTCTGGTTTTCATACCTGTCAATTCAAAAATATTTTCGAGTTTCAGAGTTTCAAGGTCTAAGCGTTCAACTTCTTGTATCAAAATGTCTGGCAAGAAGCACAACAAGCCCAACAAGGTATCAATTTCCAATTTTCATCGTCAAATGTAAATTTTAGTCCAAGAAGGCGAACAAGCCTCAAAATGCTCCCGACAACTACCAGAAGCCTGTGAGGAACTTCGAGGACGGGGCTTACTTCCGATACATGGAAGTGAAGAAGCGCCGAGAGCGGAACGAGGCCGAGAGAAAGCAGCACCAGAGGATGGTGGAGGCCGCGCAGAAGGAAACCGGATGTGTTGATCTTTACATCGGATCGTTCGACGGCAAGAGGAAATACTTCAAGTACACCTTCGACGAGGAAACAGTAATCTCTTGATCTTCTTGACCTAATGAACTGTCAATTTAGATGAAGGAAAGACGGAGAAGGTACGACGAGTACCCCTTCGGAATGGAACCCTTCAACTGGTGGCGCAATAGCTTTCCGGTACTCATATTCGTGCATTCAAAGAAACATTAATATGTTTCAGACGTTTACAAAGGAGCAGTTCGCTAAAAGCCTTCTGCCTCATGACCTATCCGTGGTATGTGCATGTCGCGTGCAATAATATAGAGTTCCCACTGATCAAAACTGGCTCCAAGCCGGCTCCCTTTTCCGAACACACGGCAAAAATTTAGGAAACTTTTTATTGGAAAAGTAATGCCAGGGTGGCACACAGGTCGGCTCTTAAGAATACGAATATTATAGTCCGTGTCCAACGAAAAATCCGCCCTTCAGAATATGCTGAAAGCGGGAAAAGATGTAAGACGCCGTTTTTGGCGGTTTTTCTGCGCACTCCTTATTCGACGTGCTCTCTCGCGCTAAAGAATTTGCGCCGCATTTGATCTACCACAATTCTGTGTGGGACCATGTACCCACTTGCTTTCCTCTAACTCCTCTAACTGGCTTTTGACTATGTACGTATTTTAATAGGTACATGGTCAAAATATGTGTTGATGAGTAAATACTTCATAGTTTATTTTAGCAATCAATTCTACAACAATGTAATTGTTAGACAACAGTGAAACAAACAAAAATTCTACTTTGAGCATTTTTTAATAAAATGAAAAATCGCGCAGTGCGCAGCGCGGCGGAAAATTTTATTCCGCAGGAAAATTGCCATTATCTTTGCGGTTAAGGATTTTGGAAACAAAAATTCTTTCGACGTTAGTCTTTTCATAAGTTTTGTATACACTTTCTATATTTTAATTAAAAAAGACCATCCGTGTACCAGTGTGTCTCTTTCACCACTACACCACTACACGCTCATTCATGGCGCAAGAGAAATCAAACAAGATCTTATGTTGCGTTTGCTCATGCTGAGAATCAGCTCTGGTCCCCAGAACTGCTGATCCAATGGTGTTTGGGCAAAAGCCATTCGAAAGATGCAAATATTTCTGCGTTTCCGGAATCTACGCCAACATCTAGCTATCGCGAAATGTCTCTGCGGCTAAAAGTGCAATTTAAAAGGGCAAACGCGTATCCAAAAATTGTTAACGCCGGATGTCGGCGGCTTACTGGATCTACGCCCAGTTGAGGCCCACGAGAAGGGTAAAACGTAGACAAAAAAAACCTTAAAAAATATTAATCGATGCTTCTCGAAGTGCTACTATTAGAATGCTTTTAATTTCAGATTAATGTAAACATAAATTGGCGGCGCTAAAGATCCTTTTTCCACAAGATTTGAAGATCCACAAGATTTTCTTAAAGGATGCACCGCACACCTTTCGATGCTAATTTTTTCAATCAATGTGCATTTTCAGAAGACCAGGAACCCATTCCGTTGGAGGTCGGACGAAGCCCTGCGAGTGACGAGGGTTGAACTCGACAAGCTCGTCTGGATGAAGGTAACTGTTTCATATAACCACTGAAATCCCAATTCAAGCTCGACGGGGAGCTGACTGCCGAACAGGAACACCAACTCGGCTGGCACCTCTACAACGTAAGAACTTCAAAATACACGCTTAATAATCTTTTAGAACAAGGTCCTCCTTCTCCCTCCTGGCTCGGAGGAAAGCCTGCATTTGCCTGATTCGAAACATGTTGGAGATAATGAAGATGAGTTGAAGGAGAAGAACCTGAGGCTCTCTGTTCTTAACAAGATGGAATTGGAAAAGTGGGAGCAGCCAACCACTTACGCAGAGTTGGTCGAGGAAGAAGGTGAGTAATTGTGTGAAAAACGGCCAAAATTCAAGTCTTTTGTTCAGTGCCAGTAAACCAAACTTTCGTCAATAACTCAGCAATTAAAAAGAAAAAGAGAGCAAGGGGAAGTAGATTTATTGTGGATAAGCCATGAAACTGTCAAGTTCTTTTATCCCCCAGGGTCCCGCAACAGAAAGTCTTCAGGGTTCTTTAAATGAAAAAGCGCGGTGTGTATGTCTCGGCACTGAACCAAATACTTTCTTTCAACCTCCGATGATTCAGATGGAATGTCTTCCCACCCCAAATCCTCAACGGCAATGATTGGGGGGAATGAAGTCGACTGGGCCGCCACCTTCGCAGGTAATAAAGTGACACGTTTACGCGGCTTCAAAGGGACTATCAGGAACCTCTTTGTGACTTGTGTTTGCCTATGCTTATCATTACTGTATGCTGCGGGATCCGCAGCCGCCGATCTCGTATGGGTGTGAAACAGGTGGCGCTACCATGTCAGACAACCAGAGTTTTCTGCGTATTTTAAGGCGGGAACAATAAAAGTTCAAAAATAACGACCACACAGCGGAAAACCAATAGAGTGGACGGGCGCGGAAACACCATGCAATCAGTTCGCTAAAATACCAGTTATCAATAGGTGCCTGGCACCTAGAATGGCCAAAATGGCATTTCATTTCTCCAAAACAACGCATTTAAATAAAAACTCTTATATATTTGAATAACTTTTTATGCTTTTAAAATGAGTAAAATTCAAAAAGGTCCCTGACGGTTCCTTTAAACCGCTTTACTTTACTTTAATAATTTTCCAGATCTTATGAAGAGTTCGGATCAAGAATCGATGAAAAAGAGGAGGCCACACACTATTGAGGAAACAATTGCCTTACTGAGTAAGTTTTAAAAAAAAATTTTTTGATCAACATTTGTTTGAAGCAATTGATTTTTGAACAAAAATTTGTTAGTGCAGTTATTTCACACAGCAAAATTTTCATTTACAGAGGCGCAGAGGCAATGTCAGATGGGAAAGTGTTTTCAAGGTGAGCAATTCAATTTCTGAGTTAGTTAAATCTTAGCTGAAACCGGTAAATATCTGGTTTTGATGAAGTTAGAAAGATTTTTACTGAGCCGATACCGCCATTTTCAATGCAACGGCGTGTTTTTAAGAAATAATTTAGTCTCAACACTGACTACTGTTTCAAACTGAACTGAACTTTTTCAAACTGAACTATCACAAGCACTTATCCTCATAAAAGATTACCGTTTTAGGTCCTGCAGATGCCCCGGAGAGTGGAGAGATCGTTGAGCGTCCGCTTAAATTCGGGGAGGCGTACCCCCTCTGGAACAAACTCAAAGGTAATTTTGTGATTCTTACATTTAGTGAGGCCAAAATCAGGGCAAACCCACACCAATGAAGTACTCTATTGAACTAATTTTAAATTTTAGACCAACACAAGAACAGCGACGGAGCCAGCACCAGCTGCAACAAGGGAGAGTCCATTGATCTTGAAGAAGGCGTCAAGTCCATCGACTAACATGGAAATATAACTACGCGCTCCTTATTCTACCTCCCATAATGTTCACTTTGCCTTTATGTGCATTCTATGTGACTGTGTTTTTTCTATACAATGTAATGGATCTGTCTTTGAAACAATTGACTTTCTTGGTTATCTAGACTGCCAGAAGTTTTCGCCACATTTTACACCATTCTTTTTATACAATCACTTGAGTTGAGCAAAAATAGCCAATTTGTGTGAATGAGCTTCAAATAGATACAAAAAGCAAAACATTTGGGTCACCGGAAACTCGAACCCGGGATATTTCGCTTGGTAGTCAGGCGCACTGCCACTGCACTAAAATAGCATGCGGACGAAGCAGCGGCGGTCCGTTTATACCGCGTTGCGCCCGCGGGCGGCATCGGAGTGTTCGGATATTTGAGGGGATTATTCCTAGTTGGGGCTCATTTAGCAAATTGATTTCCTATTAATTAAGCTTATGTAACCACATAAATATAACCCATTGGGAAGGTTCCAACCGTTCCCTTGTTCTTGAAGTCGTGTTTCGCATTTTTGCCAAGTTTTCCTTATCACAATGCAGCTAGAAATAATTTTCGATTAAATTGAATGGCCCTTTCTTTTCCCCTCGTGATTCCCTTGCCCGTATAGCCCGCGCTAGCTTAGATGCGCAGTTTTCGTGACACACGCGGTTCTTTGGTCCGACCATCCTTCGGCAACACCCCTCGCCTTCGGCCATCGATTGAGCGGTTATTCTCGAGTTCACGCGCCCTGCACTGCCGTTCGAATTTGGGACCGCGGCCGTTATTTTCTTTTATTTTCTTCTCTTTGCTTGGCTTTCCTCAGTAACCTCTATTTCTCACTAAAAACACCCGCCCTGTAAATAACTCCCTAATTTTGAGTTGTCCTCTATAATCAGTTAAATTCATCGAAAAGGAACAAATGGATACCAAAACAAAGAAAAATCGGCAAAAATTTCCCTTAACAACAGGAATTATAATTTCTTCATCCTATCATTGCAATCTGGGAAAAGAAGCGTCCAGAAATAATCGTTTTCTGGGAATCTTCAATGACCTAAGAATGTGGTATATGTATTCTATTGTATTTTTATCTATATTTATGATATCTGCATATACTTTAGCTCACATTTACGTTTTTCGGTCTTCCACATCCCTCTTTCATTTTTATGAACAACCGTCAACGGTGATCAGCTGTGTTGTGTCAGTTTCCCCCGAGTCGGCACTTTTTTACATGGACGACGGCGTCTTTCCACGTTTTTCAACATCTCAGGGTATCAAAGTGTCAGTGTCGCATTTATTTCTTGTGTTAAAAGTACCGATTTTTCCAAGTTTCGACGAATAGTCGGTTTTCGGTCAATAATAACTGAAATGCAGATTTTCTTCAATTGACCGCTAGATTATTCAACCAACTTGACATGGGTCCTCAAACCAATATCTCGACCAGTAATTCTCGAGTTCGCGTGTTGCAGCCAATTGCATTTCTAACCACGCCTGTAATTTAAATCTTTTCTCGATTTTACAGTCATTCCTCATCGAGCTCAGCTTTCCTGTCAATGACTGCCTCCTAATTGTCAATTCTCTCTTTTATTGAATTTTTATCTTAGTTAATTTTAATCTGGTTTTTAAAGCGTGGTTTGACTATTGCCCACAATGATGTTTTATTATGTCCTTCACATGTCTTCCCTTTCCTTTCCTAACTACCGTCTGCGTTGATCAGCTGTGCTCTGTTTTCCCGCGCAGGCACTTTTTGCGGCGGCGTCAGCTGTTTTTGGCTCCGCGATTGCCTAACCACTTGTTATATGGCGCCCTACCATTTATTCAAACTGCGCTGATCGAGAGTACTTTTTTCCTTTTCTATTGCATTTTTGCGTTGCTCCTCAAGTTTCTCTCTCTCAGTTTATTCATAACCCAATGAGACAGACACAGACATAATTAATTAGGCGCTCATCAGCCTTGATTTGAATTAAGTTTACCTTGAGAGTCTTGTCATTCCCCCAGTTCACAGAAATGGTTTGGTTTTTTTCACACCCGTTCACCATTCAGACGTTTTGCTTAAATATTTCACTTAGAATACTTTCTTGATGGTCATTTCAGCCGAAACAAAGTTTCAAATGCACCTAAACAACCTCAAATGTGAGCAAAAATGTTATGCATCGTCGTTTTCTCGGCCAATAACATTTCTAACTTAGCCGTTGAAATTCTGCCTTGTTTCGAAGCTTTTCCATGTGGCGGCATACCGTTTGTATACATCCGCGGATAAGGAATGCGCCCTTTACGATGTTCCACCGTCTTCTGGTTCTGAGAATGTTGAAACCATATTTCAATCTCAGTCTTTTTCTTTGTCTTAATTTATGTCTATTGTTCCTTTTCTCTCTCACTCTCGTTTACCGTTACATTCGTTTCTCTTTGTGTTACATCACTTTTTGTAGACCTTCAAACAGTTTTACAACTACCAGTTGCTACAATGGGAAGGGAGAAGGCTATGCATAAGAAGAAAAAGCACCATGTGGTTCGTTATTCATTTTATTCATTTTCTAAAAAAAACGGCTTTCAGAAGAAGAGTGGGAATCCACAGAAGGAGGGAGATCACCTGAAGAAACAGGAGCAGAATAAATCTCGTGGCTTGATGCGCCGTCTCCTGGAGGAGAGGATGATGGAAATTCGCGCAGAAGGAGAAGACATCCCCAAGAAAGACCTCGACAAGCTTAAGGCTTCTGTGGAAGACGACATTTGGAAGGAACTCGAAGGAAACATGGTCGACTACTCAGGTCTATCGGAGACGGAAGGTGAGCATATGTTTTAGTTCTTAACAGATTGGAAGTAATCACTTTAAACCTTATCTCGTAAATGTTTTTTTTTAAATTTATCAACCATTCGTTAAGTGCAACTTTTGTGGTTCCATGAAAATGGTCTCGGCTTTACTTTGCGTACTGCAGACTACGCGGGGAATGGCAGTTACATTGCAAAAACGCATTTACATCGAAATGCGTAAACGAGCTGTACAAACAACATTTTTGACAATATCATTCTGGGATTCCAGACAACAAAGTATTTTCAACAACAACTTTTGAACACAATTGAATTGATATTCACTGACATTGTGAAAATGATGCCTTCAAAATTCTTTGTAATCATCACTATTGTAATATTTCAGTCGGACAGAGGATTGGCCTGCGCCGATATTTGTACACCTGCATGAAGGTTTGGGCGAATGAAACCGAATCTGACGAGCAGAAGCAAGACTTTCCCACAGAAGGTTGGTTTTGTTTGGAATCCATCATAGGTTAGGATCTGTGTTTGACTTGCCGACGGTATACGGGTGTTCACTGTTTCCAATCAGACAATCCCTCATTGTCAGAAAAATAGAACATGCAGGCTTTAGTAGATGTATTACAAGTTGCTAATTGGGGCTCAGAGCCGTTCCGTACCGACACGCTCTCTTCCGAAAGCCTCGGCATGGCTTGGCCCGTGTCGTCCCCTTTACTTTGTGAAAAAAAAAGAATTTCTGTTCCGGGATGGATTGAAAGTGGTTTTTGAGTGGCCTGAGGTTGCCGTCTGCGGGTGAAAACGGCTTGAGGTTGTTTCTGCAGTCATCTGCGGTAAACGGCGGCTTGAGGATGGAATCTGCGGTCGTCGGCGATAAAATAGCAGCCTCAGGCCGCGGTCTCGGGTAAGAAAGAGTTACATATGGTCATGTTTTCCGGTTGGGGGCCTTCGTCCTCTGGATTGGGCGGTCTTCGGCCAAATGATTAAGAGAGCTTGTCAGTAAAAGTCGAGCAGGCCAGTGACATTTTTTTGGTTTTTGATTTTGCTCAAAAGTTGTCAAAAGTCATATATGCTAAATATGACATTCTGTGACCGGATAATTATCGATTTTGGTACCGGGTTACGGTAGGAGACCATGGGTTACTGTAACTTTCTTGAACCTCAACCAAATTTCTTTTCAATTTGGGGGTATGACTTGATTACGCAGACAAAAACAGTAATTGACACCAAAACAAAGATTTCCTGAAAATATTCCACAAGAGCTGAAAACCCGCAAGTTAAGGCGGACTACAGTCGCTTAAACATGCAGCCGACGGACTGCAGAAGTATTAAATGTAGCCCTTGGAAAAGAAAGCTAAATCCTAGTTCACGCCACATACAGCTTGTCTGGCCTACCTCGAAAATGCAGCTTACCATATTTGTGAAATATACTCGCAAACAAAGTCACCAACTGCCCAATGTTTGAAAGGTTCTTAAAAATGTTTGTTTGGCTTCCCAAAGCAATGTTTCTGGAGAGCGGAGTCACAGAAGTTGCTGCCAAAAATCAAAATCCATGAGAAACTTCGTGACCAAAAATTCATTGAGACTTTGATTAATTCTTAAAATTTGAAAATATTGCAAAGCTTCTCTCTTATAATTGGTCTTTTTTTGTTATCAGCGCAAAATAAATTTAAATGGAGAGGATCATCTCATTTCCAGAGGATAAAGAGGGTTGCGCGGTGATTAATTAAGGGCAGGGTACCAACTGCCGCACTTTGTTACCTGACCAAAAGTGTTACCGCTAAGCGGTCCTAAGGCTGCCGAAGTCGGCCCAAAGCGAAAACGGGTTTTAGATTGCTGGTTTATGACAATTTTGCCACCAGTTAAACTGTTGACCTATGTAAATCTTTTCCAGCTCTCGACGACAAGAAAGCTGTCGGGTCCAAACCAACTATGAAGGCCGTCATCGAGTTTCTCAGAAGCCTTGGTAGGTTAAAAACATTTTTTGGAATTGAGACGTTACAAAAACACACACGAACCCGAAAATCGTTTTTTGAATCCAGATATCACAAAAAAACGTGTGAAAGTTGTGTGAGTTTTCGAAGAAAAAAAAAGCAATTTATCAATATTATTCACTTTACATTATACTTTTTCAGAGCCCGTCATCCATGAAGAAAAAATTGTAAAATTTGTCCGTCAGCCATCTCCATATTCCCCTTACCGGGTCGAAGGTGATTTTGTTGCAGTGCGAATAATTCTGCATTGATTTAGAGAGGGGCCATCCTCACCTTCATCTCCGTCTTAAGACACCGTCGTCATCTGCAGAAGAGAAGGAACAGTTGGATAGAGAGCCATCGAAACGTGGGCAGTTCCCCTTGGGCTGGACAATCTCCAAACTTCAAGCCACGGCCGACAAGATGACTCGAGGTGACTTTTTATAATTTGTGGCGTTGAAAACACTGCGTAACAGTCTGTTTAGGCTCACAGAAAGAGGATTTCTCTCTCGAGCAGCTCTGCCCTCAGTTCAAGAAGATGGACATTTCTTCGTCTACTGCACACAATGTAGATCGTAAGTGATTTTTGTAAATTAAAAAAACAAGAACCTAACAAAAACTAAAAATTTCCTAGGCGTGTAACCACATTTTTGAACATTGCCAGCTTAAATCACTTGTTTTCATGGGCCCTATCGCATTTTTGTTTGGCGTTGGCTGTGTACGGTCATTTGCCTTCCAAAACTTTTGACGCCGCCAGTGCATCGCACAATATGTATAAAGACGTCCGCTGAATATAGCCGGGTTCACTTGTGGCGCAGGAGCAATGGGCCTGACTGCCAAACTAAAGGTGCCGGGTTCGACTCCAAGGTGACGCAAAATTGTTTGTTTTTAATACTTTAAACTTCTAAGAAACACAACAACACCAGTAAACACAGGGCGTGTTGGAGCCATCAGCAATTGTAGACGGTCACCCGGAATCGGCTACACTAAAATGCTCGAAAGAAGGGCTTTCCAAATTGTTTTTTTGTGGAAATCTTTTCTTTTCGCATAGCAGAACAGCCTAAGTGTCTCTCTTAACTAGAAAAACCCTGTTTTCTCATTTTAAAATCGTGAAATGCGGTAAATTACAATTTTTTTTAAACATTGCCACCAAATTTCGTTTCTCTTAGGCTCCAAACTGACTTTGACATAAATAAAAAAGGATAATTGTGACGTCATCTGAACCAAATACTTTCTTTCAGCCTCCGATGATTCATATGGAATGTCTTCGCACCCAAAATCAACCTCAACGGCAATGATTGGGGTGGATCCCTTCGCAGGTAATAAAGTGATATGCTTTAAAGGGACTATCAGGAACCTCTTTGTGACTTGTGTTTTCCTACGTTTATCATTATTGTGTGCGGCGGGATCCGCGGCCGCCGATCTCGTATGGGTGTGAAGCACGTGGCGCTACCATGTCAGACAACCAGAGTTTTCTGCGTCTTTTGAGGCGGGAACACTAAAACTTCAAAAGTAACTACCACAAAGCGGAAAACCGATGGAGTGGACGGGCGCGTAAACACCATGCAGTCAGTTCGTTAAAATACCAGTTATCAATAGGTGCCTGTCACCTGGAATGGCCAAAATGGGCATTTCAGTTGCACATTTCTCCAAATTAACGCATTTAAATGAATACTCTTATGCATTTGAATAACTTACTTTAATAATCTTCCAGAGCTTATGAAGAGTTCGGATCAAGAATGGATGAAAAAGAGGAGGGTACGCACTAATGAGGAAACAATTGCCTTACTCAGTAAGTTTTTTAAAAGTTTTTTTATCAACTTTTGTTTGAAGCAATTGACTTTTGAACAAAAATTTTTCTAGTGCAGTTATTTCACACAGCAAAATTTTCATTTACAGAGGCGCAGAGGCAATGTCAGATGGAACAAGCAGCACAGCAGCCTGCTGAACAAACCTTCTCGAAGTGTCTTCAAGGTGAGCATTTTTATTTCTGAGTTAGTTAAATCTAAGTTGAAACCGGTAAATATCTTGTTTTGAAATCTATAGGTCTCAAAAATCGAAAAAAAGACAATGTTTGCGACTTTCTGCGGGAGAATTGAGAGGCTATGCGCGCAAATTTTGTTCTCGAAATCGAAATTGCAAGTCATATATGAATATTCCCAAAGTGACTCAGATTTGCTGATGGTTCAAGCTTAGTTGGACGCCATTGATTTCTCAGAGGACAAAGAGCCCGCATTGCTCCATAAAAATCATTTCACAAAGGGTTCCCCTGAAACTATTGAAACTCGGTTTATAATGGACGAAGCTTTCTTGAATACTTCAACTAAAATGTTATGGTCTTATGATTACAAAACATTTATCTATACATTTTTGAAAACACAATAATTGCGGCACATTAGGTCTAAATTTTGGCATAAAGTGAAGGCGGCTTTCTTTTTGAAAACTGGATATGCTCATTTGATTTTGTTGGGAAAAAAGTAGATCTAATATTTGTCATAACGTGAATGTTTGTTTTAAGGGCTTGAGGATCTCCGCGACGGGCCAAGTTCTTCATCGACGACGGATGGATCAAGCCTAGGCCAAGCCATTGGAAGGAACGCCAGGAAAGGCCGCCACCTAGGTGATTTGATGTGACACACGGCCTCCGTTAAAACTAATTTTCTGATGCGAGACTTACTACTGCACTTGCCCAACCTTTATTTATTTGAAACTGTTGGGGTTTTCATTAGAATAATTTGTCTCCAATTTTACGATACCTGAAAGTTGCAGTAGAGAAGGTAAGAAACTGAAAGAAAGTAAGGTCAGCGGCTTCCTGAATTTAGTTCGCAAAATCGAAATTGATAAGAAATGTTTCAAACTTAGTTGATGAAAACAACTAACTCGCTTTGCTCCCTAGGAAGCCTGTTGAAAAAAGGTTTTCGCTAAAACTCCTTCTTCCTTTCCCTTCAACTAACATTTTTTTGGCGTAGACAGTATCCACATTTTATTTACACCTTCTTGAATACAAAAAAAACATATGGCAATCAGGTCGACAATTTGGAATTAAGTAAAGGAAAACATGCGGCTTTCTGCTTGAAAGCTGGACGTGCTCATTTGATTATGTTGAGAACAAATTTAGTATACGAACCCTCATCTTTAATTCAAAGACCTTAAATGTTGCTTTAAGGGTTTGAGGATCTCCGCGAAAAGCCAGGTACTTCATCGTCGACTTTGACGCAACGATCTAGACTAGAGGAAACAGTTGGAAACTACAAGCACAACCCCGGACGCAACCTCGGTGATTTTACGCAACTTTCTAAGCGATTGCATATTCTTTCTTTTGTTGTTATTATCGGCGCTTAATTTGTTTTAAAAATTGTATGTGCATGCCAGTGTAGTACGGATACGGAAATGTTGCTGCCCAGTGAATAAACTTCTATAAAATACGGCACACCTTTCGTTTTTAGGCATTGCCTCTTTTTTATTTTGATGCAGTCCAAGGTAAATTTCTCATTTGCGCCTGACTTTAGAAATTGATTCTTAAACATATATTTCTGATTTTCTGTTTGTAGTAGAGCACGACTTCTACGAGTTGTTGTTCAACTCGCTCTTCCTCGCCCCTCCTTCTCCGGAGTTCAATTTAGAGTTCGAGTTCGGAGCCAACTTCATGTCCAAGGATTCTCCTGGTAAGTCCGCTTTTGAAGCTCAAGGTTTTGCCTCGAAAAGCAGCAAGCGTTGGCAAATATTTTTCTTTTGAGACCATGGAGAAGACCGTCCAGGGAGGGAGTCCGCTACTGCGACCGTCGAAGAGCAGGCGTCCAAGAAGAAGAAGAGGAGGCATAGAAAGAAGAAGGGTTCATCGACGACTGCTGAGGGTCTGTTTTTTTATCAAAAGTTTTGACTCAAAACCACAAAACTCTCTGGCTCTTCCTTCAGAACTGAAAGAAACTTTAAATTTCAGATCAAAGCCATCAAGGAACCGGCTAGCACTCCAAGAACTTCTCTCCTCATCTTCAAGTACCTCCTGCATCAAGTACCTATCTGGAAGATAAAAAATTTGCACGCTCGGATGGAAGAGGGACGCCAATGATGATCATAGAATGGACAGAAAGAACAGGAGAGAAATACTGTGGGCAAGACGAGCTAGATGAAAGAATTATACAAAGATAGACAGACAGAGAAAGAGAGGAGACAGACAGACAGAGAGAAAGAGAGAGAGAGAGAGAGAGAGAGAGAAAGGGAGAGAAAGAACAGTCACCACATGAATCTGAGTGTTGCTTCGATCCGGAGTGAAAACCTTAACTTTTTCCAAATACAACTAAAGTTGTCTTTCTCACTGAAACCCGGTGTTTTCAAGTCATGGAACACATAAATGATGTGATTTTAATATCACTAATGCTTCCTCAGTACATTGAGGTACCATAGTTGTACTTTAAGACATCCTTCGAAAGTGCAAATGCGATTTTTCACGATTTGGATTTTCTAAGATTTTTCATTTATTGTAATTTCACAAAGATTTTTTCAAAGACGCTCAGAGAGAATTTAGCATAAAATCTGTTTTCATTAAGTACCTCTTTAAAATTAAAAAAAAATAGTATTTACATTTCTGAGTTAGACGTTTTTGGGAAAAACCGGCATGTCATGTGTTCATTTGTATGAGATCAACAAGCGTTTTTTTTCTGAGGCGAGAGCCCCCATTTTTGATGCGACGCCATGTTTTTGAGCAAAAAGACAAACCGATTTTTTCCAAGATCGCCCGAAAAAATCAATGACTTTTTTCTTTACTAAAAATCTAATTTTGAATTATCCTTTCAGTTTAATTAAAAGTTTGGGTATAAAAAAATCGTTTAACGGAGATTTAGACCCCAAAGGTTTTTCACCGCCGTTACCGTGGTTTATCGGCACCAGCATGGTCCCGCCGCGAATCGGCTTGCTGGCCGCCACCCGCATTGCATGTCTTCGAAAACGTCATTTCCACAAAAAAACGTCATTGTTTTTCCCATCTCTGAAGAAATTAATTAAGAAAATTTCAACAAATTTGTTTAAAAAATATAATTTCGACGTGATTTTACACTTTAGAATCAGTTTTTTCATAAAAATAAACGTCCTTTTCTCCTATTTTCTGGTTCTTAGAACCGTCAATTTTTATATTTCTTTTCGAAAAATAATTTATACCTTTTAAACAAAAATCACATTAATTTGTTCTTGCAAGTAAATTTTAAATTAACTAGTTCATAAATGAACTATTACTAGTCCGATAAAATTTTAAATTAGTTTTTTGTCATTTTTTTTTTGCGGCGGTGGACATTTTAAATACTCCCTTCCGTTAATAATCGCTTTTTGCGCATTTTTTCGCGTTTTTTGATAATAAGTTATTCAGCTAAAAATTGTCACGTGTGCTATCTATTTCGCAATTATCATCCAGCCAGGTAATTATCAGCGCAGACTATTGATTTTGGCTTTCATATCGATTTTTCGGTGCAAAAAAGCCATTTATCGTTTCGTGTCATCAATGCATAGTCCTCGAAACACAAATACTAAATTAATTTCATTGATTTTTTGAATAATTTTTTTAAAAGTATTAAATACCCGAAAAAGTTTTTTTTTCTAATTCTTTCACTTTTTCTCAAAATACTTGATTTTCTCATTTTTAAAATCCATTTTTGAAGTTGAGCACACTCAAAGGCTTTTGAAATGAAGAAAAAGTCGGGAAAATCCAAGGCCGCCCAGAAGAAGAAGAAAGTGCAACATTCGCCGGATTCTGAAGTGAAAAATTCGTCCGGAAATCCTACTACCCAGAAAAATAATCAAACCGTGGAAAAGGAAGACGAAAAGGTAGTTTTCAATCTGTTTTATGATAAAAGGGTGTTGTTTTAGAGGCGAAGAGGATCTCTGACTGACAATTCCCTCGGTACCTCCAGCAGTTCGAACTCCAGCGACGAGGCTTCTGTCCGCGCAAGGGAGACGATGACGGAGGAAAAAGTAGGTTTCTTTTGAAGAACTAATTTTTTAAAGGTTTTTTTTTAAATTAATTTTTACGCAAGACTCTTCAAGCTCAAGATAGAACAGAGAACGAGATAGAGATAGAGATAGAGACATAGAGAGAAAGAGAGAGAGAGAGAGAGAGAGAGAGAGAGAGAGAGAGCGAGAGAGCAAGATTTTCACTTCTCCCCATCATATCCAGAAACGGAAAGAGACAGCGAGAGGGAAAGAGAGATGAGACAGACAGCTGGAAAAGCTCTTACTTCTTCCATTTCATCATCTTTACAGATGTCCTATCAGAAACGAGGTGGTTACAATGAAGTACAGAGAGGTTAACCACTAAATTTTTTTTCCCTCAACTTTCGTCAAACGCAGAAACGACAGTATTTGTAGGGATGAAACAAGAAAGTCCGCGCAAGTTTGTCTGCAATCCTAATCCTTTTACCGAAAAGAATGTCGGGCAGCCGGCGAATGTGAAACCTTGCGGTAAAGGACCCCCTTTGCCTTGTCGTAAGGGATTTGGAATTCTAGGGCCCCCTAATTCAAACAATGACAGTTTAGTTCAAACTAATGCTCATTCCTAGATTTTAACTCAACGTTTTTCATTTAAATTTGTTTCAGGACACCTTCATCCTCTTGGAGGCGCTCAATGACGCAGATAGACAAAAGTTGCTGACATCTGGAATCGGCACAGGGATAGCTGCAACCGGCTTGGCAGACTCTGTAAGGAGCCCCGTTTTTATCATCAAAACGTTTTTAGAACCTTATTGATACCAGTTCAATAATGCCCGACAAGCTAATGCTCCCCTATTCCAAGGTGGTCGGTCCCTTTCAAGTCGACTACGAGGAGCTCTACGAAACGGTAGGTAGTCATGATAATGAGTTTTTTTTCTTAAGAAATCCACTCGACCTAAAACCCGTAAAAGGCTAAACATTTGGGTAGTTAGCTTTTTTTAACCAAACTATGTAATGTGTTGTTAGATCAAATTCAAACACCTAGATCGAAATATTAATTGTTTCAGACTCCTGTCTACCGTTTTGACGAGAAGTTCTTTAGCGAGTGGTTTGACCTTCACAGCAGAGCCATGCAGGTTGATTTCTTTTCTGATTTACAAAATCATTATAATTTTAGGTCTTCGAAACATCGAGAATAGGCCCATCTCCCCAAGCACTCAAATTATGCAAACTTCTTCTGAATCAAGACTTCAGACAGGTTTGATTTGCTAAAGTCAGTAATGAAAGACAACTTTAGCTTGAGCAGCACCTTCCTCCATGCGAGCCTGAAGAAATGGCTTTCACGGGATACCCCAAGCAAAAAGTGCTAGAGGTAGGTGCTTGAATGGATTTTTTGAGAATTTCTTTAGGAGATTTTTAACGCTCTTCTTTTCACCCCAAATCAATTCACGTTGATTCATTGGCTTTGTGGAAGGCTGCATCCGAGTTATAATGGCTGCGTCAAAGAACACGTTGTGCATCGGATGGTTTGCAATGAATGCCACCACAGCTACTGCAAGTATGTTATTGATCTCACACGCACACACACATACACACACAATCCAAGAATATAAAAACCCCTGTGTCGTTAGACAATAATTCGTTCTAGGATTCTCGAAATGATCTTCAACCACATCCCTCCTGAGCTCGCCACGGCATGGCTCTCCAGGGCCGAGACTTCGAAAGGTCGCACACCCCTCCACTACCTCGGCATGTACGGCAGTACCTGCATCTTGGACGTCATCAGGCCTTTCAGTGAGTTTTACAGCTTATTTGTTTAAAAACCTCTTGTTTCAGTCAACCACAAGATGTTGAATGCCAAGGACAACCTGAAAAACAGCCCTATCCACTACGCCGTCTTCTCGAACAACCTCCCAGTTGTGAGATTTTCTACTTTTTTACTTTTGATTTTCTTTGCCACCGTTGTAGTGCTGCTTTTATAATCATGTTTCAGCTCCGCTGGCTGATGCTCACCGGATCTAACGTGGCCTTCTCTAGCGAAGGAAGAAGAATCTTGGACAAGACCGCTATGGAGAGGGAGTGTCAAGTGAGTTTCTTTTGAATTCTCTTTCTATCTTTTTCCTTAGGCTTGGGAGTTCACCATAAACAGAATGACGGCCCTGGAACGGTGTATGACAGCCTGGGTTGGATACGTCTACAAGGAGCAAGTGAAGCAATTGGAAGCAATCAGCGACATAGCCACCATCTACTTGACCCAGACAAAGGAGAAGATTGACCTTGAACTTAAAGCCAGAAGGCATATTATGCAAAAGGCACTTCAGGCACTTCTATCTCCCAGTGTGGTTCAATCAAAAGGACAATGTGGTGTGGTTAGTTGAGATTTCTATATTTTTGTTTCAAAGAATTAGTTATCGACTTTCCATAGCAGAATGTTTATTCTTTGTTTCAGATGTTGTTCGCAGTGCCTGTCAAATACTCGGAACTGGAGGACAACATGCCCGACAAGGTGCTTATATTATATCTTTAAAAAACAATCCATTTTTAGTACCCCCATATTGCCAGGAAGTGGTACATCCAGAAGGACGGCGAAGTTGTCAACATTTTCCGGGATGTGTTGTGAGTTTGATACTTTGTTTTGACATTTTCCTTAAGCATTGGTTTAAACGCGGGCCGCGCAGGGGGCCCCGAAATCTCAGCAGCCGACTGACCTGAGACCAACATCAAGGGTTCGGATCCGCCCCAGAAAAATAAATAAAACTTCTTTGTGTAGTTGAGAAATCTCTAGGTTTTTTATTTCAACTTAAGAAAAACTGCACTTTCACGGAAATTGCGCCTAAATTAGCGTTTCCTTAAAAATCTCTCTAAGAACACTCGTCTCAATTTTGTTTTTACTAATGAACATGTTTGTTGTTTTTAATAATTTTTTGAAGAATTTAAACAAACTTTACATACGTGAAAATCAAGTAACCACATAATTTAAAATTTTTGTTTTTGTTTCTGAAAAACCAAGGCGTGCTTCCGAAAATGTCATTCCAATACGCAAATGTGCGTGCTAACCCAGCTACAACAGGAATGTTTTGGCAGGATTCCAGTTAGGGAAAAGCTATATTCTATTTACAAGGTAAGATAAACAGCGTTTTCACGAAAAATCCGCACAAATTAGCATAATATTTTTTAACAACTAGCTCAAAACGAACATTTTAATAATGTGTTGTAAAAATTGTTTTCACTTTTTAAGAGAACTGTTTAGCGTGAAAATAAAATAAAAACGCTGTTTTATAATATCTCATATTCAAATTTTGAAAATGGCGTGTAGCAGAAAATGTCATCAGATTTTTCAAATATGCGTACTAATCCAACAACTATCAAAATGTTTTAACAGGATTCCAGTGGAAAACGGCTAACTTTTGGGCCAATCCGAACCTTTGCACTTTGATTGGCATGACCCTTGGCAATGGATTCACCTTTGCTTTTGAGTTTTTCTATATAGTCACTCCATATTGTTCTCTAATTGAAAAAGAGAATTTTCAGGGTCCTCGGCGACAAGGTCCTTCCGGTGAAATCCGCCCAGCAGAACTTCGAAACAGGGACCTATAGCTGGTTCCTCACAAAGGAGTTCAGCGGAGGTGAGCTAAAGTTCTATATTTTCATTTGTAAACTATTTGTTTAGAAAATCTCACCATCTCAATGGACATTGACGCGTCCCAAGTCGCAAACTTCACAAGAGGAATGATCCTCCTTCAGCTCTTTGCCGTCAGAGTTATTACGGAGGATCCTATTCTACCCATGCCAACAATCAAAGAAACGAAGGAGAAGATGGATTGAGTCTAGGCTTCACTTTTCCTTTCTTCATATATCCTTACGAGTTTTCACCGGAAATACTTTGGGTTCTTATCTTGCTCTCACTTTTCTTTCCCTTTTCAATTTCTCACTAGGGTCGAAGTTGATATCATACATGTTGCCTTCGGCATA
The DNA here is from genome assembly GCA_022343465.1 of Oscheius sp. G VE-2021. Taxonomy (NCBI): domain Eukaryota; kingdom Metazoa; phylum Nematoda; class Chromadorea; order Rhabditida; family Rhabditidae; genus Oscheius; species Oscheius sp. G VE-2021. The sequence goes on along the minus strand of JAJQXH010000029.1, from coordinate 6,407,393 downwards.
ATCATCAGTCTTTAGACCCGGTTACAAGTTTTTACTTGAACTCGACTGTTCCAAAGTGTTTATTACTATTGTTTTTCACTATCATTATTACCTGTGAACTTGTTTCGGATGAATGTAGATATAGACACAGCGAAGAAGATTATATGTGTTTGGCGGAGATTGTTTTATTCCATTGAGCAAGTAAAAGTAGTGGCAAAACAGAACGAATGGTGTATGAAACGTGAGCCTGGCCGAGGAAACGCAGCACCAGACAAACAACGATGGTTCGGATCCGCGCAGGGGCAAATGTTTTGTTTTGCTGTTATATATTTACTTCGAAATGGCGCACTTAAAAGTATTTGCATTCCTATAAATGTTTAAACTTATCATATTGCGCACAAAAAACATTTCATTGAGATCACTCTCGGCCGTCAGGACCGACCTTTTGATTGTAGAGAGAGAGTAAGAGAGAAAGAGAGAGAGAAAGAGAGAGAGAGAGAGAGAGATACAGAGAATGAAAGAGAACGAGGAGGGAAAGAGAAAGACTAAGACAGATAAAGATAAAAAATCAAACAGTAGAAGCGAAAGAGAGGGGAAGAGATACTGAGAAGTAGACAAAGAGAGACTCAGAGAGTGTGAAAGAGCCTGAGACACAGACAGACGGAATAAGATAGAGACAGAGAGAGGCAGAAATAGAGACAGAGACTGAAATAAGTAATAGAATTCGCTTACAAGAAGTAAGTCTAGTGAAAAACTTTGAGAGGCGAAGAAATTTCACCTCATTTTTTCCGAGAAAACGCACTTGCTTCAGATGACAACATTTATTATCTGTTATATGTTCGCAGCTAATTAAAAAATAATCGAATACAACAATAAAACAGCGATTAATTTCACGTACTGACGCTGAGAATAGTTTGAAGAGTCACAAGTTCATAAATACAAGGGAGGGGTCGCTTTGGGAAGGAGGTTTGTCCGCAGAAGAAGGGGGAGTTTGAGGATTTTGAGGAGTTCCAGATGGAGTGTGAGGAGGTGTGATGAAGGCGTTATGCATCAAAGGTTTGGCCATCAATGGGTTGAATTGGCTCCAGAAGTAGTACCACTGATGAACTGAAGCCTCAGTCCAGTAAGCCGGCATAGGATTGTTGAAGACTGGCGGAGAGATGCTTCCATCTCTGTTCGTGACACGAGGTTTCTGAAAAATACAATCTTAAACTGATGATTTTTCCCAAAATGTTGAACAATAAAAGTCTTTTTCTAAGTGATAAGTGTAATTTTTAGAATCTCTCACAAGAAAGAAAACTATAGACATCTAGTGAGCCAATTGGGCAAATGTTTCTTAGCGAATACTCTATGATTTACCTGTTCAGCAGGAGAAGGAGGAGTTTGAAGCGGTGTGAATGGGTTGCCCACGGTGAGGTTGAATTGGTTTGACCGAACAGAAGGAGGCGTCTTGAAGAATTGCGGGGAACCTTTGCCAGAATTAAGATTGAAACAAGGCTTCTGTAAACAACACAATAAAGTTTAGTTTCAGGAACACTGTGGTCAGCATTTTCAAAAGGGAAAAGTTCAGAATTCAAGAAAGACTGAGATTTTGTGTCGAACCTTCACATACTCACCTGTTCAGTAGGAGAAGGAGGAGTTTGGGGAGGTGTGAAATAGGGGTTTGCCACAGTTACGTTGAATTGGTTGGAGAAGTTTAACGCCTCAGGAACTGAAGCCGGGGTCCAGTGTACAGGAGGAGGCGTATTGAAGAATGGTGGAGAAATAATTTCAGCAGTGTTCATAAGACAAGGTTTCTGTAAATGACCGAATAACGTTGTTAATTTAAGTTAAAAGAAAAAAATTAGATCATTCCAAGTGATTCAAAAAGTTAAATTCAGGGAATTTTGAGAAATTAGTATTTGACGCTTCCAAATTGCAAATTTGTCATTTCGAACCCCTAATACCAACCTTGGCAGGGGGCGTCCACATGTCTTGTTCCATTTGAATTGCCTCTTTGGTCTTGCCTGCGTGGTCACCGGTTCTCTGAAATTTTACCGTTTTGTCTTGCTAGGCAAATAAATTTTTAAAGAAAAAAGAAATAATATAAAGTACCTTCATTTCGTTCTTCACATGATCCTCAAAGTCCTCGATCGTGAGGAGTCGGTGAACGCCGTTTTCGTCAGTAATCTGAAAAATATTGTGATTTAGGACCACACTAATCAGTTTCTTTTGAAATTTATAAATGGAACCACGGTTACTCACCATTTCATTTGCAAGAATCCTCTCAAGATGTCTGATGTAGCCAATGGAAAGACGAAGAGTTTTGATCTGGGGGACATTCTTTTCGGGGAGGAAGGGAATGCGGCTGAAAGTTTGTGTTTGACTGACTGGGAAAGTTTAATTGTACCTGTTGACTGCTTCAAAGCCTCGGTTTATCTCCATTTTGTAATCACGCCTTTGTTTTAGATATTTTTCTCGAAGAGATTGCTCCGTCGGCTTAGAAGACGTGGTGGAACTGAAACAGAAAATTAGGTTTCGATTTTCAAAATGAAATTTAAAAGTTTTTGTTTTAAATGTTAAAACATTTAAAATTTTAAAAAAATACCTGTCAGGGGATGATTCTATTTGGTCCGTAATGTTGACATTATCGGTGGTTGGAGTAGAAGCTTCGTTTTCGGCCAAAGGAGTGAAGAACTCGGCAATGACTTCGTTCGAGAGGTAATTCATGTCGAATGGTACTTGCTGTTTTGAACTCTCCTTATATACCTTTTTACGAAGCAATTTGTTAATTGCAGCTGCCGTTAGCACGGTGCCACAGGCAGCGGCGCCTTTGACCACCCAACGCACCGCCTTAGACCGCACAACGCGGCTGCCACAGGCATGTAGGTATGCAGCAGAAAGCGGTTGCGAAAAAAGCCGGGCCACCCAGCGCGCTATAGTTAATTAGATAATGGCAGGTTTAGAAAGTTAATAGACTTCTGGTTACGACAGTGAGCGGAGAAGACAGCTTATTTCCTGCTTTGAGAAATGTTGAAACAAAAGATCTCAACATTTCCAGGATTGGATTTTATGGAATATTTCAATTAGAATTTAAAGGCAGTGTAAATTTGATAAAGTAAAATGGTTGCCAAAACGTAGAACAACAAAAGCAAAAGAATTGCCCTGAACCAGGATCGAACTGGTGACCTTTAGATCTTCAGTCTAACGCTCTCCCAACTGAGCTATCAAGGCGCCGTGATAAACTTGCAGTCGCGTCCTTAAACACAGCCGTGGTATTCATTGGGTCAGAGAAGTTTCTTTTTACTTCTGACTGTTGAAATGACCTCAAGAAATGTAGAAAATCACTTTTCGGTAAAAAAATTGGCTTATTTGCTAGCGAAATAATAAACATTGTTGAACAATTTTGTTTTAAATGCGAGAAACTGTTCCACTCGATTCAGATGATTGAGGCATGCCGTTTGCTTATATAATCAGGTTTCAATATTTGAGAACTGTTTATCAAAACACTGATGACAAAAATTTAATCATAAAATAAATGTGGTTCCCAATTGTCATCTCTAGAATGTTATCCCCAAAACCACAGATTTGGTGCAACATTCAGATCCTTTGCTGCAGTAATGGTAAAATGTAATACCGAACTCATACTCTTCATCTTTTGAAATTGTTCGGATTTCGCCCATCATTTTCTTTCCTGCTTCTCTCGAGACGGTCTAAAAACTTAGTTTTTTTAACGAAGCAGTTGTTCATAACATTGTCAAACTAAAATATTGTCTTCGTCTTTTTATCTGAGCGTATAAAATGTGACTTACATTTTACTTTGAAAAAAATGAGGCAGCAGTTTTTCAATTGAAATTTTCCATTATGCAGTGTCGTTGTGTGATAAGGTAATTATGATCTTTAAGCGGTAATAATAAAGTAGTAGAAACAAGTTTTAAAAATCTAATTTAAGACAAATCAAGCAACTAGTTTTAAAAATGGGGAATTGAGAGAGCGAAGCATAGCCGCAGATGGATCCAAACAGTGGGAAATAGCATTCGTCAATAAATTTCTCGTTGACTTTCAATAAGAAGTTTTCGGCGGATGTGAAATAGTTGTAGAGACTAAGGGAAACGCAAAAATCCATCTAAGTAAGTGAAAAAGGCGGCCATAGGTACCCAGACTCTTCCAAATGATAAGTCTAACTTGTACACGACAAATATGGAGGTACCACCAAATTTCCTGCGTGAGCTAAAACGCGATACTGTCATATTTTCGGATATCTCTACAAACGTCTCGGAATTTATATCTCTCTCTATCTTTTTTTCTTTCTCACACACAAAGACATACGCACAGACAGTCAAGCTGTTCAATTAATGAAAGTTGGGTGGCGACCTGGATTTCTAAATGTAACCCTTTACAGTAAAACAAAAATTTACTTTCGTGAATATTTATTTGTATAATGGTTGAATGGATGTGTACTGAAGATACAAACACAACAACCAAAAATAATAACACAAAACGCCATTGATAGTAGTTTGAAGGAATCACAAGTTCATGAAGACAAGGGAGGAATCGTTTTGGGAAGGGGGCTTGTCCGCAGAAGAAGGAGGAGTTTGTGAAGGTTTAGAAGGAGGAGGAGGGGGAGTTTGAGATGTTCCAGATAAAGTTTGAGGAGGTGTGATGAAGGGGTTGGGCATCAAGGATTTGGCCGTCAACTGGCTGAATTGGCTCCAGTAGTTAAACCACTGATAAACTGCAGCCGCGGTACAGTTAGAAAAAGGCGGATGGTTGATGAATGGCGGAGAGATGCTTGCATTGTTCATGTTTTGAGGTTTCTGAAAAATACAATCTTGAAATCAGTTTTCCCAAAACGTTCAATTTTATTGAGTAGCATTTAGTGACATACGTAATTTTTTAAAATTTTGGAAACTCTCAAAAATGTCAGAATTTTATCAAAACTTCTGTTTTGAACTCTCAAAAACTCACCTGCTCAGCCGGAGAAGGAGGAGTTTGAGGAGGTGTGATAAAGGGGTTGGTCACGGTGGGGTTGAATTGGCCCAAGAAGTTGAACGCCTGTGGAACTAAAGCCGGTGTCCAGCGAAACGGGGACGGCGTCTTGAAGACTGGTGGAGAAATAAATCCAGCATTGCCAATGAGACAAGGTTTCTGAAATTGACCAAATGAAGTGCTTCCAAAATGCCAATTTGTCATTCTGAACCCCTAATACTAACCTTGGCAGGAGGCGTCAACATATATTCTTCCATCTGAATTGCCTCTTTAGCCTTGCTTGCGTGGTCATCGGTTCTCTGAAATATGACCGTTTTGTCTGATTAGGTGAATGTAATTTTAAAGATAAACAGAAAATTTAAAAAGTACCTTCATTTCGTTTTTCACATTTTCCTCAAAGTCCTCGATCGTGAGGAGTCGGTGGATTCCCATTTTGTCCGTAATCTGAAAAAGGAATTTGTATTTTCGAATAAAATCAATGAGTTTTGGTTTAAATATAAAAGTTGGTTACTCACCATTTCATCGGTCAGAATCCTCTCGAGATGTCTGATGTAGCCAATGGAAAGACGAAGGGTTTTGATCTGGGAAACGTTCTTTTCAGGGAGGAAGGGAATGCGGCTGGAATTTTGTAGTTGAAAGATGTACAAGAAACGTTTTGCATTACCTGTTGACAGCATCAAAGCCTCGGTTTATCTCCATTTTGTAATCACGCCTCTGCTTTAAATATTTTTCACGAAGAAATTGCTCCTTTGCCTCAGAAGACGCGGTGGAACTGAAACATAAAATTAGGTTTCGATTTTCAAAATGAAACTTGTTTTGGTTTTGGTTTTTATTTGTTGAAACATTTAAAATTTAAAACATACCTGTCGGCGGATGATGCGACAAGGTCCGGTACGGTGACATTAGTGGTCGACGAAGAAGAAGCTTCATTTTCGGCCAAAGGAGTGAAGAACTCGGCAATGACTTCGTTCGAGAGGTAATTCATATCGAATGACACTTTCTATTTTGAATTCTCCTTATATACCTGTTTACGAAGCAATTTGTTAATTGCAGCTGCCGTAAGCACGGTGCCACAGGGATCGGCGCTTTTGACCACTCATAGCGGCGCCTTAGATCGCACAACGCGGCTGCCACAGACATGCAGCAGAAAGCGGTTGCGGAAACTGCCAGGCCACCCAGCGCGATAAGGTTAATTGGTTAATTGGGGTGCTACAAAAACCTAACCCCGCGGTCCACAACATTTTTGATTGAGCTAAAACTCCTAAGAAGTAAGAAAACCTTTAGAACCAACTTTTAAATTAGAAGAGTCTTGAAAATCTTATGAACAAGTTATTTCACACCTTAAGGTCCTTATGGGGCCCTAAAGCCCTTAACTAGTAACTCGGTTCCACTTTAACCTTAAATAGTTCTAAAATTCGCATTCATTTTTATTCAAAACTGATCTCAAAGCTTCATATTTCTTGATTAGAAGGCCGTAAAACTCAAAAATTAAACCTTAAACCTTCCCTAGTCTAAATATATAACGCATCAAAATGAATTATCATACACATCAAAATGCGCAATGTGAAGCACTGTAACAATGGGGTTTCAACCGCCAGAAGATGTGTTTTGCGACTTTTTCCACGTTTCAGCTGAGACAAAATGGGTGCAACTTCACACAAATATTCATAAAGTTTGGCATTTAGGACGAATTCTCTATCTTTAAGCCGCTTTTGGCTTTTTCTGAGTCTTTGAAATGATGACAAGAATAAGACGAGTATTATGATTTATCTTTGTTCTACAGAACAAATAAGGCATTGACCACACAGTGGAGGTTACAAGTAGAAGCACCCGGGTAGGAAAAAGAAGAGGTCGTCTACGAGGGAACGACGAAGTGCTCCATGCGGAGAGCCGCACGATCGGCAGGAGCTACGATCTTCCTGTTGTCTGAAAAAGACAAATTTAGTTTCTTGAAGCGAAATGTGAAATCGTTTTTGGCTCCCTTTTTCGCGTTTCACGGAACAAATGGGGAAGTGTGAAATCAGGTGATGGTCAGCTGTAATGTATTTTTTGTCGGCGGCGCGATGGTGGAAAGATCAAGGGCATGAACAATGGAAATGGAATTTGGAAATGAAAAAAAGGCCGATAAGATCGTTGGTGTTTCGAAATTTTGCCAGGTTCTTCAATATTTCATGGCTAAAACAAGAAAAAAATCATTTTGTGTAACCCAGGCGAGCTTCTCAAAATTGACACCCAGTGAAACTTAAATTTTCTAGCTGACTTTTCGCTTATTTAAGTGTTTCAAGGAGTTTTAGATACTCAGACAAGCATTGAAGTTATTTTGAGTAAGTGTCATCCCGTTATAAAACCAATGGCTTTCACGTGGCTGTGATGATGAAACTTGCGCCCAAGTTTTGTCAGAAACTGCCGTTGGGAAATGGAACGTAGTTTCGTTGAAAAAGTTTTTGCGCAATGCGTGTTGCTCTACGTGACATGTGAGAACGTGTTAGCTTCATTTTTGTTATTATCGCGATAACAAGTAATCCTCAAAAAAATGCAAGCTGTCAATTGTTTCTGGTGTGTTATGATCACTGATTACAATGTATTCTAGGAGGAATCAAAAATGGATAACCGTAAAGAATGACAGAATTGAACAGGGACAAGGCAGAGACGCATGGAAAGAGAGAGAGAGAGAGAGAGAGAGAAAGAGAGAGAGAGAGAAAGAGAGAGAGAGAGAGAGATAAACAGGAGTTTATGAAATGAGACCTTCAGCCATTTTTACATTCCTCGGGGGATCCCTCAGCTAACTTGAATTTCCACGTGGCCACCTGTTACCTGCCCTTTTCCCCTCCACGACATAGAACAAGTACATTTTGCAAAAGGGCAACAATAAAACCACGATTTGATCCCAGTCCAACTCAGAGATCCCGGAAATTAGACGACCAGAAATCTACACCTGCCTCTGCTAAGCGAAATGTACGATCTAATGCCAGACGACGTTTGCTTTCAGTATCTAATGTAAGCTCAGATTAGTCTAAACATTTACTGTAATATGAAATCGAGCCTTTTGTTTTGGCACCCCACATCATCTTCGATTCGGCAGGTGTCTCTTAGTCTCTCGCAAGAAAAACTTACGATTTTATGACCATCTGCAAATGTTTTACACCCATTGTGTCTCTTTTCAACGAAACCATGCATTTGTGCCAAATGGGCGTGGGTGATTTCTTATCAACAAGACTACACACGTCAAAACGCACGTGTGATAGCGGGTTTCACCGAAAACAGAAGAAAAATTGAAATGCGCAAAAAGTTAGGTGAAATAAAACCGGAATTTCACGTTTTTGAATCCTTTACAACGCCCTTACTAAGGCAAAGATTTCATAAAGTGGTCTTACCAAAAAAACTCATTTATATCGCAAGTCTTTGTGACGTTTACAGTTTTGAAGAGGCAGTCATCTTCATAAAAGTGAATGTTTTGTTGAAAATACTGCAGAATTGTGATGATTGAAGATTCGCATTGGAAACCTTTGGTCTATCATGCAACCTGAAGTTGCACCCGTAAACATGCAGCATCTTTTTGTTCTTTGTCGCCGAAATGGTTAGATTCTTCGAAGGTCACCAACAGATTACAAACAAGATGAATTACAACTTTTCAAGGAAACCCTTTGGATCTAAACCTTCTTATAGAAGTTGGTAAGCCTAACTGACCTTAATAAGTTAAGGCCATGTTCAAAAAAGTTCCTTTGTTGGTCGTTGGGTTTTCAGAAATTTTACCCGGTTTACGAAGTTATTCCCAAATTGAGTTTATCGCATAGGTTCCTTCGAGCATTTCGCCACTTTGTTGGAATGAAGGTTAGTTTCTTCCCAAATTCGTAACAGAAACATTTACACAGTGGTATCTTTCGCAAATATCTCTAGTTTTCACCGGGTAGGTACTTTTCCTTGTGACCACGTGGCCTGCGTGTTTTCCCCTCTATTTTTAGACTTCTTTCCTAGATTCTAGTTCCTTCTGAATCACCCGACGTTTCCCCAGCTGTTGACCAGATTGAGAGCACCACGTGACTGCCAATTGAAATCGGCCGATCCTTTGATCGATTTCGCTTGATCGAGGGCGCCGAGGTCACCCCACCACCTGACTCTTGATCGGCGGGGATAGCCCGAATCGGTTCCCATTCATCTTCGTGTTTGCAGCAGGGATCCGACAGAGAACTGGGTCTGAGATGGAAAAGAGAGAGATCTACCAGTTCCATCTTCTGGTCCCTGGACTGGTTTCCTTGGTTATCAAAGATTCGGGGGCTGACGGACGGGAGTTTCCCGATATCGAGAGAGTTTCGTCGAAACCCCCTCTCTCAACCACAGATCTTTTCAACCGGCCGAGAACCACCGCTATAAACAAAGAGAGGTCGCCGCCTCTTTTCAGCAGTGCAGGCTGGGACGTAAACAGTTCCGTTGTTTGTGGAAAACGGGGGGAGAGGGTTTTCACGTGCATGTTGCGTGATCCCTGCGTGGGAGAAGGCAATCTACAGATAGGGTTATCAACACATAGGGCCATTGTTCGCTGCAGGTGGGAAAATGGTGATAGATTCGCAATTCTTGAAGATCACTGGTTAGGGTGATAATGCAAAAGGCAACATTCGGAAGATAGAATACCTCTAATTGCAAGAACGTTTCCGAGAAATATCAGATCATCAGAAAAAATTAAAGTGACAGGTTGTCATTGATCTCTGCAAAAGTCGTGGAGATCACTGAAACTAGGCGCAGGTTACATCATGCCACATTCTTTGAGGTTGTTTCGAAACCGTAGACTCACAAAGATCACAGAAACTTTCAAGATTTCTCTTTCAAAATGGAGAATCTTAAGAAATTCTTCGTTTGCATGAAGGTGTGAAAAGAACATGATGTTTTTAACTTTTTCGAAGATTCATGAAACCTTATGACGTTTACTTTTTAATTTTTAACAAAAACATGGGTTCTAACAAACAAGGTGATCATTTTTAGAACCGCTCATAGTTTCGAACGCCTTATTCTCTAGTTCTATCATTATTAGCCTCTTCAGTTTTTGAAGGACCTCATCTTCGAACTAACTCTACCTTAAATGGCGATTTGCTAAATATCATTCAAAAAGAGACATCATACTTACCAAAAAGAGCTTAAAGTGAAACTCCATGATTTCATGGTTAAGTATGTTAAGGCATTGAACTCCACCCATTGTCGTTAAGGTTGTTAAAGCCTTAAACTGGAGCGTAAGATAAAATGTGGTTCAAACCACCACTTTCCCACCACTTTCTCTCTTTTCACTGTGTTCAATACCACGTCAAACGCCAACAATCGAGCATTGTGCAAACAACAGGGTCTTTCCCATACGCATGGGCTGCGAGGTTTGAATTCTCAAACTTTTAACTACTAGTAGGGTTATTTTGATCAAAAGGAAGTGCAGTTGATTGCTTTTAAAGACTATTGAGGATGAGCTTAAAAGTACGTTTTCTTATCCATCAAATCTGTTTATGTTACAGCGACAATCAGAGATTCCATTAAGATTCACGTGATTTCCATTAGAGCGCCCAGATTTTTTATCTACAGACTTTCAGACGTGGGCGAACCAACAATATTGTTGAAGCCACGTGTGGTCACAAGGGCCTTTATTTTGAGGTTTAACTGATAATAGAAGACTAATCTATTGTTTTGTAGGAAGGGGAAGGGCAAGGGATTAGGCTTGTTTGATTAATCGCGCAGAAGTCAAACAAAACAGGCGACTAGACCGTGTAGGGGAGCCAAACAAGGAAGGGCTGGGAGTAGTCTGGTTTGGTTATGGAGTTTGTTTTGAGAAATACTCCAGAGAACGTTTTTAGGATGTTGCAGCTTGCTTGAGTATCATAACATTTTGAACTGTAGGTCCGCAAATCCGGAGTTTCCTCAGTCAAATACGCTTTGGTGGGTAAACTAAAGGTTAAATTTCAATATTTGTCTGATATCTGTTTGCAAAAATGCGAAGTTGGCCGCCATTTGACTAAACCCGTAAGTGTCGGCAGCGGAGGGAATGATCTCCAATTTTGATTCCCGAAACTGACCCTTTCCGTTGTTGTGGTTCTCATTCTTGGCGAAGACGGTGTCAAAGAGGTAGATGAGGAAGATGAAAACCCTCAGGAATCGCTCGAACATCTTGGTTTCTGAAAATCAACTCTTGAAATTCGGAAAAGGCTTGAAAAGTAGATCAGGTATTCCATCGACAAGGAGTGATCAAAAGAGGGGAAGTGAAAGGCAACTGCCCGAAAGCGCCTAGGAGGGGTCAAGTGCGGGGGGAGGGGGGCGGGGCGAGGCCGAAATTGGTCGCCGGTCGTTGGGGCGGTTGTTCTCTGTCGTTGCACAGCTGGTTAGCCATTTATCTTGGACCAGGGACGTGTGGAAGAAGAACATCTGCTGGTTGATCTAAGACGTTGCAATAAGTTTGATACATTGCGTTCTTCCGCGAATATCTAGGCTCTTCGTATACGATTGCTCTTCGTATACGACTCAAATGAGTACCTACATTTTGGCGTGATCTTTCAAATTTGAAAACAAAGCACAAAATTGTGTGAAAATTTACTTCGATTTGTAGATCTTCCAGTCAGTTTATTGGTTTCTAAGATTTTTAATTCAAAGAGTATTAAACCCAGCTGTTTTCATTCTTTGAGCACATTTACCACATTTACAAAAAGCTAGTCTTGTTGTAGTTTAAAATCAATTTTAATTAGTTTAAAGTTTATAAACAAAAGTACATATTCAATTTTATTTTGTAAAGCAACACGAAGTTGAATCCAAAGAATTTTTTAAAGTTTGATTTTTTGTGTTCTAATCATATATGACGGATATAATAAAAAGATTCTTTTTTTTTGAAAACTGAAATATAACAAAAGCAGACAAAACTGTTTCTTATTTTTGAGAAAGAAAAGACGGGATCGTTCATTTTTGGTACACTGTTGTTGTGGATTCTTTTTGTGTTGCACCTATCCATTATTTTTTTGCTTGTGAAATTTAAATTACCAAAACCAAGTTTGAATTTACGGATTTTATATAGTCCTTTTTTTCATTTCGGTGCACTTAGAACCCGTTTAATCGTTTCATTAGTTTTTTGCAAAGCGATTGTATTGAAGATGCATCAGCCATCTTTTTCTATGGGCCATTTTTGCTAATTAGCAATTTTCAATAAGCGTATTATTTTCCAACACGCTCCAAGAAACGGTTATTCACAAATAGGCATATAAAAAAGACCCCCTTGAAAAAGGTTGACGGTTTCTATAAACGGAATAAAGAAAACATTTTAATTCATTTTAGGTTCACAACATTCAGAATGTTAAAATATTCGGCATTTTTATTTGCCCAATTTAAAAAGAGTACTAATATGAAGCTTTTGTGGCATCTGATGTTCTAAAAACATTTTTTTCAAGGAACTTCAAAAATATCATAATACAAGAAGTTATTTGTTAGCTTTTACATGGAAAACTAATCAAATTTTTTTCGTTTTGTGAATTCAAACCAGCGAAAAATGTCAAACGGCTAACTCATAATTATTGAGAAGGAAACGAAATGTATTTTGTTGTTGACAAGTTTGGTGTCCATCAACTGAACTTCCGCTTTTGGGGTCTTGTTGACAACTGTCTGGTAAAACATATTTTGAAGAACAAATTTTTTACCAAAAACTTTGCACAGTTATTCTGCAATAAAAATGCAAAATCCTTTGTTTATCACTCTTTTTATTTTCCATTTTATGATTCATTGGGAAAGATTCCAGTTTTCAAACGGCCAGGTTGTTTACATTCACATGGAATTGTCTCTTATCCGAACGCCGATCAAACGCGTCACTTGACCGCTTCGATCTTCGTTTAAATCCATTTCACAAGCAATTTTCCTTACAGCACCGTTCCTTCGTGAATTGAAAACAACGTTCTCATGAAAGAGCTATGACCGCCGATTGTCCGTGCATGGGAAACGACCCGAGTGACCATGAAACCCCCGATTTGGCGCCCGTTTGCGTCCGACTGCCCTTGGTGCATTACACATCTCTTCCTCAATGTTCCAGCAAAACAATAACAAGTTTTCTGCAGCCAAACAAGCACCCCTGGCTCAGTTGACTGAACTTCCTAGGCTCTACTTTTTCATGCGGAAACATGTTGTTTTCTACGCAAACAACTTTTCGCTAAAGAGACACAACAACGCGTTGTTGAAACTACTTCAACTTTTCAATTTCCAGCACTATTTTTATTGTCTGATTTAGCATTTCTGAAGCCAGTTGCATATCAATCAATTCTAAACACCGTTTTCAGTTTAATCAAAGAATTTCATCCTTAAAAACTTTTTTCCCGCGGCCTGATCTGTAAAAAACTGTGAAGTTGTATTGCTCAAAAATGTTTTTTATATTGAAGGTTTATGTTTTAAGCACATTTTGACACGCTTAATGATATTTTGTTAACCTTGAACGTCAACGATAATAGTGCGTTTCTCTTAATGAGTAATGACAAACCTCCTTGAAACAACGATAAGTGTTTCTTTCTGGAACTAGAATTAACAAAATGCTTTTTGTTCAATTTCTTGTCCTGCCCTCCGAAAATTAGTAGTTCAATAACGTGTTATTTTTTTTCTAAATAAATGGCTCCATTCTTTATGTTCCCATAAGTAATCACTTCTAAATGACGTGTTCTGTTTGCGGAATGAATCAGAACCTCAGAAACTGTTCTCCCGCGGTCTGACCCGGAAAGAACTCCAGGGTTTTCATGCTCAAAAATGAATCCCCCAGCGGTTAATACAAATACAAAGTATATATTTTGAGCACTCTTTAACGCGCTGCCTGATTATTTTTTTTAAGAACCTCTACGTAAATAGTGCACGACCAAAGAAACAACTATAAGTGTTCCAGTCAAAACTGAAATTGACAATAAATATTCTCCAATATCTTCATTCCCTCCTTATAAAATATCTATATTTTAAGAATTTCTTTTGTTTTGTCAATGAAAGTTTGCATTCTTTATATTTCCATACGTATGGATTTTGCCAAACATAATCAGAAGTCTAAACAAATCTTCACCGTTATGACTTTCTCAGTCTATATGACTTTCTTTATTACCAAACCCCGAGAGATCGGGCTAAAACCAAAAAAGTTTTATGTTATTTATAACATAATATAAAACGCAAGTTAATTATGCTAACAAAAAAAACCAATCACGGGTATCGAACCCTAATCGTTTGTTTGACTTTTCGATATCTTGATTAAGAGTTTGACTAGCCTTTTTACACTACTTAAATCTTACTCTACTTAAAATTAGTGTGAACAATATGAGCTCAAGCTTAACAAAAAAGTTAATGGAGAGCGCCACACAAAAACGCCCCCGAAGATGTTCTTTCCCGAAACCTTGACATTTAGCTCATAAATGAATCGCCGAGCGGAATACAACAAAGTGAAGTGGTTTGTTTTGAACGCTGTGGTGTTTTGTCTAGAACGTTCCATTAATTCACTGTGAATTTCGTTTTGCACTTGTCCTACCATATATCCAAGTCCAACAAGTGCAATCCCATCACCGAGCGAAAGAAACTTTTGATGTAATTTTACGATTGACCTATAGAACAAAGACACATTCCTGGTAATGATGAAAATAGAGTTTCAGTTCTGCCATTTTCCATAACCTCCAATGTTTTAAGTCTCCCTGGCGTCACTTCTCACTTTAGCTGAGTCGAATTCCGCGTTCCACGCCTTTTTGATTTCCGCGTGCCCATTCGAAAAAGATAAATACGGCGAATTCGGCCGAATCTTCGAGAATGCCACCGTGACGGCAGGTTCAACAAGGAACTGCATTTAGTTTTTCTTTATTTTGAAAGCTATTTTCACAACAACAAAAAACTGAAATTCATAAGTTTACCTCCAGGCCATTTTGATAAAATATGGTCCTGCTTTCAAATTGCAGCTTTTGCAGTTGAAAGATTTGCTTTTGATTCAGTTTATGGAAAGGTTCAGATTTGTTGAAATAATAAAAATGAGTTTATACCAGAAAATTGCATTTTTAAGCAAATGATGTGTCTTTATCATTCAACGATGTTATGTTTTTCCCGATGTGGGTGGGCGCTTCCGATTCAGACCCAGACCCGACGCAACGTCACTTCCCTATATCTTGAAGCCATTTTCGTGTAGTATGGAAGACTAGATAATCATCATAGCACGTTTTCAACAGTTTCTCTTTTCTGGTTACAACTAAACATTTTGTTATTTCAACCTTTTCTAAGATATGATATCCCGAGGTACTTTACCTATTTAGAAAGGCAATAACATGCCTAAAGAGATAATTTTATCCGAAAAATTGCTTTGATTTGATTTTTTTATTCTGTTCCCAACTCGTGTTCTTGTTTCTTGGTTGTTTCTCCCTCGAATTCACAAGTTCGTGTTATAAATTAAACACTTGTGCGTTTGAGACCACTTAAACAAATCTGTTTTTTTCTTCTAAATGTCGAGTTAATCGCCTCGAATGATGATTTAGGTGTTCATTGAAGAAAGTAGACATCACTTCAATGGATCTTTCCGGAATGTTGGTATTTGCACTTGAGTTCAATTGAGAATTTCAGAAATAGTTCTTAAATCCGTTATTTTGCACAATTGCAGTCATCATAAGTTAAGTAACTTAGGAAAACTTATAAGGACCTTGTTTGTCTTCATTTCACATTAAAGAGCTTGTAAAGTTATTCGAGAAACTATATAACAGTTTGGTGTTTAAATGCGTCGTTTCACGGAAATATTCTTCGAAAAAAATCATTCCAGGCGACAGTTTTAACGACTGTGGATAACATTTGTTCTAACGAAATTTGCACTCGGTTTTCACACATCCGTACAACTATAGGTTTATCGACTTTTTGTTCGTCACTTTTAAATTTTCGTTGTTCCCGCTCGAAAAGGCACAGAAAACTCTGGTTACCTGACATGGAAGCGCCGCGAGTTTCACACCAGTACGAGGTCTAGGGCAGTTCAACCTAGTTTAATAGGTAGGGTAGTATACATTAATGAGCACCATAGGCAAATACAAACGGCAAAGAGGTTCCTGACGGTTCCTCTAAAGCCGTTTTATAAAATATGTAAGAAAAGCTGTCTATAAACAAGTGGTGAATCATGTGTTTTATCAACTAAGCCCTTTGTTAAAGTCTAAAATTTTTAGAGTTACATTTCTATTTAGAGCTTTTTTGTTGGAAATTTGAGTAATTTCTAGAGATAAATACATTCACTCCTTTGTTTCACAATAGACATTTACATTTTTATCCAAAAATGGGTAATCCCTGTTTACTACGTGCCACCTTTTAAAGGTCAACGGAAGACCGGTCACGGGATCCATTTTATTGCGGCGAGAGTACAGCGATCGCGTTTTCTAAATTTCTTTTTCCTCCCGAACGGCAATCTAATTTTCCGCTAGTGCTATCTCCCCTCGAGTGCCACATTTCACACAACCTTTTAAATTTCCCAATTGGAAAGGGTAGGTTGCGTGACGATTGCCATTTCCGAGACACCCTGGCGCTACAAAATTGGTGGGTTCATTGAACTCAATGGGATATTTACCGTAACCCAATATACTACTGTAGAATAGCAACAATTTCTTTTTCCAGCTGGTTTTGTGTCCAGTTCCTCATGTTGTGTTTTCTACCAGGAAATATTATGTTTTCCGCGTGTGAGGCAGAAACTGATTACGGTTATTTTCATAATCCAATCTTCATTCTAAAACTTAGTCTCGTCGTCTGCAAACACATGATCAAATTTGCCCTAATGCACGTAATTTGTGGAAAGCAGGACATCAAATACATTAGGAGCGTGGTTGAACGCAATTTCCCTCTTTTTGCCCATCGTTGCTTGCATTCCCCCGACATTGGACAAGACTGACGGGTCTTTCCGTCTTACTTGACTCAGAAAGGAACCCAAAATCAAGAGTGAACACCAGTTTATGCAAGGACAATTGTAAGGTTTGCGGTTGTGGAGGTTATGCCTACAGTGTCTCGTACTATTGCGTTCTTTCAAACTTGTAAATTTAACAAACTTTCAGGCAAGTGTTATCTGCAAGTCAGCTTCATTTTATGTACCCCACTTTTCCATTGCTTTTGATCGTTCTTAACCAGAAAAACAACACAATGCATCATTTAAAACATCGTTTACGATCTTTAGAGTTTGGGTCTGACGGGCTGTGAATCATGTTTGTTATATTCCAGCCAGTAAACATGATAAAACTAAACTGACAGTAAACCAATCAAATGTTGTTCGATCGGGGATATTGAACGGAGGTTTACTGATTTTATATCAGTTGTAACTTCTCCCGCTTGAAAATTCGAAAAATTAGTTTCAAAAAGCAAAGTTTAGCTTTTGCCCTACTTTTCCCAACCTTCCCGATCAGTCAACAGGGCTAATTGTAACGGACCACTCGCACACGAATTTCGATCACGGTGACTTCGAAATAAAACATCCAAAGTTCATATCCACCAGCAGAAAACAATTTTTTGCGCCCTTTAAACACTTACCTCCAACAAAATTGTAATAAAAGACATCATAACACAGATCCGAACTATCGACATTAGTCTTCTAAGCGAGAGAGAACGGATCAGCATGTTGGTATTGTTCGGAATCAGTGGCCCGGCCGCCACTGTCTATGCAACATATCCGACAGTGCTCAGTTATTGCTCATTTTTGCATACTAGGGCTCAGCAGCTGCGGTATATCTACACAATTTCGGATACTAACGATAAGGAGAAGCTCACATATTCGAAATGATTAGCCTGACTAAGGAATTGTAACCAAAATGAGGGGGAACAATCGTGTTATTTGCAGTAACTGGATTACGTCCTCCATGTTGAATATTTCATTGACCTACGTAACTGGCTTTATTGGACTTCGCCAAACATTAGTGCATTCCGGAGTTCAGAATGTTCAGAAAATCAATTTTATCAACGTTTTTGTATTTCAACATTCCCTGACTATCACGAAACAACCAAGGAATTGGTGTAAATCCTCTGTTAGTTCTGCCTGTCCCCTGTATTTTGCCACCTTTCGTATCCTTGCACGCTTCTCCTTGCCGATGTGAAAGAAGTCCGATTCGCAGGATCCCACAGTGCGAAAACAGTGAGCGGCCGACCAGCTGCTATTCATTTCTATCTTAGATTCGCGCCCGTTTTTTGAACCAGCCGCCGTGCTGGTCGAAAAACGACTGGCTTACCATCTATCGCACCCAGGACAGTACATTGCGAAACGTAGAGAGGCGGGAAACCGACCGCCGTTTCACAACTCGCTTTGTTGGAACTCGTTAATCATGGAGTTCTATTCATTTTACCCCAAACAGTAGTCACTATCCTCTTGAATCTCGCAAAAATGTCATTTTTTTTCTAATTGTGTGCACAGAAAAGGTATAATTCTTATTTCGACGCTTTCAAATTTTCGATTTAGCGTATTTATTGTTACAAAACCAGCACATCACAATTTTATTCGATGTTCATGCTTAAAATTCTTGATATAAGTACCGTTTTTAAAATTTTATTCACTTAGAAACCCGATTTTTAAATTTTAAAATCATTATTTCACAGATTGGCTCACTTTAAATTCTCTCAAAACCAAGTTCAGTCTCGCCAAGAACCGCTGTCGGGTTATATTTGCCCCCGCACTCTAGCCACTTACCGTATCCCATCTGAGATGGCCATTTTCTGTCGCTCCCGTTTCCCCGGTTCAGGGATTTTTCTATCCCAATTTGTTTTTAAAAATCAATTTGTTAATATTTTTCATTAATTTTAAAAGCAAAAGTTTTCAATATATTTACATTTCCGCTTTGAAATAAATGAAAATGTATTTCGCCGGCGGCTGGGTTAAAGGGCTGCGCGTATTGGGTCCCGCCGCGACGCAGCGGCGGATCATTTGGCTTGGAGCCAGCAGAGGCCGTCAGCAAATAACTCGATCGCCGTGTTCAGCGTGTTATCCATCTGTGACCTTTATCGATTTTTTCCGATAGTCCATGGACTCTGACGCCATTAATCATGCCGCCATATCCATTCGGATCACTTATTGGCCGCCTTTCCAATAGTATACTATCGCTTCGTTTCCGTTTATATATACTTGCTGGTTTTACGTGCTATTTTTAAATTATGTTTATATTATTATTTTAATAATCGATTTTTAAATTTAATTTATTTGAAATTACCTAATTTAAAAGCGGTAATATGGCTTAAATTCGATAATTTAACTCAATCAGCTGATTCAGGATCCGCCCGCAAATCGTATTTTTATTCATTTTTCTTTATTTAATATCCAATTAGTTCTATTTTCTCGTTTTCCACGTTAACGTGGCTATTATCAGATTTAATCTTGCAGCGTGTGAATATCCATAAAACGCCCAACTGCCCACTCAGCTCATTTCTTACCGCGACGCAGCTTGTTTTTTTTTTATTTTTGAATTTTTAACCGCGTTTTCCATTCAACTTTCATCTGAAACTGCATTATTTATGAGATTGCATGTCTAGTGGGTGAGTGGGTCATCCTCGTTTCGCTAAAAAGCCAGAAACCGTTCGCTGACCGTTTATCTTATCTCGTTTTTCTTGTTCTTGCGGAAACATCACCTCGCTGTTTTTTATAATTAAATTTTTAGATTTTAATACTTAAATACCGAATTTAAATTAGTGATTGATCTTAATCGAAGCAACTTAGTTGAATCTTAGTTGAATTGTGCATCCGTAATGTAATTTTTTGGTGCAGTGTCTGAATTTTTCTGCTTTTCCCACTTAGCCATGTGTCTTTCTTAAGGAAAACGGATTAAATACCGGTGCTTTAACGGATACTTGTTGTAGTAACATCATTAGCCCCCTTTATTTTGATTAATTGGATAATTTAAAAGCTGATTTACGTTTTTTGTCTAATTTTAGTGTTTTAGTACTGAATTTAGAATTTCTTTCCTTTTTCTCAGCTTGTGAAGGCCTATCAGGAAGCCGTGCGTGTAAAAAGCCCACGCACATGTCGTTTGTTGTGCATCCGCAGGGCATGATTGCCACTTATTCAATCGCTCTCCCTGCAATATTCCCCTAATTCATCGAATTTTCACTGTTTTTCGGTTTATGCTTCGGTTTGTGTTGGTGTCCTTTCCGGTTTTCTTCTATTCGAGTGCTGCATCACAAGTTGGGTGACGCATCGATCGCCCGCGCTTTGCGTGTTTCACACTGTTATTTCCTGTAGGTGGCTTTCTTCACCTGTTCCCACGAATTCACCGCTGTTTTCTTGTTATTCATTGTTTATTTCTCAAAGCAGGCGCATTAATCATTGCATATTTTCAGCTTTCTCCGTCAGTAGTGTGAGATCGCCGGAAAGATGATGGGTGGAACTGATGGCGAGCTTAATGTCGACAACCTTATCACTAGATTGCTAGAAGGTGGGTCTTTTTATACTTTTTATTCTTTTTCTTTTTTCTTTATTTTTTTACTTTATATTTTGTTTATTTCAGTACGCGGTTGCCGTCCGGGTAAAACAGTCACCATGACTGAAAACGAGATTCGCCAGCTGTGTCACAAATCGCGTGAGATCTTCCTCTCACAGCCGATTCTCCTGGAATTGGAGGCCCCCTTGAAGATATGCGGTGACTTTTTTGTTTTCTATTTTTGTTTTCTATCATAGCATTTTTTTACATTTAAAATCTAATTTGTGCCATTTTCAGGAGATATTCACGGCCAGTACAACGATCTCCTTCGTTTGTTCGAGTACGGAGGCTTCCCCCCGGAGGCCAACTATCTGTTCCTGGGTGACTATGTCGACCGTGGAAAGCAGAGTCTGGAGGTGATTTATATTTTTGGAACCGTTTTATTTTCGAACTTTAGACCATTTGCCTCCTCCTTGCCTACAAAGTGAAATACCCGGAGAACTTCTTCCTCCTGCGAGGAAACCACGAGTGTGCGTCGATTAACCGCATCTACGGATTCTATGATGAGTGTGAGTTTGATTGGTTTTAACTATTTCGCACCTTTCTGGCTTATGTTTTACTTGTTGCAGACGTGAGGGCCAAATGGAGGGGTTCTGAATTGTCAACTCAGGTCTCTACTTTTTTCATTTACCAATTTTCGTAAAGTTAAATGGTGCGCTATGATATCCTCCTCTATTTTCGGGTTATTTGATTCTCACGCTGTTTTCCCACACCCCCAATCTTTATTGAAAACTGAAATAGCCTGTCAACCCCCTCAAAATGAAAAAAAACTATTCGGAAAATTGACCGTTTCTTTCTTTTCAAATTTACGTTTTTTTTTAAATAATCCATTTCCAGGCAAGCGCCGATTCTCCATCAAGCTCTGGAAGACGTTCACTGATTGCTTCAACTGTCTGCCCATTGCTGCCCTGATCGACGAAAAAATCTTCTGTTGCCACGGAGGTATGTCTTTCATTGTTTGGTTTTTATATTGTTGTTTTAGGACTCTCCCCTGATCTGCAGAATATGGAGCAGATTCGCCGGATTATGCGACCCACTGATGTTCCCGACACCGGTATGTCCTGTTTTTTATCGATTGTTGATAAGGATAGGCTGAGCAGGTTTAACCGCGGAAGAGCCAGGAAATTGTGGTTCCGTGGCTGTTCCCTTGGTTTACTGACAACTGAAACATTGAAGTTGTGTGACTCACGCGAAAACAAGTAACGGGACCAGAGCGCTTTCCGCTCTTAACTCACGCCGTAAAAAGCGGAAAGCGGCCTGAGGTCATCATTAAAAACGGAAAGTAATCCTTTGTCATATAAAGCGAAAGCGGCCTGAGGTCACCAAAAAGCAGAAAAGCAGCCTGAGGTTATCATAACAAGCGGACAGCGTCTTTATACCAGAAAAAGCTTAAGCGACCTGAGGTTCATGCAGAAAGTAAGACCCCTTCAAAGAGCCGTGAAAAATATTCTGTTTTTAAATGAGAGTTTTCAGGTCTGTTGTGCGACCTGTTGTGGTCCGACCCTGACAAGGACGTCTCCGGCTGGGGAGAGAACGACCGTGGAGTTTCCTTCACTTTCGGCCCCGATGTTGTCGCCAAGTTCCTCAACCGCCACGACTTGGACCTCATCTGCCGAGCCCATCAGGTGTGTTTTTGATTCTTGATCATATCTGTTGACATGTGTTTTTATTTTGCAAGCGTGCTCTGGAGAGGATTTTTGATTCCGCCTTGTCACCGAGTGATGTTTCACTGATTGTTTTCAGGTTGTGGAGGACGGGTACGAATTCTTTGCCAAGAGACAGCTGGTGACCCTCTTCTCTGCACCCAACTATTGCGGAGAGTT
Organism: Oscheius sp. G VE-2021; assembly: GCA_022343465.1. Classification (NCBI taxonomy): domain Eukaryota; kingdom Metazoa; phylum Nematoda; class Chromadorea; order Rhabditida; family Rhabditidae; genus Oscheius; species Oscheius sp. G VE-2021. Next base: position 6,385,207 of record JAJQXH010000029.1, on the reverse strand, counting down.
TGACAATGCAGGAGGAATGATGAGCGTCGATGAAACGCTGATGTGCTCGTTCCAGGTGTGTTTTGGCGTCAAGAAAGGGTTTGATTGGATATCCCACAAAAGGAAATTCCAAAAATCAAAATCATTAGGCACATTGGCAAAAGGAATAAACAAGCGGTGTATCGAAAAAGCTTATGAATTTCGAATCCCCGTTTTAATTATGAGCGCGCGTTCTTAGGACGTCTTTCGAGCGGAACTCTGATGTTCTCATGTGCTGTGGACGTTCGTTTGTCTTAGAATTAAGCTCCCACGTGTGGTAAACCTGTGTCAACTTGTTTTATTTTAAGAAAGCACGTTGGGACAACATAAAGTAAATAGAGTGGTGAGGAGGTTGTCACTTCGGCTCATTGAAAGTTGACGTATAATTGGAAAGGCTGCGCGAGGGTGATTGCTTTTTGAAATCACGGCTCTAATATGTTCTTACGCTTTATTCCATTACGGTAATCGATTTTTCAAATATAATATCCCTGATATCGGCTTTGAAACTCATGTCAGTTGAATACCTATGCCAGAATTTAGACGTATGCCATAATTTGATCCTAGTTTAACTAGGTACTTTTATATTTAATTTGTTCCTAAACTAACATTTGCGTGTTTGGTGATTTTGAACTTTCAGAACTCAAATGTTTATGAAATGGTTTAAAATTTTTAAAATCCATAGCACCTGGATCATTTGCGTACCCAGATCGTTTGCGAAAACGTTGGGTGCAAAGACAGTTCGCCGATGTTTAACCCCTTAGCCGAGGGCGAAACACCTCTGAACTGGTCGTTAAACATTTGGTTCACTGTATGGTTGCGGCGCTTGCCGCTTTTCGGCTTACTCAGTTCTGAGTGAGGGATTTCTTTTAAAAACTGGTTCCTCGGCCTGTCGCAACTTGCCGCTTTGTTGACACGTGACATGGCGCGTATTGCTCGCTAATCTAGAGTAAATGTGTCTTCTGTTGACTCATGGTGTTCGTTTCAGATCTTGAAGCCCTCGGAAAAGAAGGCCAAATACCAGTACGCCGGTCTGAACAGCGGCCGCCCTCTCATCGGTTCCGGCAGGGGAGCCCCGGCGGCTGGCAAGAAGTAAACGAGCCGATCCATGTACCGCTCCTCCTTTCAGAATATGATCAATGTCTTTTTTTCAAAATGTTGCGTTCTAGTGTAGATATAGAGCGCATTTTATGTGTGAATGTTTTTGCCTCTACCCCCAATGTTTGTCGGCACGATTGCTTTGACCGTTGCATGTAACTAGTAGCAGATTGTGGATGTATTGAATCTAGTTGCTATTATATTGTATTCTTGGCGAATGGTACGGAAAATTTTTATCATAAGGCAATGTCGTTCTCTATGGCAGAAGGCAATAAATTTGACAAATGAGTCTTCTTTTCAAAGTCGGGGGCCAAAAGGTTTTTCGTGGAGGGGGAAGTAAAGCCGATGGGAGGTTCTTTCGGAGACGGGTGACATGCTTTTTGCCAAGTGGGAGATAAATGCGATGTCCGCATAAAAACGGATTCCCCTTGGTGTGCCGCGGGCCGCATGGGTGCTTCGATCATCGAACTTCTGAAAAACAAAGCTGAACCGTTGTTTATCACAAGAAGCTCTGCAAAGAAAATCTTTATAATTTTTTATGATTGTGATTGCAGTCAAGGTTATATAGTTTTATGGAATTGGCAATGATAAATCCTTAGTAAATTCAATTTATGGCAACAAGATTTCAAACTTTAGTGAGGCAGTTTTTGTTCGGGAAATGTTCACAGGACCTACTTGTGAAATTAAAGTTTTTTCAAAAACATTTTTATAATACTTTTTGCTGATTAAAAATAAATTTTTATGAGGAAAAAATTTAATTTATAAATTCGGTGTGTGGAGGAATGTTTTAAATTACCACAACTTTGGTACTGACATTTTGCACATCAAAATTTTGGTACTGAAGTTTTGCGCAATTGACGCTGAACAAAGATGGAAAATTCCTCAGTTACTCAGTTTGTAATGATGTCGACTTTTTCAAAAAATTTGAGAGAAAAAAACATATTCCGCCATTTACATATGACATTTTGTCGTTAGATTTTTAACGTTTCCAATTTCTGCTTAGGAATTTTAATAATTAGTCACTCATTCCAGGCCCGGTTCCATTTTCGAAAAAAAAAATTGCTTTCGGGTTTTTTTTTCGCTCCGAATCCGCCAAGACGGATGTCCCTCTGCACCTATCGCGCAACGAGAGGAGGCGCGAACGGACGCCCGGATATCGCTGCCAGATCTTCTCCCGCGCTGTGAGCTCTCCGGTCTCGTCCTGCATTGATCTCGCAATCATTTGTTTGATTTGAGCGCTTCCTCCGCCAGTTGCCTCAGTCACGCCTACTCGCCCGGTGTGTTGACTTGTTCCTGCCGCCCCTACCCGCCCGAGAGCCCTCGACAATCTTATCGCCAACGGGATATCTATATCCTCGAAATCAATTCGATCAGTTCGAAGGGGGCGGAGCTCAGAGTTCACGTGTCTTTGTGGCGCAACTGTGTCGGCTTGTTTGTGTAGGCGCTCGTTTCCGGATCCGACCCCGCCCATGGGGGGTCGGGGAGGTATTTCGCGCACACACACGCGCACCCGTAGAGCCTACCAGTTCCATTTGATACTCTCAACCCGTTTCTACGTAATATCCCTTCTCACGCAACGTGATTCAGTTTATGAATATTCAGGCCCACGCGTGGGGCGCATGGACAAAAGTGGCCACTGCCCAGGCGCGTAACCAGACTTTCGCATTCGCATGTGGTATTACACTGTATGAAATCTCAGTGGAACTTGATTTCCGTCCCTTTTCTGCTACATTTTTCTGCCGTTGGCAAATTCTTTCATTTCCGGTCTATTTACCAGACACTTCACATTGACACTTCCTGTCTCCATGTACTTCTAGGTTTCATCATAAAATTTCGGTATTCCTTTCATGTTTTTACAGATTTTGAAGTGTTTCCTGGTTCTTCAACAAGTAACGCCTTGCTTTCTGTCCACTGAACCAAAACAGTTCCCTTTCAAGTAGCTTTTTCCAATTCGAATTCCGGCGCAAACTTGATTTCAACCACCCTGTTGTTCATTTTTCTGCCGTTTGGCTTATACTTCTATTCACACCATTCGCACCCTGCCCCCTTAACATTCTTCCATTTTGTTTGCTGAATTCAATTTTAACTTTCTATTTGAATTTCAAAAACGTGAAACTATTTTTAACATTGTTCACTCAGCCAACAGACGATTGTTATCAAAACTTCGCCAAAACAGTTGTTTTTGTTCAAAACTTTTCAGATCAAAATCTTATTAAAACTCGATTTCTTGGTTCTTGGTCCCCTTTTTCTAATCCCAAATGTAGACAACGTTTCTCATTATTCTAAAATGCCTCCGAACGGGAAAATCAGATTCCAATCTCATTGAAAACTTGATTTTCCTCAATTCGCGCCATTTTTCTGCCGTTTGATCAATTGCTCCATTCAAAGCGCTTTCAACAATGCCATACTGGAAAAACGTGTCTCCATTCAACTCTATTGCCTCTAAACCGCAATTTCATTTTAAATTCGCATTGAAAACTTGATTTTGAATACCTTTCTTCAATTTCTCTTCTACTACTTTCGACATCGTTCATATTCGGCGCCACCGCGGCACAGGCAAATTATGGCTCTATTGTGCCAAACTGAGAATATTGCCTTCTGAATCATCATTCTGCCATTGAGAAATGTAGAACCAATTTGATTTCCATTGTGAAATTCCTTTAAAATCAGCCAATTGATCTCCGAAACTGCATTTCATTCCCAACGTGTCGTTTCAAATCCACATTCCCAATGTGGGTTCACCTGACATTTGTTTATAATACCCCTGTTTGCGTACATTTTCAAATATGGCGAGATGACACGTCTGATGATTGATTCTTCGCCGATTGACTGTGCTTCTTTCCGCTCTACTTGCGCACTTTCCACGGCGGTTATACCTCTTTAGCGAATAGAAAAGCAGGCAATATCATACGAATGCCAGACCACCCATACTTTCCCACCTTCGAGTGTAGTCTTTTGTTGTTTATTAGACAGTAAACTGGTTTCGTCACAAACTCTAATCGATGTTGCCAAACAGTTTTGACGTTAATGGTATAGTCATCGTCCGAAAGGCTTCGGCGCCAAGTTTTTAGGCATTTATTCTCCATGTTTCAAACAGTTGTCAGCCCATTGTTTGAGAAACTATCCTGGTTATCACACTTTCAAATTGTCTCCTTCTTTTAACCGTGTGTTAGTGTGTGTGTGTACGTTTGTGCAAATGTTCATATCAGTACTGGACCGGGCCCTTTTTTCAATTTCGAATCTGTTTGAACATTCGCTTGCTGTTACGGGAAAATCCAAAAATTACTGAAAGTTTAGATCAAAAACTGTTATTGAAGGCTGAACCTCCAAAATCGAAATCATAAACATTTTTCACATAAAGCATAATTATAAGTTATCAAAACTTTGAAACTTTCCCTGAAAGGTCAAATTTCCAAGTAAAAACTCACCAAACATTCCCTTTTCTCTTCAATTCCTATTTTTCTCCACTTGCCAACAGGTTACTAACCGATTAGCAATCTAATGGTACCTCTAACCTTGACTTTCCCTTTTTCCTTGTGTTCAAAGATCACCCCAAGCACTCTAAATGCATACTTTTCGCCGTCGTAATACCATGCTTGCCATGCGTTCTCCGCTTTTATGTGTAGTTTGGTGCACTTTCTGACAAATTGCCTCCATTAGCTAGCTATTGCATTTGTCTATTACAATTTTCGGAATGTTACCAACCGGAATTACGCTGCCACACAGTTTACACACGTGCATTAGCGGGGGTGATCTAACAGTTCTTTGTTTACGAAGTTACCGGATTACTCCGACGTTTCTGACAGGTCACTGACAGGTCAACACAGTCTGCTTCTCTTGAAAACACCAAATGGTCAAACTTTATCTATCCAAAATTTAAATTCAAGCCCTACATATTTCACTCCCTTCGTTCATATTCCTATTCATATCCTTCTGAATAGACCCTGAGTTTTCATTACATCAGAGACCAAACCCTAAGTATTCATCATGAGACACCTATAGCCAATAAATGTGACAAATTGCCCGTCATCATATGATGTTGGTAAGTACTTCTTCTATTTTGGGGCTTGTTTTGATCTTTCATTTTTATTATTTATGGTGATTTGAATGCCATTTGAACTGAAAGTTATGTCTGGTTGTGAACGATTACTGCCGATTGGATATGAAAAGTGTAGGCGTGCGAACACCCCTTCATGAAGAATTCAGGCCGACGGAGGCTTTAACGGCTTCTGGGAACGGGATAATGATCAAGGTGATTCTTCTGCAGAAGACCATCATATTTTACTCCTTGCTAGTTGCAACATTTCGGCGAATGTATTATAAGATACGCAGAACAGAAATCAAAACGACAATTCTTGTCAATTTCGTCTGAAATCAACGTCACATGATTGGCTGAGTATCATACACATTTATAACCTTTTTCTAAATCTTTTTGATAGTAAAAATGCAATTTGGGGTGGCCGATGGCCCTCAAAATTCTTGTTTCGGTATGTTGTGCCCAAACATCGATTGTTCGGATAGGCCCCAAGATAAACTTTTTAGCTCTCACATTGAAAATTTGTAACCAACATAGTTTCATGAATTATACAAATTTGTAAAACAAAATAAAATGCTTGGCCCCGGAAAAATTAGAACCCTCGATGTTTGTCTGGTAAAAAGATTGGTTGTTGTCCGCTACAAACAAAACTTAAAGGGACATTCACGAATGTTTTATGACTTTTTCTCATGATATAGAGCTTGAAAAGTAATTCAAGAAAATATAACAGTTTGAAAATGCGTCGGTTTGTCGACTTTTTGATCGTAGCTTACCAATTTCCAATGTTCAAACCTGAAAAGACGCAGAAAACTCTGATTGTCTGACTTGGAAGCACCGCGAGTTTCACACCCGTACGAGATCGGCGGCCGCGTAGTCAAGCCATCTATAAAAATGAGGACAAGCCGAAAAAAGGTCTCTGACAGTTTCTTTAAGCGCAATTTCAACTGAATTGAATTGTTTTATTCATTAAATAAGTTCTCTTTCAATTTGAGAACCATCGTATTGTTTTTCAGTCAGTAGTTGATTTGTCAAATCATGGAAGAAGCTTTTCCGTAGCTTTTGTAGCCTATAAAAGTTTGAGAAATCATTCTGATCCAATTTACTCATCTGTTTGCCAATCACTCTGTTTGTTTCCTCAAATAACTCATCGTTTTTCTAGATTTGACGTAGGAAACCCCCTTTGCCACAAGAGTTTCCCTCATTTCGCTGCTCTGTTTACCTCCCCTCCTGCTCCAACCTTTTGCCATCTTTGACCTGCCCCCCTCTTGAGATTGCTGTCTTTGACCTACCGCAATTGCTCCCTGATTACTGCCCTTCTTTCACCACTTTTTTCTCAAACGAGCTACGTTCTTTACGTTTTCCGTGAGCCCATTTGAGCTGTCAGCCCTCTCTTCCCTCTCTCCCGAATGCCTCCGCTCTTCCCCCATCATCAAGTGCTTGCGGGGTGCTTTAGGTGCGTTCAAAGGGTTCGCCTGCAAAAACCAAGTGGAAGCTCATAATTTCCCACCCGAGCGGTGTGAAATCGAGGGTAGGAATCACGTTTCAGCCAACAGGTGGCAATTAAAGTGCTTTTTTTCTTGCACCTGTAGCCACCCGTCGACAAATGTCGTGGCTTCCAAGAAATTAAACAAATGTGATCATCGGTCAAATCCTATTTTCCACTTGACAGCTGAAATGAAAAGTTCGTGTCTTTCCAAATTCATCGCATTTATCAACCTAGGGCAAGCAATTTGTCAATGGGGCCTCAAAATAGCAACCTATTGTTCACTATGTGCATGAATCGCTAAGGTGATTGTCAACATTTCGTTGTGAAATAGGGTTATGATTGTTTTCAGTGGCTAAAATTGTGGGGGAAAACAACAACAGGTTGTCACCTGTTGCAAAATGCGTTTAAAAACGCATTCCTCTGAAGTTTCAGCGTCTTTGAAAGTCTAGTGCCTCCTTGTTAGTCTTTGTATATTCTCTCTCTCTCACTCTCTCTCTCTCCTTCTCTTTCACTATTTTTTATCGCTTCCTCTCTTTCTCTTTGTCTTTTCTCTCCTTCTCTCTTTTCTCTCACTCACTCACCCACTCACTGACTCACTCACTTTTCCTTTGTCTCTCTCTCTTTCTCTTTCTCTTTCTCCTTTTCTTTCTCTCTCTCTCTCTCTCTCTCTCTCTCTCTCTCTCTCTCTCTCTTGCCTTTCAATGTCCCCAATTGGCTTTACCCCCAGACCCTCTCTACCTAACCAGCTTTACCCTAATTGAGTAGGATTTGAGTAAGATTTATATGCAAATGCCAAATAGATTTGCATAATGAATGAGACACATCATCCCTACACCTGCATAAATGGGCTCTATCTGCGTGGTTTAGTTATTTTACCCGTACAACCCCTGTCTGTATACCCATGCAGAACTGCATCCTTATCAGTGCCTCTGACGTCACAGTTTGCTGATACCAAGATGCAGAAATGTATAAAAACAAACACCGGAAGCATGAACTGCATTTTCAAAAATGCAAACATGGCGTGACACACGTGGAGTACAAATTGTGAATTCTATGACGCAATCTGAGTTACCTCCTTTCCTTCAGAGGCGATTCAATAGTTTTTGTCTTCGTCGTTGTCAATTTTGCCGGAACTTTAGTTTTCCTTAGTGAAAAAACAGTGGGCGCTGGCTGTTGTTTTCATGACGTAACTTCAGTTAGTGTCAAGATTTTGCCTCTTGACCACAAAATCTTTGACTCCCCCGAAAAGGAACAGCGATTCAATTTGCTATTTCCAGTCTCGAGGAAGCCAGAGGACGCCCTTCGCACATTTGCAAGCACACTTCCTCGTCTCAAGATGTACATCTAGTTAGAAACACCAACGATCTTCAGAAACGGAGGATTTACCCCTCTGATCCCACTTCCATTCCCCTTTCCTGCACATTTTTGTAGCGGGGTCACTTTTTCTGGAAGGTGAGAATGATTTCCCTGGAATCGCATGTCATGCTCCCTTTGAAATCAACTCCCACGTTTACAAGATCCAGATGGATCAACTCCAAATGTCGTTAAAGGCCGCTATAAAAAGTTGAATTTCGACCCTGGGAGTCAAAGAATCGGGGCTAATTTTAGGCTCCGGGGAAATGACTTGCACATTCAGGGCGGGAGAAGGACACACGCAACATTTAACCGAAAAAGAGACATTTTAAAGCCTGAATGAGAGGAAAAAGGCAGACAATAGGGTCATTTGTGATTCTTTACATGCCACCTGCATGGGGAATGAGTGGTTTTTTTGAGGGCGAAGGACACGAAATGTCTGCTTTTCTGGCTAAAAGAAAATGAAAATCTAGGAACATTCGCCTTTATTCAAATTTCGCTTCTGAGACTTGCCTGAGTATCTTTTTTTACAACATGAAAAGGAGTAACACCTGAAAATTGTCTTGATATCCAAATTTTTTTCCACATGATTGTGTGAGAAACTTTTTTGCAGTTAAAAGTATCTTTTCTAACTGGTTTCTGATCACTTCGATGTTTTATTGTAAACCATTCATTGTTCCAATTGTTTCTCACAGTCAATTGAGACATGGTTGATTCACAAAGCGTGGTAGATTTCTGGTGCATTAAAAGCCCTTAAATTGCTCTATCTTAAGCAGTTTTACCGTACCTTTCTGCAACCCTTCCGTAAACGTACATGTCTCCCAGAATGCCACACAATGTGCAAACGGGTTTGTGTACAAGGCCCCACAGCTGCCGTTGAAAGCTTCAAAGCAGGGCGACTTATCCCCGAATCCCATGTTTTCGCGAACTGGTGTCTCCGGACGTGGGCGAGACAAAAGTTTTCCAAAGTCCACTGGCGAATCCAGCCAAATCAGGGGCAAAGGAGTGTTCTCTGCAACGGAGCACAGGCAAGCGACAACATCCTGATTAGGCCTTCGGCGCTTTGTTCCCCCATCTTAGGGCGTTCTTCAATTCCTGTCCTCTAAGTTCAGTGATGATTTTCTTAATTTGTTTGGATCAATGGAAGATGTTTGGCTCAAAAGAGCAATATCTCAGTTGGTACGGGTGTGACAAACAAACTTAAAACTAAAAATATAGGTGGTCTTTTTTCACAACTTTTTGTATCTTTTACCCTACCTGTCTCGAAATCAGAGAATGTGCCCTACCAATTTTGTATTCATTCTTCTTATAATCGCTTTTTTAATTAAATTTTAATTGTAACTAATGTTTTTTTCAGAAGTCCAACGTTTGAGTCAACCTTCAGAAGTACTTTCCACTACAACCTAGGCTATAACCGTAAGCCTAAAAATTTAAATTTTCAGTTTATAGCACTTTTTGTTAGGAGTGGTATATCTTTTTCTATTATGCCACTTACGCATGGCTCAGGGCCGGTCGGTGGGATCTACCAGTCAAACATCGAGGGTTCGAATCCTGCCCCAGTCAAAACTTTTTGCGCGCATTATAAACACATTAAACTTGTTCTACAATAATAAAAAACACTTTTTTAGCTTACTAAAGTGTTTATAAAGTAAACAGAAAAGTTTGCCAGGGACTGTATCCGAACCTTTGATGTTTTCCTGGTAAGCGGGCCGCCCGCATTTTGGCAATGTTTCTACTGATTCATGTAATGGCTTAACAACAGCGCTTAATCTCTTTAGATGATGTTTACATTAACTGACGTAAATGATACTCAGGCAAGTGTTAAGTAAATTGCACAGCCGTTAAGTGTACAACATTTGCCTTCTGCACTCCAAATTCCCATTTTTCCCTCTCTCCTCAGCCTTGCCCTCCAAATCCACCGCTCTTGGAGGTTCGGTGTCGGCCTCTGCGTCCTCATTAAGCAGGCGCCTCTTCTAGCAGGTCGCAGGTCTCGCTGACGTCATGCCGTGAATAAGCAATTCCGCGTCTCCGATGAATTCCAACGGCCACCCCCATTGCCTCCCCTTGGCGGGGATTACAGTGCCGCCGGCTGCCCTCCACGAGCGGCGGTGGCTCCTGATACCAGCGGGGCGTTATTATTGCATTTTTATCAAAGGAATAGCTTTCCGGGATTATTACGACAGCGCTTTTCTTTCACGCTCAGCCCCCCGAATGCTCTCGGTTTCAAGCCTGCACTTTCGGCACTCGCAAAGTGCCGCAGGGTTTAATTTACTCAAAATATCCTATAGTTTCAGATGGAAAACATACGCATTAGACCTCATGATCCGAAATTACCCCCTGATTAGAAAAAACCTAAAGTTTGTTTTGATCTCAGTTTAAAGTTACTTTCATCTTCAGAAAATCTTATTTGGCCCTTGAAAAAACTGATTTTTGATGTTTTAACTGCCTTTGTTCTAAGTTTTATAAGCATGGCTTACGTTTTGCTTTCATTCTTTTCTCAACTATTGTTCGCCATGCGTATGTATTTTACGTCACGGATTCAAAATTCTAAGAATTGTGGTTTTTGAGGCCACCCATTGTGATATAAATTTGATGTGAGGCCATTGGGGGTTGCTCTTGTTTCTCTCTCTCTCTCTCTCTCTCTCTCTCTCTCTCTTTCTCATAAAATATCCCCCATTGTGTTTGAAAGACATGTTTTGGCGCCGGAAGTGCGGCCGTGCTTGTCAAAACTTCTTTTCCTTCGGCTGTTGATGCAGTTACTTTTTTCCAAACTCTCTCCAAAACTTTAAGAGACCAACATATTCATCGCATTGAACACCATCTTTTTTCTCGCCGCGAACCAGACGTCATAGTGCAATTCAATGGAGTGAATTCCATTTCATCTCGCGAAAAAAGCTAAATTTCATTTCCGTCTGCGTTCCGGCCACGGGAAATAGGATTAAAGTACAGTAGACAACACCCAATATCATATAAACATTCTGCAGCTACCGTATAAACAAAGATTAGGGAAGCTTCCTCGTTCCAATACGTCACAAAAGACACCACAGACCTTCAGAATTCTTATGTGACATATGAAATCTTGAACTCTCAGAAGAAGCTTTCACGTAGTTCATGTAATTAAACTTTTACACGCAAAGAGAATTACTTATTTTCTTTGAATGTCTTTAAAAGAACATCTTTAACCCATCGTCAGTGTTTTTTTCATTCAATAGCCCCTTTCCTTATCTTCACGAGAGAATCGGAGAAAGTTTGTATTTACATGACGGAACCTTTAGCTTGTTTTTGTTTTTCTATGTATCTAAATTACCTACTATTTTGAATGACTAAGACGATGGAATACATATTTATGTTGTTTATCCATCTTTCCTTGAGTAACAGTTAGACTACTTTCCTAGACATCTTCAATTACCGATTTCTCAACAAACAAATGTGTGTTTTTGAGAAATTGGAATGTGTCATTTGCTGCCAGATGACAAAGCAGGCGGCGCCAGATGTAGACTTGAAAGAAACAGGGTGAAAGTTTGCGATGCACCTGAGAAATGATCTTTCGAATTGATGAGAAGTTATAAGAAGTTATAAGTTTTTGTAGTGTTGCTTATTTTGTCTTCTAAACATTGCAAAAGTAGCATTATTTAGCAATTTATAGCCGAAAACAATGAACTTTTGAGTCAGGTGACTATGAAAAAGCAGGGGTCTCTTTTCAACTTATATTCGACTTGGCACTTATTACTGCATGCGGCGTGACTACCCTTGCCGCACACACCGATCTCGTACGGGTGTGAAAGTAGCTGCGCTGCCATTTCAGACAACCAGAGTTTTCTGCGTCTTTTCAGGCGGAAACATTGAACATTCAAACGTGACAACCAAAAGCGATAACCGATGCATTGAGCAGGTCCGTAAACACAGTGCACATAGTTAGTTAAAATGCGGTTATCCACAGTGGACTACAGTCTGGAATTGCCAAAAAAATGGCATTTGGATGCGTGCGGATTTCAGCAAACGACGCATTTTAACCCCAAACTGTTATATATTTTCTTCAATAACTTTTCGTGATCTAAAATATGAGATAAAGTTTAAAAAACAGGTCCCTGATAGCCTCATTAAATTTACAATACACCAAAGACGTTGGAAACTGGCTTTTGTAATTGATAATCCCATTTCAACAGAAGAACTTTTGCTCATGCAGTTGTTATTGTTTATGTCACAAGTCAGCTGCACCGAAATGCCCCCTTTTTCTCCAGTTCACAACCCTAATTTCCATTTTTCTGGCGACGTCGTAAACTTTCAACTTCAGTAAACGACCGCACTTTACGTGAAAATGCGATTGGATCACGCGGGCGACACCATTCACGTGGGAAAATGCACATCAATTCGCATTTTCCGTCTGGAATCGCTATGATTCAAAACGCCACAACAAAATGCGCCCATAACTAGTTTTCCCCTTCCTCCCCCGTGATGAGATTCTTTTTGTGTTGTAGCCTGGGCAAATTCAATAGGCAAAGCCTCTAACAATGTAGGGACCACCCATGTAGACCACACATTTTTGAGGGGTTGCTATGTTGGTGGGTGTCAATCGGGGGGACCGGAACCACCCTTCACAGCACCGACTATGTTCCCCTCGGAAGGGAACACAATCACACAATGGAGGGGAATGAAAACGATTCCGACATAAACACGTGAGCTATTGGAAATTGAGAGAGCGGTATGAATGGCGGAGAATGACATTTACTATTCAGTTTTGGGATTAATGGGGTGGTTATTCAAACGTCAGTACATTCGGATGCAGAATATACGTGGATAAATAACCAACAAACGACTTCTGTGGTTGTGGTACTATGGTGAATCTCCTTTTTGGCATTTCAGCTGCGGTTGGTCCTTTTAGACAAAAGAAATCATACTCAGCCAAAAGCTGGAAGCGACATTTAACATTACGCAAAGCAAACGTTTGAACATAAAATACATGGCAATCAAGTATATGAAACAATCAAAATGACCAGATGAAGCCATGTTTCAATACTGATTTTTAAAATTTTTTCCTAGGGTGCTGTTTTTGAAATTTAACATCTTGGCAGCCGAGCTACATTTCTTGAAATATTGCAATACTACTTTAAAAATATTTCAGAATTCCTGGAAAAATATTTCCAGTAATTCTGCAATATTTTGTCTTTTGCATCAGGAAACTGATAATAAAAACACAATAAAGGCACTTACAAGACAAATTTTAGTCGTTCGGCATTGATAGGATCCAATTGCTGTCAACTGGTCATTGAAAAACAAAAATGACCAACTATAGTCCTAGTTTCCCAGCGATTTGCAAATGTAACCTGACGCAGTATTGAATACGTATGCTTAAATATATATATTTTGTAAGCAATTTGGCGTTTGGAGTCCTTGAAATAGGATAAACTAGGATTGGCAACGACAACGGTATTTTCAAATTTTTACCCTAACCAAAGTTTCCAATCCGATTGATCGCCTTTACTTCAGTTCTTGAAACAGTGGCAAAATGTGTCAAAAAGTAGGAAAACTCGAGTGGGAAAAGGCAACTTGCACTTTTTCCTGCGTCATTTGCAAACCCTTGCAAACCGCGCGCTCCGTGCCATCTTTTTCTCCTTGAGCTCTTGTCATCTTACGGAAGACGCACTTTCAAACAACGTGGCTTTCGGACCGACTCAACTTTTAAATGTTCTTTAAAAGTTCATCGCAGAACCTTGACAAAGTGACAAAAGCTAGACTTCACCAGAGATCGCTTTCTTTCATTTCCGTTGCTATTCTCATGACTGAAAAACTGAGACCGAGCCAATATCACACTTTGTGATTTTATTGGCATGCACTTGAGTAAGCGATCGCTACGGTTGCGATCCACTCACGAGTTTGCCGAGCCTATTCAAAGATCAGACTAGAGACCTGGACCGGGCGTTTTCGAGGAGATAAGATCGCATCTAGTCTTATTCCGCTATCAGAGGGCCTGAGGGACCTGAATTGAGCCGGAAGTCTCTCTGTCTCTCTTTCTCTCTTTCTCTCTCTCTCTTTCTCTCTTTCTCTCTCTGTCACTCTGTCTCTCTCTTTCTCTCACTTCTCTCCCGTTCTCTCACTTCCTTTTCCTCTTTCTTTTGTTCCTCGTCATCCGTAAAGTGCCTATTTTCTTGTTTTCCCTCCCGTCATCCGTTATCAAAGACTGTTTTCCAAATGACGGTCAAACCGCCTGAGTAAGACGTTAGTTTCGAACTGTGTTTGAAATCCACACACTTCCGCCCTCGAAAACACCACTTACTCATGCAAAACAGCGTCCATCCTCCTGAATAAGTCAGTTTAACCGGTCATTCAGACGAAACTCCATGACCGGTCATGATATTAACCGAATGTTAAATCCTTACAGTACGCTCTTCTTGCAGTAATTCCCATGCATTTCCTTTCGGAAGTTAGTTTAACACCTAAGAACACATGTGAAATGCGACACCCAAAAAAAGCGGGAGGCATGACGTCCGCCGACGTGCTCGCTCCTATATCATATTGTAATTATCACGTCTGTTGCGTGTTTTCGTTGCAGGACCTAATTAGGAAATGTTTGTTGAACATCTTTCTGTTTCTTCAATTAGCTTTGCAGATGCTTCAGATAAAGAATGTTTTCTTTCAGGATTTGTGGGCTGGCTGGAGTGCTGAATTCTTTGGGAGCTTCTTCTAAATCTATTTCAATAACCTTCGAAGTGGATCGTCCAAGCGTTCAAGCAAATTTGGACCACCCAGTGCCACGCGGCTCAGTTTAGACTACCCAGTGAGCACCAGCACTTTAGCTGACCAACATAAGGGACCTTCATGAAGTGTTTCCTTCAATTTCAAGGGTCTAGTTTGATCCCTATTTCTAAGAAAGGAAACTTACCAAACAAGAGTGAGACAAAACAAAGTCTCAGACATCTGTCGCCTTTGTTTCCGTTCCGAAATCTAGTGAGATCGCTGGCTCATTATTCCCCTTTCAAAAATAGCCCCGTATGTGACGCTAGACAACAAAACACGATGTTTGGGCACAAACCCCTCCAGGATCCCTGGTGTTTCGCTTTGATTTTTGGAGACTTCAGTTAAAAATGACGTCGCTATGCAAAACTCTGGCGCCGCCCACTTGTCAAAAGGGATTATCTGGGGCGTTTTGACAGAAAATTCCCCAGTGCACTGCGCGAAAACACTTCCGTCGCCCGGGAGTTATTCTTCCATGGGCGCTCTGTTGTGTGTATGAGTGGAAGGGCCATAAACGAAAGGCCGTCTCTTTCCTTCCCTTCGCTTCCGTTATCTTACGCGGGTCGGTTGTGTTGGAGCACACGGCGGCGGCGGGCCGCCAGCCAGGGCGGGGCTCCGTTTCATTCTCTCACACCTCGCCCAGTGCGGGAACACACGCCCATGAGCGACGACGAACACATGTGACAAAGCGTCCTCTCTCCCCTTCACAACCACCCGTAAACACCAATGGCTCCCCGTTTTCCTCATTCCCTCTCTTGGAACGGTCACGCCACCACCACCACCGGTGGGCTACCGCCCGCAGCGCGGCATTTCCTTTGTCCGTGGCACTAACACCCGACCTATATACCTTCCTTTTCTATACGAGAGCGTAAATCCTATTTGACCCCATGAATCGCCCGCCAAAATGATTTAAATCCGGAAAGTTCTAGCGTTCGAAAAGGGGGATCCGAAAGGAGGCAAACAAATTTTACATAAGCGACTTATTTGGTTGGGGGTGGGGGCAATAATAAAAACACCGCCAGGTGGTATCACTTTCATTTGCCTTTTTGTGATGAACACCTTCTTTTTTATATTTTTGTGATTGTGTATTTCGTTAAAATATTGGTTTAATTTTCTGTTTTTCTTAAATTTTTATTTATTCGATTTTGCTACAAGCTTGAAGTTTGTTTTTCGCCTTTTATACCCATTTAGTCCGGTACTTTTCGTTAATTCTGTTAACTTTTCCTTTTTTCTGATTCAACACGATTTCGCATTTTTCCTTTAAACGAAAAATACAATACAAATATGTTTTTTGGCTAATTGACAAAATATACTGTAGGTTGCAAGATATAAAAAATAAAGGCGACAAACAGGTTAATTCCAATTCTTTATTGGTCATTTTTGAAATTTCGATTGATGAAACTTTCAATAAATAAAAAATCAGATGTTTTCTAATTAACTTTAAAATTAAATTTCTACTGCCAGCTGATTTTGCATCATATCTTATCTCTGTTTACCTTTCTTTCTGCAAGTCTGGTTTTTATAGTTTGGGTTGATTCTGCTCTTTATTGTTAAATTAAAATGTAGTTCTTTTACTTTCAGTTTTTGAATTACCATTTCGTTTTTCTTTTGTCATTCGGAACCCTCCTTCTCTGCCGCTTGAATATTCAAATCTACGATTATGCTCCCCACGTGTCTTTGTTTTTGGTAAAAAAACAAAGGAAAATCACCGCCTGAACTCCAGGAAACACAAAATTGCCCACAATCCATTTTGTTGTGAACTTTTCCTTAAAATTTCGTCAAAACATGTTTTTCAACTTACCAAAACCCTGAATCTTTGAATATTTTCCTCCTTTTCTCACCTCAAGTACGGTCCAACAACACGCTGTTTGAGCAGACGGCCCCCTTAGCGCTGTGCGTCGTTTCTCGCGTGTTCCGCGTGAATGTTGTCTTTTCCACGGCTGACTTTAAACACCCTCAACCTATGACCGCAACCTTTGGTGTTTTCACCCACAGGATATTACTCTACAAGCTTTACAATGGCCACTTCCGCCAGTCAGCTGTTCAAGTTTTTGATCTATTATGTTTTGGGGACACAGCTGGGTGCGGAGGGACTTCTTCTATAAATCTTTGGTTATGAACTTTAATAGGCTATTTATCACGGAAAAAGTTATTTATCGTGAGACTTCCTTGTCGTTTCTCTGATCACAGATTAAAAATGTAAGTTAACGTTCCATTGTTTTGATGTCGTATGAAACGCCGTTAAAAAATTGAGTTTCAAGTTTTTTTCTCCAATTTCAATTCAAATTTTCACGAATTGTGCCACTATTTTGCTGTTGTTTTAATTTTAATATTAAAAGATTGATTTTGTAAACTTACAGTTTTTTTTTAAAATTTTTATTTGTACAACAATAAACAAAAAATGTTGCAAGGTGTTTTTTGATAGTCTATTTTGGTCCTCATTTTCGAGTTTTCAATGTTAGCGCCTGAAAATACGCAAAAACTATGGTTGTCTGGCATGGTAGCGCCGCGAGTTTCACCACCCGTACAAGATCGGCGGCCGCGGTAGGAGTAGTCACGCCGCATACAGTAAGGAGCACGATGAAAAGACAAGTTTAAAAGAGGTCACTGACGGTTCTTTTAACAACTTTCTGTTTTTAACAGCAAAACATCGGTACGTTGTTGTTTCAAACATTTTGCTTTTTAAGGGGTCACCGGCGTCACTTTCAAAAACAGCTGTTTTATTTCTCTGTCGTTTGAATAATTGAACTTTCTGCAAAAACGAAACAATGAGATTGAGATCGAGCGTTTTGGTGCTTCTTTGTTCTGGCTTGTGTGTTTTTGCAAACTGCAGAATCCTCCAGGGAATGTTGTGAACTTGGATCTCGTCTTGTTTTGTCACCTCCAATTTTCCCGCCTAATTCCCCTGAACCCTCAATCACGCTGTCTGACCACGGCCATTCAGGCAGCAGAATGCTCTCTCCTTTCTTTCTTCTCGTAGCCCATAAAGCGTTGTGTGGCACCTCAGCTTATCTGAAATGTCCCTTTCAAAAGATCCTTCGCTTGCGCCCGCTGCAACGGGCCAGACCCATTTGTAGCCCATTTCGCGATGGATTTGTGTTGTTTTCAAGAAAAAACGAGCGCCCGAAATAACAAAGGGCTATTTTAGTATAGAAAAATGGACATTTTGTGGTACGTTTTCAGAGTACGATGTTTTGATTTTACGGAACGGATTACGCCCACACGGCTTACGTTATCTAAATATGACCATCAGCCCTTCAGTCTCCAGATACGCAGTGCAAACGAAATTTCCTTGTTGTTTTCAAAAAAATATTTCATTCTATTTAACCTTACTTTGTACCGAATTTGTAATTTTTTTAAACATTTTTATCAGAAATTTACATTTAAATTTTAGAAAAATTACAAGAACCATAAAAATCTTAAAAGCATCACTCAAAGTTTTTTTTTCACCTTTGCAACTCGCAACTCTCTACAAAAAATATATGACAATTATTATAAATATTATAAAAAAAACTTTTATTGTTAAAAATTAACTTTTTTTATTTTCCTGCCTTTCATGTTTGTCGTTTTGGTTTTTTTAAATTCTCAACAAACAAAACTCCGAAATATAATAAAAAGGGTTTGAAATGTTCTTTTTCAAACTTTTGCTTAAAATTTAAACCTTAACCTTAAAACTAAAATCTTTACAATCTAAAGGGTTTTCAAACCGCTTTGAAATATTTTTGGCCTTGTCAATTAACAGATAAAGAATGGCACGTTGTAATTCCGCAATTTCGACACTTTTTTGCAAGTCACATTTCACAAATCATATTCCAAAAAGTAGATCTTTTTTATCTTTATTAGCTCATTTTTGCCCTTTGTTGCAGTTTTTATTGCAATTCTTGATAAAAACACACAGCATTCAATTTTTTAAAGCATTTGATTTACTGAAAACCCAAGTGAATTGAATTCATAAATCGCCTAATCGAAAGAAGCCCACTTTATGTCTTTTCCACCCGCTTCTTATCTATTCCTAATCAGCTGTCCAGTTGTAAAGTTGTGTTTCCATGAAAATTTTAAATGTCTTTTGTCTGCTCTCTAATTCTCTTGTCCTTCTTCTTCTATTATGACTATTCATCTTCAGAAGAATGACTTCTCTGCGCCGCAAATCCGTCCACTACGGAGACCTCGACCTCAATCGCCTCATCAACATCCTGGTTCAGGTACCCTTTTGTTTACCGGCTTTTCTAAAGTGGAATTCAGACCAAGCCCTGGCAGAAGAGCCTAGACATCTCCGAGAATGAGGTGCGTATGGTCTGCGTTCTTGCGAGGCAGATCTTTCTCCACCAGCCAATGTTGCTCGAATTGGAGCCCCCACTCAAAATCGCCGGTAAGTGGCGGCCGCGACGTCATTTCGATGACATTGTCATGGTTTGGGCAGAAAATTTGCAAAAATCGTAATCCGGTGATAAAATAATGTGACAGGAAGTTAGATCTTGACCGGGTTCGCGTACGGCGACGACACGAGACCCAAATTCGCTGAAGATAAAGGGATTAGGAAGGGTTTTGGGCGGTTCCTGGGCAAATAGGAGTGCCACTGTTTTGAGAAAACTACAACGAACACAGTGAAACTAAGGCACATTAATTTACCAATCTTGTGAAAAGATGGCCTATCACCTAAAAGCAAGTCAATACTTACAACACAACTTACCCATATATTTTAACAGCGAAACATTGGCACGTGTGTTTTTACAACAGAAAAACATTAGCACGTTTAGCGTATAGTTTCTCGAGTTTCATTCTCTTCAACAGTAAAACAAAGGCACTTGGCCTAGAAGGTCAAGAAACCATCAAACTTTGAAGAGGCCCCAATTTCCCTTTTCTTATTGTTGTGAAAGGCACACAATTTCCCTAAATGAGAAAATGACGTCAACTAACGCAAACGTCATCTATTGACTGACTAATCAAGAGAGGACACATCCCCGATTTCGGCAATTCAAACAATTGGATGTCGTCATCGGAAGTATAACTAGGGGAAAGTCAGTAGTTGTTTTGATGACGTTTACAATTCCAGTTCAATTTTAGATTACATTTAAACTACAAAGTTCAATTTTTTCAAAGCTTTTTTTTTCTCAAAATCATCAATCAATTTGTCACCAAAAACCGCGATACCAGGAATGATTTTGGGTCGGCTTTGTTCAGCATCAATAAACATGTCGTCTCTTATCACTGAATAACGTCATGACCCGGTTGAATCATCCGCATTCCAAGATAGTCTCTCCAAAAAACAATCACTCCAGCTGTCTTTGAAAACTCTTTTGCAGGAGATATCCATGGACAGTACACCGACCTTCTCCGTCTCTTCGCTTTGAGCGGCTTTCCTCCCGAGTCCAACTACCTCTTCCTGGGAGATTACGTCGACAGGGGACCGAAGAGTATCGAGGTGAGAACGATGTTTTCGTTGTGTTTTATTGCGTGAATTTCGATTTCTGATGTTCCGGGGGGAAGAAAAACAGCCAGACAAAGGCATTTCACTGTGAATGAGTGGACGTCGTCGTCACAACAGCCGGCGATTGCTCGCGCTTCTAATTCGAACATTTCCATTCGCGGCGACGCCACAATTTTCCGCGCTGACGCGTTTCTTCAAGCAAAACATCTGCGTCGAATAAATTGCGACGGGGTTCCTCTACGAGGCGGAAATGGGAAAATAACCAAAGATTGTGGAGAAAAAATGGGGTTTAACACTGATAAAGTTGTTTTTCATAAGGAATTCAAAGAGGCTTGTAGAACTGTCACTTTGGGGGCGTAGTGTAGTCTTTATCCGTTGGGGAGAGTACTTTACAACCAGTGCTTCTCAGCGAAGAACGATGAAATCACCAAAAATGGGGGACCACGATAAAATAGGGAGAACTCATAGGTCATTAAAGGGGTTTAAGAAAATACTCGGCATAGATAAGTCTGATACACACACTTATACAATACACACACAGACAGACACACAAACAGACACACTCACATATACATACGCAAACATATACACATTCACACACGCGCACAGACCCACATACACATACTTACGCACACACACATATACAAACCTATTAAAGCAGTTGAAAATTACCATTTTTAGTTCCATTGTAGCAAAAGCGGGGTGAAAGCACTTTTACAACTGGCACTTGAGCGAAAAACGACGAAATCAGTAGCCGAGCGGGAAAATGCGCTCAAAGAATCAGACATTATTTTTTAAACGTGATAAAAGTCACGTGCGCACTTTGAAAATTTAGTTTTTTATATGGTAACGTTTTTATGTTTATAACAAGTTGTTTTATTGGTTTCGCTTTATTTCGTAAACTAATAAAAACGAGTGGACGAGTTATTTGCGATGTTTCACGAATTACAGCGTTGCTTTTAGCTTTGGGATACAACGTTTTCAAATATCAAACAATTTGACAAATCACTCCAACGTTTAAGGAAACATTATCTGGCGGTCAACTTTGTAAACAGTAAAAAGTTAGATACATATAAGCTATGATTTTGTCACAGTTTCGAATAAGGAGCTTAAGGAACCATTAAGGTAAAATAAAGTTTACATAGTCTTGTAATGGTTGCGGGTGTATTACAACTTGGATATTAACACTTTTCCCACAATTTTAACCATACTTGGTTTCAGACCATCTTGCTTCTGCTCTGCTACAAGATCAAGTACCCCAACAACTTCTTCCTCCTCCGCGGCAACCACGAAGTAGCCAATTTGAACCGCATCTACGGCTTCTACGACGAATGTGAGTGTTTCCTTTGCCGACCGCCCGTATTATGTACACTGGACGTGTTGCCTTTGTTGTGCCGCAATGGCGCCGCTGCCAAGAGCACACGCAGGACCCTTTTTGCGGTGACGTGAGCGCCGAGTGGGCCATGTTTTCACGACCAGAGATGTTCACAAACAATAGCCGACCCGTCGAACCCACACACACGAAGCGAGAAAATTTTCCAGCCAAAGGCACAATCAGAGGGAACTGATTGGTTCTTGGTCTGAGTAGCTGGCTGTTTGCGTCGTTTTGCGCACTCCGTTTGCCTTTTCTGTCAAATTAGCCTACGCATTGTCGGTGTTGCGTCAATGAGTGGAGGCACTTGACACGGAGTGGCGGGGAGAGGGGCATCGAACTAAACAGAGGGTTTCAGGCAAGAGGAGGTACAGCGTCAAGTTGTGGAAGACCTTCCAGGATGTCTTCAACTGCATGCCAGTGGCGGCGCTGATTGACAATAAGATCTTCTGCTGCCACGGAGGTAGGAAAAGAGGGAAAACCATTTAAACCAAATTTTAAAAGGAAAAATGTCAAGTTAAAGAGTTTATCTCAGAAAAATGGCAATAATACATGCAAAAAAACTTTTTAAAAACTGATTTTTTAACTTTCACATAGTAATTCGCCGAATCTAGAAAAACAACTTTTTCACTTAGGTTTGGTATAAAACATTTTCAAAAACCTTGGGTTTGACAAATTTCCAACTGGTCAATAGTATTTCTCATTAAACAAGCTATAAAATCCGTACCGATTCGTTCTTAGACCTCTGATTGTTTTGCAAACCCGGAAAGTCCGAAACGGCCCCATAAAACCGCTGTCCATTGATGCAAAACCCCGAAGTGTCAACAAACACAGAGAGCAAAGAATTTAGAATAGACCGAGGTTTTCCTCCATTTCTTTTCTTAGAATTGCCTAGATCGAATTGAGAAATACCTAAAAATGGGATTTCAGGACTCTCCCCAACTCTCCGCTCTCTGGACCAGTTGAAACGCATCAACCGCCCTTGTGATGTCCAAGAGACCGGTAAGTATTTAATACCTTATTGTAAGAACGAAATGCCCAAAAGAGGTTAACTGAATAACATTTCTGTTTCCAGGTCTTCTGTGCGATCTTCTGTGGTCTGACCCAGATCCTCAGGTCGTTGGGTGGGCGCCGAACGAGCGCGGAGTGTCCTATGTCTTCGGAGTGGATGTGCTGACTCAGTTCTTGCAGAAGATGGACCTAGATATTGTAGTCAGAGGCCATCAGGTACTGTATATTCCAGAAGTCAATAAATAGCGAATTCTTTCAGGTAGTCGAAGATGGTTACGAATTCTTCGGAAGAAGGGGTCTGGTCACCGTGTTCTCTGCACCAAACTACTGCGGAGAGTTTGACAATGCTGGAGCTGTTATGAACGTAGATGAGAATCTCTTGTGCTCCTTCCAGGTAAATGACCTCCTAAAACCCAACAATCATCATTTTCAGATTCTGAAGCCTCAGCAGTCCACCAGTGAGGCGAAAGAGAAACAGTCTTCATTCGCTTCCGGATTAGCCAATCTAGTGAGCCTGAAGGAAGTGAAGACGTCGAACGCCCCTCAACAGTCGCAAAAACGCTTCCGACGAGGAGTGTTGTGATTTGAAAAAGGAGGCTTCCTTTCTGTGCATATTGAGAGCATTCGGGTCTATGAACTTTACAGATGAGAAAACGTCGATTTACGCTAAATTCTGGATGAAATTGAATTGTACAATAAAGTGTTCGTATTGGAATTGTTCGCTGCTCTGGGGTTCAACTACGCTTCAGATGAATGATAAATTTTGTTTTCAAGACAGCTACCACTGTTGTTGGTAGATCTAGCACTTCAATTGCAATAGGATATATGATGAGGTCATTTGTGGTAAACGTTTCCCGTATGGGTTTGGCATTTATTATGATCATAAGGCCAAAATTGCAATTTAAAGACATTGACATGTTCTCTTCAAACGCCCGGCGTTCTATGCAAGCGTAATTTGAAGCATTATAGTCTTTTTTTGTTATTTTGGACACGACTTTGTTGTGTAACCAGAAGGAATTTTTTTTTTCTTGAACTAAAGCTGAAATAACCCGAATGTGGGTTTTAAAACGAGTCCTTAGGCGGGGGGGGGCCTAAATTTAAAATTGTTGGAATATTTACTTCAGTTGGGTGACAAGTTGAAGCGCCCACAGTTTCGCAAGGTTAAATAATTGTTACCTAACACACAGTAACTACTGTAATATAATTGGCGAATAATCACATATGATCTATACAAAGATAATTCCACAGTTGCAACTAGTTCCAAATCCATCCAAATCCATGCAAATGACCAACGATGCATTTGGTTTCTAAAAACCCTAGGACCCACCCGCAACACGGCTCGAATATTATTCAAACATGCCCAGCCCATATTGCCCAGACCCTACAGTACTAGGCATAAAATCCCCTTTGGTCATCTGTAGTTAAAAACTGTTAATGTCTGTTTTATTTACGAACAAACTGCACCAGAATTGTTGGATTAATGATACATATGACATTATGGCGGCGTGAAAGTAATCCATCCTTGCCCATGTATTTTGGATTTTCTAAAGCCTGTCTGTTATAACCAACGCTACAAAAGCTACAATTGCGTGGGTTTTATATGTAAACATCTGATGCATGTTTTGGCAGGTGTACAGTTTCAACGTTGCAGCCTTTTTGCGTCACATATGATTCAGCCGTGTGATATACATGAACAGGTGCCCAAACTTTCCTGTCTGCATACAATCGTCTGGACGATTCCTATATTGCACATACATGGGGAGTTTATCACAGAAAAGTTTGACAAACGACGGGGATTGTAACAAAAATGACAATTAAAAGGCTCATCCAAGAACAGAAGTTCCTCTTCCGTCGTATGGCATCAATTCTTTCAGATACAATACGAGGAAAAGAAGATTCCGCCATGGTTGCCGAGGCAGAAAGTAGAGAAATGGCTTGTAGGCGAGGTCTTAAATGTTGGTGGTAATGTCACAGATTGCGACAATGACTGGGACAGGCAGAAGAGAAAACATAAGCATTCGTACAGCAGATTGGCATTAAAATCTTAAAGATGGACATTTCAATGGCTGTTGTTAGAAAACTGAAACATGGTGGCGAAGTCAGAACGTCTAGTTTTAAAGCTTTCAAGAGGTGGTCGTGAATAATATTCAGACGACAATTAATGCACGAAAAACGCATTCCTGCGTGTAAAATTCGTTACTTTGCCAAATTTTAATTTCCTATTCAATGCAAGAAACGCCTGCCGTGTCAATCATTCGTCGAAATTCGTAGTTTTGTTTTAATATTTCTGTTCTCAAATAGGTTTTGATTATGACCGCGTATGACCGCACGCAATGTTTAGTGTTTCGCTCTTTAGAACTTGTTCGTCTTATGAACTCCGATATGTGCCCATACTTTTTTCCACTCAAAAGTCACAAACTCACTGTTTGACTTTGCTACCGACTACACAATGGCCAGCCGAAGTGGGTACATAGCTCATGGAAGTTTTTGTTTGAACAGTGAGTCTGCAAGAAATGTGAGAAAAACTGAATGCAGTATGCATCAATAGGAAGTTCTTAAAAAATCTAGTTCGGATACCTGAAGAAGAAAAATTGGGTTGTTTCTATGGTCCTCATCCAACATTTGTGCCAAAAACAGGAATCTACGATTCACTAGGGTACACAATTGAAACCTTGACGAAATCGGTGCTGTAAAGGAATGTTGATGTGTGACCTAATCGACATAATTACATCCTTATTAACAAATTTTTTTTATAATATGTTTTCACGGTTCTTGACGTTTGGTTAACACTTGAAACGGTTCAAATGGAGCCCAGCCACCCCTCCCCAAAGGTTTTTCAATTGGGTTTTGAGGGGGAATTCCGGTTGATCCCAAAATAGCTGATCTGGAATGACGTTGATCTGGGTGGAGCACGTCCTGTGCGAGTGAAAGTACACTGAGTCAGACCGTGGAGCACCCGCTGCTCATCTATCTTTACGAGCTCATCATTGATTCGTCGATAAGACTCAGTGGTTCCCGCCGACGACGACGGGAACAGGTACGCCTTCTGATTCCTGAGGAGCATGTGGTTCGTAATTTCCCCAAGTTCCCTCTATTTGCCTCTATTGCATCAGTTGACGCGCCTTATCAAGGAACAACTTCTTCTTTTATTGCCTTCTGTTTCATGATTTTTCACTTTCAGTTTAAGTCTTCAGATAGTTTTTATTTGTTCTTTGATGCATAACATTGACAATAACAAGAAATTCTGGAAACAATGAAAACTCCAACTTTGGATTTTAATGTGAATGCTGAACAATGTTTTGTGCGAAAACGTGACGACGAAAAACTTTTGCACCCAATTTCTATTTCGGTGAATATGATGGGATCAACAAGTGACATCAACGTTTGAAATCAGCAAGTTTTGTCATAAAAGGCAGTCATTCTTCCGAGGATTGAAGATACGCTTGGTTGAGGTTGAATACAACTGGAACACGAGGAATTGACAGATCAAAGCGCCATTAAGTCAAAGATAGGCGGAAGAAAAAGATTTCAACCCGGAATAAAATATTGTTTGATAAAAACTTTTAAATGTTGAAAAGGTTAAAAATACAAAAGAATATGAATTTACAAAAACAAAACTTGATGCAGGTCATTTTATTTCCTTTTAAACAAATCGGTTTAACCATAGCCTCGTTTTAATCAGTTTAGTACTTATCCTTAAAATTATCGACATTTAATCTTTTAACAAGAAATCAAAGAAAATCATTTAATACTCTTCTCATAGTTCGATTTTAAATATTCATTTTTAAATTTGTACATCTTTTTTAAAAAAATTTTCTCGTTAAAATTATTTCTGAATTGTAACTTTAAGTTGCAGAAACACAATGTTTCAAAACTGATCTTGTTATTTCCATAGTGCTCTTTCAAAAATAGTGGTTTTTTACATAAGTACATTAAAACTAATTTTCATTTTTTAACCTATTGAATTAAAAAAAACACTAAATAATTATATCTAGTAATTTTGAAATTATCTCTCCTAATTTGTTGTCAGCTTTATTATTTTCATTTTTGTTTACAACTTGATTTTACAAACTCACGTATTTACCCACTCTACGGTAGTAACATTCCTTATCACCCATTATCTCCGACAAAAGAAGTCAGCGTTTACCTAACATGTTTCAAAAACGTAAACTGGTTCTTGACCTTTCAATCACTCTGATCGGATGTAATGAATTTCTCTTAAATGATTACAAAGAAAAACTATTCGCCAATTAATGTGCGCAAAGGAAAGTCAGCCAAAATACGTTTAACACGGAACTATAATTAATTTGTTGAACACTGGTGCGCAATCACGTCATTTACTTTGGTCACAACGGGCAATACGTTGTAAATCTTGGAAAGGCAGACTACCTTTTGTTTTCGTGCGAAAATAATGAACCCAACTCCTTTTCAAGAATTTTAAATGTGAGTTTAAAAAATATTTTCAATTTTGCTTTATGTCGTTTTTGAAATTTAAGTTGAAATCTGTTTTTCAATTATGCGAATTGGTCTTTTTTATATTAAATTTTTTTTGCAATATATCTTAGTATAAATCAACTCGTTGATGTTGTTCTTGTTTAACATTAAAAAAACACAATACTTTCATTTATTTATTTTTTTAATTTAAAAAAACACTCAAAATATTTAGTTAAATAAAAATTAATATCGGGTGTTTTGTAAAAAGATTAACTTTTAAAACTTTTCTATTATTAATTTTCTGTTTAAATATCACGTTGTTTAGATAACTGAAAAAAATGTAGGAAAATTTTACACAAAAGAATTTAAAAATGCTATCGTGTTTTTTCTTTAAAACATTATTTGCAAATATTAAATAAACATTTTTCCTCTTTGAAAGACCCTTTTTAAAATTTTAATTAGTTTTAACTTTCTCTTTTTACTTCAATTGAAAACGTCAACTCAACACTGGGTCGAATTTGAAACCCTGTAAGGATTTCCAAGTTTCATTTCAAAAATTTCAATTTTTAGTGAACAAAAAGTCATTCCAAATTCCCCTTCTTCAATTTTCTTGCCCCGCACCGGCCTCGTTTGACATAATTGTGCCTATCTTTTTTATTTCCTAGTTGTTCTGGTAACTATTTTTTTCTTTCAAAATTTATCGTTTTTGACATTCAAACTATACTTTTTGCCTATTGAACTTGAATGTTTACGGCCTCTCCTCCATGCCGCCGAGCTGGAGGAGGGGCGGTGGAATCGCCTTTGCGTCCATGTCGGCAGCGCTGTTTTGGCTGATAAGCAGCAAGGCAGTGCTGCCGCTACCGCCATGTCCGACAGCCACTCCGAAGACTGGCAAGTGCTACCACTCCTTCCAGCATTTACGACAATTTTATGACTATATTCCGGGAAGATGGCTGTCAATTAGGGAGTAGGCGTCGGTCCATTGACAAACAGAGCAATGACAGGACGATAGATAACAGTTAACGACTTTTTGGAGAGGCGAATGGAATGAAAGGCGTTTTTGAAACTTTTTTGAATTCATTTTAAAACTTTCGAAAACTTGTAATTTGAGCATTGCGCATTTGGATAATCTTGATGGAAACTGTTCCCTTGCATATTGCTTGTAAATTTTCAAACTTTTGCTTTTAGTTTTTGAAAAGCTCGTTTTCAAAAGAAAGAAACAATTAAAATGCAGTTTTCATTTCCTAGTTCCCTGTCCTTTCTAAGTAGTTCCACAGTAGCAAAGCCGATTATGGCTTGGTTCCGGACGTGCCCTAATCGCACTTGGTCGTGGCAAAAGATTAGTGGCCTGCCCCGGGCTACTGAATGCTACCAGCTGCGACAGTGCACTATTTATAGAAGCAAAGACATAAAAACTAGAAAAAGATAAACCAAAACACAATTTTTATAAATAAAAGTAAGACTTTGGGTTGATTCGTGAAATTAAAGCAACAAAGATGTAAACGTACGTTTTCATTTCATACAGATCATTTGCAAAGAAAAACAAGTTGCTGTTCTTAAAAACACGAATAAAACTGATTGATTGAGCGAAAATATAGGTAAACAAATTCTTACAACGTGATTCATAATACAAATACATGATTCAGTGGATATAATCGATGTTTTCCGAATTGAACTTTTCTAAAAACAATAAAACAGCCGCTTTTAGTGCAGCGGTTTTAAAAGCATTCGAGGAACTTTTTTAAACAAATAAAAGGAATCAACTATAAATGTTACTTTTTATGTTTGTCTTTTTCGAATTTCAATTAAGTATTTTAGGTTTTATTCTTTACATCCAAAGATGTTTTGCAATTTGGCTCTAAGTTTTAAAAAACCGGCGGTAAAAATTGATTTCCGATGAAGAAATGCTTGTTGGAGCTTTCCAATCAATTACAAGCATTAATAATTTTTATTTTAAAAGTTGAGCTCTAGTAAGAAAAATATAAAAAATTACAAGCATTTAGTTTGCCATGGGGTAGATCCGGAGCCTCGAGGTTTTCCTGGTAAGCTGAGCCAAAAAGCCCGACCCGCCTTTTGACCATCATTGCCAACGTCAACGGAACAGAGAGCGGTTGATTTAATCCGGAACCGTTCCTGACCTGTTTACGCCCAGTTTTATCGCCATAATCCTAAGAATTCGCAAATCCGTGAAAGATCTGCAGCACCGTATCGTAATCCTAAAAGAAATCCGATTATAGGAGTTCCCTAGCGTTGAAAAATTTTGCTCCCTTTTTGTGATGGTCATTGATGAACTAATTTAGACAAACCTTACAAAACCTTAATAGAGTTTAAATCACCTTACTGAAATCAAAGTTACTAATTGGAATGAAATAATTTTTAAATTTAAATGACAATTAGTAGTTACATCGAGTTTTGTAAACTTTTATTGATTGTGTTTAGGCGACCCGCCTACAAGCGAAAAAGAGGAAAGAAAGATGTCGTTTTCTACACTCATTTTGAAGAAGTTCTTCAGGTGAGAACCATTTTAATCGATTTTTAAATTAGAACTTCAGAAAGTGAACCCCTTCGGTCCCTACCAGATCTTTGCCTTCATCGTCATTCTGTATGCTTCGATCGAATGGGCAGGTGAGCCTCCCCTGAAGAATACATAACTCTGGTTTGCAATGATTTACAACCAGACACACTGAATTCCGCCCTCCTATCTTTCTTTGATAAGAGTCGTGCGTAGACAGTCGCGTGTGCCAAAGGCGCTGCGAAAAATGATTCAGTAGTTTGGGCTTATCGCAGTTTTAAAAGGTTGCGAAAATAAAGGGCAAAGTCGGAAACAGCGAAAGAAGAAGGGAAATATTCGAAAAAATGAAAAATCTAAACATTATTGATTTAGGAAACACGACGTTTATGCAAGTGCTGGGATCACTTGAGCCCAATTGGTTGTGCACCCGCCCTGATGGAACCACCACTACAAGTAAGTATTTTCCAATTTCTGATTATTTTTGGTTAAAGTTAGTGTTTTTACCTTTTATTGGAACTTGGTTGAAATAAAAACCCCTCAAAACTAATCGCAAGCCTTCTTCGAAGTACTTTGTAACTTATGACAGCAAACTACAACTTTGAAAGTTTTGCATAGTTTTAGATGTAATTTTTTAGAACGCTGGCAGTGATGTTCTGCGAAATACAATATTTCTAGCAGACCTACAAAAAACTACCAAGAACTGTGAAAAGTGTTCCTAAAGTACAATGTTGTTGCTATGTAATCTTGAGGCGATAGCGAAGCACTAAGCGGGAAATGCTCAATGAAAAACACACAATCGCACAGGACGGCCATTTTCATGAGCAAAAGTACTTGAATTCACAATATTCACCTCTTTTTGGGACTACGTTTCTTTGCAATTGACTGAAAAAAAAAAACAAAAAAGAAAGAAATACGGAATATGAAGAAGAACACAATACTATCAGGCTATGTTAGTATTTAGAAGGCAATCCATACTGTTGTTCTGGAAGGCACAAAGTTGCTCAAGAACAATCTTTGTGGTTTAACAGCAGCTACACTTGCAATTGCAATACGTGTTACCAGTTTATAGTCTGCAGTTCAAAATGACGGTTTAGGACATTCAATTTGTAGTTGTAAATCTGAAAAATGAACAATCTTAAAAATCTTCCCAAAGTACACTGTTTTGCTGTGTAATCCTGAGGCGATAACCAAGTACTAAACGGGAAATGATCTGTGAAAACACACAGAATCACACAAGACGGCTGTTTTCATGAACTAACGTACTTACAACATTTCTACTTTTTATTGAACGAAGCTTCACTTGACTGGGCAATGCAAATTTTGGAACAAAACAATCCAACACTACAAACTTGTGTTGAAAAAGTAATGAGCACGTTTTGAATGTAGAGCAGTTTTGCACGGAATGCAGGGTTACCCAAAATTTTTATTTCCAAAAATGACCCAAACGATTGTAGTTTGAAGGTACTACTATGAATCCCAGCAGTTGTCAAGTGTCACTAGCCTAAATCTTTGACATATTTTAATTTTCCGTAGAACCAAGCCGTGAACAAGTACATAACGTGTCGGTTACGGACTTACAACTATTTCATTGAAATGGATTTTCACATTTGGAATATCGTAAAAATTGCTATTACTGCAATATGACTAGGAAATACTTGTGACCTGAGCTCAAATCACAAAAGTTAAATTGTACACTCATTCAAATGGGGTTCCTTTGTATAACCACCATTTTATATTTCTTTTTAGTATAAACATTACACGCAATTTGACCACATTTCGTTGCGGGGAAAATGGTTTCAAAAAAGTTTTGGCTATCAAATAAAAAAACATGTAACCTAGAGCAAACTTTATGAATCAGGAGGATTAGTTGAATAAAACAATCCGTTATTCTCAGTTATTGCTCCTACAAATGACAACACATGTGCCTACATTAAAGATACGTGCATCAAGATCGAAGCTGAGGTATACTTAATTTCTGAAACTTCTTAAAAGTTGCTTTCAGAAACACTCCGTTGAATTCTACTCTGTTGTTGGATCATTCCAATTGATCTGTGACCAAAAGGACAAAGTAAAATGGATTGAAGTAATTCAAGCCGGTGGATCTGTAAGTTCTCTCTCCCTCTCTCTCTCTCTCTCTCTCTCTCTCTCTCTCTCTCTCTCAACAAGCGACTTGTTTCAGCTTGTTGGTTCCGTTTTCGGTGGTCATATGGGTGATTTCTTCGGCCGACGAACCATCTTCTTCTCTGGACAACTACTCATCATCATCACTTCCATCATGAGTACCGCCGCTACAGGATGGATAGCTTTTGCCACTCTTCAGTGTGTCAACTGCTTCCTCTACGGAGTCATTGAGGTGAACTTCAGATAACCATTTTTATGTTTTCGTTGTTTTTTTTAGGTCACTTCCTTGTGCATGATGATGGAGTACACGAACAACAAGTACCGAGTGGTCTTAGCTTCAGCTTTCCAGTGGCCCTTTGCCTACATGACGATTGCTCTAATCGCCTTCCTCACAAAAGACTGGCAGAACTACTTCGTCTTCTTGAATTTGGTCTCCTCTCCGCTGACTGTAGCGTTCATGTTATTCCTGGAGTCACCTCGGTGGTTGATCGCAGACGGTCAATTGGACAAGGCTTGTGATGTCTTGAACGACATGGCTCATGAGAGGTGGAACAACACGAAAGCTCGCTTCACTACCAAGGATTTGTCTGCTATTCATAAACCACATAACAGGACTTTCTACAATTTCTACCACTTGTTCAGGTATGTTGTGACTAATTTTAACATAATTTTTTTATTTTAAAAGTTGAGCTCTAGTAAGAAACTGGTCGGTTCGCAGTTTTTATGAGTTTCCGCATAAGTAAAAACTTTAAAGAAAAATTATGGATTTCAAAGAACTACTTTGATTTCTGAAGTTTAAAAAACAAGTTTTCGGCCATTTTTGAGCAGTTTAAAGGGACAATCAGCCACCTGTCTAAATGATCGGCTAATCAGTCTCTTTTCAAAAACCTGTTGCTTGATGCGGCGTTGGATAAAATTACCCAAACTAAAATGGATGAATTAGCGTATATTCAAATTTAAAAAAGGAGGCTGACGGCCCTTTTCACTTTTTTTATTTAAAAAAAGTTAATACAATTAATTATTCTTAATTTAATAGTTTTTCAATGCAAATGGTTTGTGATTTGGCAGTTTCGTTCAACTTTTGTTTTTCAAAATTTTTCTTAGCTTTTCGAGAACTGCGACGCTTTTTATTTGATTGATTTTCAACTAACTTCGCCACACTTGATTTTCAATCAGTGAATTTTTAGTTTCCGGACTTTTGAAAGATTTTTTTTCATTTAACCATACAACACTTTTGCTATGTGAAGTTCAACTTTATTTCATACATTTAACCATACAACACTGGCTTCAGAGATATCTCCATAGTTCTGATAGCTGAATTCCGTTGCAACCTTATCAGAAAAGTGACAGCTTGGCTACATAGTTCAGTAGCAATCGAACGGGAAACTAACTATTACGCGATCAAATTTCGTTGAAATAATGACAGCTTTCAAAGAATTAAGGTAGTGTAAAACTCAAAAATGCAAATGAAGCTCAACTGCTAGGTTTAAAGGAAACAAAACCGAACTATTTCACATTTTGAAAAAAAAACCCTAAAGAAAATTCCCTAAATACCTAAGTTTTCAGCTCTTCTCGCCTTGCGAAACAATCCGTCATGCAGATTATCTCCATGCTCACTTACGCCATGGTCTCAAACACGTACCTCTACACTGTCAGCGGAATGCACGGTAACCTATCCTTCATCATTGACATAAGTTTCAATTTCTTCAGATTCCGCAATCATGTTCACCTTCTTGGACGGAGTCTTCCGTCTCTTCACACCATTCCTCATCGTCTTCCTCGACCTCACCATTCCCGCTTTCGGTCGCAAGATTCAATTTATCGGATCTCTTGGCCTCGAGATTATTCTTTTCGGAGTTTGTATTGTATTGGTTGCTACTGGAACTTCAACGTATGACTCTATCCGTAAGTACCTTAACATTGATTAAAATCTTAAGTTCTTTAGCCGTTACTATTCTTGTCATCGTCACCACGATGATCAACGATTGCATCTTCTGGATCAACATTGTCCAGATTACCACCCAGCGCTACCCTACCGTGATCCGTTGCGTCGCTTTCGGATGTCTTCACTCTGTCAAGTAAGTTTACAAACTTTGTGTAATACTAATCAATATAAAAACAAAACAGTGGCATGGCTTTAAGCAATCTGCTTGTTTAGGCACATTGGTAGCATCATTGGAATCATCGTCCTCCGACCTCTTCTGACTTCTTCCTGGCCTGCTGGAGCGTTTGTCATTCCCGAGGCTATGCTTATCATCTGCTTGGCCCTTGGATTCTTCCTCCAGCCGGAGACTAAGGGCAAGGCTCTCATGGACCAGATTGTGGAGGCCAACTACGGTCGATTGGAGAATGAGCTCCCGAGGGCTTTGATTAGGTTAGTTCGATTGTCTGCCTTTTTGGTTAAATAGAAGTTGAACAACTAGACTTAAACTAAGGCCTTACTGTACCTTATGCTTGATTTAAGGGAGCTAAGGTCTTACTGCACCTGTGTTTATTAAGAATTTTGTCGAGCGGGGATCGAACTGAGGTTTTCAATTACCAGTTCCACCTCTTAGCCACTTGCCCATTGAAAACAACGAAAAGTTCCTGAGGGTAGTTTGCATCCTCCTTTAAATATTATCATTTGCATGTTTAGAACCGGGCCAGCCGCGTTTCGGCCACCCTTGAAACTAACTGATTGTTTCCAGATTGGCTGCCGGTCACAAAGTCGCCCAAACCGAAATCAGGAAACAACTCCGCGCCGACATGGAAGCCGCCGAGGCTGCTGCTCGAGCCGGTGTCAAGGTTGAAAACCCTTGGGAGTTTAGGGTAAGAATCTGATTTGACTCAAAAATAAGTATCCCTTCTTCAGGGAGAAGCCCTCGGTGACGGAGAAACCATCCCTGACCATGTTCAACAACAGCAGGAAGAGCCACTCACAGGGGAAGACGATATGGTGGATGTTGAGCTGTTAGTTTTTGAATAGCAACCATAATATTATGTATTTTAGCAACACTTTTTCTAATCGGGGCTACGACCCGGATTCGGAAGATGAACTTTCTCACCGTACTCGCTCTGCAAAGGACGATCGTGGAATGTCGCTTAGGTTGTGAAAATACAGAGAATGTAAATAAATCTATTAATTTGGTTAGAAATCTCTCTCTTTCAAGCTCTGGCTTTCTTTCACTCTAGCTCTATCCTTATCTCTTTTCCTTTCTCTCTCTCACTCACTCTCGTTCGCTCACTCGCTCTTTCTTTTTCTCTAATTTCATTATATCTCTTGCAACTTTCCAAAATCACATTAATACAAAATAACTTTGTTTATTATTATTTGAAAAATTTACATTTACAGGCATGCCTTGAAAAAAAACACACGGCAACATAATCTATCTAGACAGGAACATCAGTGGTCAAACATAAACAATTGCTGAAATTGCGATAACCGTGCTTAATCCTCAGTGATTTATTGTCGATGCATCGGACAATGATTATCTCGTCATTCTTGTTGCGCCATTCATCCACGGGCAAATGAATATTCTTCAGCGGAGGTTGCATCACGTCGAACCTTTCGAAAAACTTATCCCAAACGAATTCTTCCCTGTACTGGCTATGTACTGTTTCGATTTCTCGCAAGCCTTCTGTCCATTGCTGGAAAATGTTTAGCGGAGTAACTTTTTAAATTTACCTTTATGATTTCGAAAATGTGAGTCAAAGACACTGGGTACAGGATGTTCAAATCCGGGCACATTAATTCAATAATTCGGTGTTCGTTTTCCGGCAAATAATTGAAGTTATACATAGCGGAGCAGCCTGAAAGTAGGATTTTATTTCTATGACACTCAGAGTGTCGAGTTTTGTGTATCTGTGTGTGTTTCCTCAGGTGCATTGTTCAAACTCTCATACAGGTTTGCAAGTTCGATTGTTGTGAAAAGATTTTCCAGTGTTTGCCTCTTCTCTAATGAATGATCCCTTCAAATAACTATGTTTTGAAGCAAGAACAAAACTCCTACTCACAGATTCCCAAACCGCATTGATTTTGGTAAGGGTTTTTGACCCTACTTAGCATTGATTAAGGTCTAACACTGAAAACAAAATCCAACCGCACTATTGGAAAAACGAAAATTCCTTAGAAGCCATAATTTAAGATTTACAAGTCATACTTACCATTAAACGATTTTTTTCAAAAATCTAAGTAAAAATAGTAATTTCGGACATTTTCATTAGTTACGAAATAGAAAAAAAGAAAAAAAGGGATATAAACTCCAAACTTAAGTTTTTGTGATAGAAATACACCCTTTTGGGTACTTTCGCAGCCTCTTTCTGCTGGTGCGGTTGGACCTATAAAGTTTTCAGTTTCAGACCCCAATCCAGGCTAAGGTGAGAGTCAAAAACCCTAACTTGTCATTTTCAATTAAACGTTTGACCACTTTTAGGAAACGAAAATTTGAAAGAGTGGCAACGGTGTTAACGAAAGTAGCGCGTAGAAAACGAATGTACTAGTCGCGGCGGAGGATCTATATTCCACATAGTCGAAAAAAAAGGATTTTCGCGTTTTTTTAGAATTTAAGCTAAGAAAAAAAGGTTTCTGCTGAAGTTTTGAAAACAATCATTAATAAAAAAATTAAATATGTAAAAATAGCTATCGATTGCCACCCTCAAAAATATTTTTGGTTACGCATTAGCCGTGTAATTGAGTTTACGCCTTAAGGGCACCTTAAGGACCTTAAGGGAAAAACAGGCAAAATAAAGTGAATCTCTGGGTTCGTTGGGATCAAAACAACCTTTCTAGGTAGTTGCAGCCAAATGTAAAAGTTTGTGCTTTGCGGGTTTAGTTGTATACTCCAAAAGTTTTGATTCCTGGTCTTAGATGTAATTTTGTTTCATTTCATCTCTATATTTCACAATTTTTCTTTTTCATTGCCTTGTAGCTGTGTTGATTGTCTTACCTGTGGCTGCAGCAAAGTGCAGTATTTGTTCAATCCGTAGATCATTGAAAGATGTCACTGCCGTTGCCCGGGCCTTTGTTTTTCTGACAACCTCTAACGTCCACTCAATTTCTTCCTTTGTGAAATCTCTAACGTTATTTTCTGCTCTCTGCAATGAAATGTTTGTGTTCCCCCAAAAGTTCGTCTAACTCTGATTGCTCTGCAATTCACCCGCCGTAAGAAAAATCCTAATCCGTATTGATAGCTCTCCTTCAGACTAGAAAACTTCATTATTTTGACGGGCAGGTCCACCTCAATGCCGAACTGGATTCCTTCAATTTAAAATTAAAGTTTTAATTCACAAACAAACCTCTAAACTTAAAACATCGTGCTTCCTCAGGCCTGCAATAAATCCAATGATTTTCTCGTTGATATCCTTCAACCGCAGCTATATCTATTGCTCTTTCATTCTACAAATAAAATTATTTACATTTATATTTCAGCATACCGGAAGTGCGAAAATTGTAATTTCAAAGTTTGGAAGCCTTTTCATTTGTGATTCATTGGATGAAATGATGTTTCCGAATCTGCGGCACACAAGCTTACTTTTCATAACATCTCGAGGATCTTGGTAAGAAAAGATTTTGACTAAAACGTCAGCAGCACAGCGGTCCAATTTGTTTTCTGAAAACGAAAGTTATGTTATCCTGGTTAAAAAACACAGAGAAAACTTTTAAAAAATATAGCGCTTTTGAAATTTGGTGATAAAGTTGTCAC
This sequence comes from Oscheius sp. G VE-2021, assembly GCA_022343465.1. NCBI lineage: Eukaryota > Metazoa > Nematoda > Chromadorea > Rhabditida > Rhabditidae > Oscheius > Oscheius sp. G VE-2021. The sequence goes on along the minus strand of JAJQXH010000029.1, from coordinate 6,347,928 downwards.
CAAATTCCATAATCAAAACCCTGCTTTTCATTGTCTGACCCTTCCAAATTGGTATTATATTTTTAATGTCTTTGAAAGTTTTTAAACAATTAAAAAACACAAAGTTTCAAATTACTAAAACATCAAAGTTTCCAATTCCACTTTCAAGTACGTTTTTGGATTATTCAATTCAAGTATAGATTCAAAAATGGTGATGATTTTGGACTGAGACTGAAAAGAATATAAATTCTATTGTGGATCTTCCAATTTCAACGGCTATATTTGAAATAATTTAAAGGGATCATCAGCCTTTAACAAGTTTTTGTAGAAAAATCTATTTTATTTTTCACATTTAATTTACATTACTCAACTTTAATTTTTTTTCTTCTGAAAAGTGGCTTTAAAATGAAACCCCGAAATTTTTTTCAAAGGCTCCAATTTACGCTTTTTTTAAATGTGAAATCCGAAAAAAGCTCCAGTGCAAAGCACAAACGCGAAATTGCGTACACAAATTATGTGTTTAAACACGCAGAGCGTAAGGGATACAATTGCAAAGCACTGGAAAACTTAGATTTTCGCCAATGTGGTGGTTAATGAATTGGTATCATGACACCAAAGTTCCTGATTTTTTTCAAACGTAAGTCTAGCTTTTTGCAAAAAGCTGGGTTTTCGTAAAGGTAAACGTAAAGTTGATAATGCCGCTGATTTTAAAACTGGTAAAGAAAGGCTAATGGTACCTTTTAAATGTAATGATATTCAGTTATTGGTCTATTTAACTCAGAAAAATCTAGAAGGTTCATTATAAAATAAAAAAATCAATCAGAATTAAATAAAAATAAGGTATTCTATGTTAGTTTTTGTTTAAATATGTTTAGTTGGATGGCCGTTTCAAGCCTTTACATCAATGGAAATTTGTTGAAAATGAGTTAATCAAATCATTAAATCTTAATCTTAAATCTTATAACAGTAAATAATTATATCAGTTACCCATTGTGCAGTTGGACGCTGGTTTGTCCCAGTCTGAGATTAACCTTGGGTTGCCAGCGATTGGCGGGTTGCGAAATAGTGGCAGTTGTGTGTGTCCACGCTCGCCCGATTTCGCAATACGCGAGTCGATATAGAACAGCCGCTAATTGGTGAGAAATGTCGATAGATTGGCCAACAATACTATGAGAGATAATAAAAAAAGGTTTTGTTAGTTCAGCCTTCTTTGTGAGTTCGAGAAAATTAAGAAATTTCGCAAACAACTATTTATTTGGGTGGTTTTGGAAAAAAAAATCTTTGTTGAAATACATTTTCACAAAGACTCCCTTTAAACTTTGCATTTAAATAAAACCACAACATACAAATAAGAGATCAAACTTCATTTAAAACAAGCTTAGACATGAATTCAGTAAGAATAGTTCTAGTACATGACACGAGTGCTAACTTTCTCGGCTGAAGGACAAAACACAACATCTGGTCATCGATCGTCCGTCCGATTGTGTCCATTACCGCAGAGTTTATGATGTAGAGCCGCTGCTTCAGTACAACTCTTTGGTCGCTTAAAATCTTGTCCAGATCGACAAACTCTTCAAATTCGCATTGGATGCACGAGATTTCACGGGTTGCTGTCTTCCACTGCTGAAAATCAATTGTTATTCATTCTTACGGTTTACTATACATTGATTAATTCTTCAATTGTGCTGAGGGGTAGTACACAGTCAATTTTCATCCTGGGACTGAGTAGTTTTGCGACCAAATATGCATTATCCTGCTCAGGTTTCCAGTTGAATTCGAAGCATTCTGAAATATGAAACATCTTTCTCTCTGCCTCTACCTGTAAGCGTGTATGTGTGTATGTATGTGTATGAACATGTGTGTGTGTGTCTGTCTATGCCACTTTTCTCTCTCTCTCTCTCTCTCTCTCTCTCTTTCTCTCTCTCTCTCTTTATCTTTCTCTTTCGCTTTCGCTTTCTCCTTTCTCTTTTCTTTCTCTTCATCCTTCTCATTTTTTTCTCTCATTTTCCTTCTCTTTTTCTTTCTTTCTATTTTCTTTGTCTATCGTCTGCCTCTCTTTCTCTTCTCTCTCTCTCTCTTCTCTCTCTCTCTCTTCTCTCTCTCTCTCTCTCTCTCTCTCTCTCTCTCTTTCTTTCTTTTTCTCTCTCTCTTACCTGATATGTTCGCCAGCTTGAAGAAGTGTTCATCGTAGTTGAATCCCCGCTTTCTATCAATCGTGCCAATTTTAGAATTATTATTCTTGAAAATTTCGCACATCCAATTTACTTCTTCTGTTGAAAAAGCTCGATGCCATTCTCTCTGAAACTGATTATAGTGGCTTCATCAATAAACTTACAATTTCAAGCTTTCTGATGTTCAGATAGCGTAGTACAAACTCCAGTGAGTATTGGACGCTTTCTTTCAAACTCGAAGCAAGATTGGCTTTTATCATGTTTCGTTTAAAGGGAGATGTGAACACTAAAACAAATGAATAAAAATTGCACTTTTTTAACCTACGGTCTGTTTTGAAAACTTTAACCACTTCACCGGTACACATGAATTGGAACCAATTGTACTTCAAATTTTGAAGGTCTTCAACTGTGGCTCCAACTTCTACTGTGTTGTTTCCAAGTAAACCCTCAATTTAAGTAAATAGGTTTCACACAAATGAAATCTTACTTCTTTTGTTTCAATTGTCATGACACAGTTGTTTCTCTTTTTCATCTGTCGCTGATTGGAAGAGATGATATTTCCAAATTTGCGGCACACCAGTCTACTTGTAAGTACGTCTTCCCCTTCCTGGAAGAGGAAGATCTTCACGAGGATCACATCGGGACATTGATCTGCAATTTATTTGATAATACTTTTGAGGGAACACGGATAAATCGTTCATTTCTGCATGCTCATGAAACTTTTAATCGTCATATCTCATTAATTATAATTGTCGCCCAATGAGCTTTCCTTAAGTGAAACAGCGAGCTAAAGAGCAAACTACAATTGCTTATTTTAGATGCCAACACTGAAGAAAGGCATTTGCTTACTTATTTGTTTGCTTGGAAACGCGTGTGGGATTCAAATTTAGGGTTTCTTGAGCCTAAATTGTCTTTTCTATAAAAACTGGCAACTGAAACTTCCGTACCTCCTGTAAAATGCTTAAAGAAAAGTGTTTACCGTTACTTTTAATATTGTTTATATTAAACAGTAAATTTTTAAAACAAGAATCACAAAAATAGCATTTAAAAGCACCGAGAAAAACTAATTTTAAATTTAAAAGCGCATGGCTCCGAAAATGTATTTCGCACCGAGAAAAACTAATTTTAAATTTAAAAGCGCATGGCTCCGAAAATGTATTTCGGCATCGCGTATTTTCTGTTAGATTTTTGTAAACATGGTCGATGGGCGACGATTATAACTAAGCGAACAGGCAGAAAACAAATGGTCTGCCAAGATCTCCAGTTACAAGCCAAGCATTGACTTCTATCATCCAACTCACCCATTGCCAGAAGCAATGTCGACGTGAGGGAGTGAGTCCAGTCGTTTATGATTGGTGCTCCAGACGTTTCTTATCGTACCTCAAAGAGGTCACTCCCCGAGTCATATCAGAAGAGGTCAAAGAATATGATCATCAAAGATTGGAATACCCTCGAGTGATAATTCATAAGAACCAATGGATTCTGATTTTTCAGACGCCGGAGGACGACTCGTGTTCATTGACAAACACAGTTTCAAATCCAAGTTTTCGCCAATGTAATCAAAACTATTTCTTCTAGTATTTTCTCTAGAACTGCTTTTGACAAAGAGCAAGAAGGATCTTTGTTGTTTTACGCAATGATCAATGTTCATTTCAACACACTTTGTGTGTTGGTGACACGACGATAAACAACGATAACAGATATGATAGATATTGGACAATTTGAATACGACGATAACTTTAACGGAGTTAGACACACGCTGACACACACAACACACAGACACTCACACACACGCACACACTCACACACACACACACACACACACACACACACACACACACACGTACACACACGCACACACACACACGAACCAATATCGATATATAGAATACCTTATAGGGTTTTCAGAAACGCGTTTAACAAGTTTCTTTTCTATTCGAATTGATATAACTGCCAAAATATCATTGTCAAACTTTAATTGAGCCATGCCTGGAAAGTCAGAAACAGGGCACATGGAATAAATACATCATTTAGATAAGACACGCTATTCATTATCAGGTATTGGTAAGGGCGTATTCTAATCTGCGCTGCTTCAATAAGTCACGTAGGGAAATACAAACAGAAAATTGGACTGCCATGAAACTTGTCTATATATGTTTGATTGTAATGCAATAAGAAGGAAATATAAAAGAATGCATTTTATTATTCTTTTGTTTAATTATTGTAAAAACAAAGAAAAACATTGATTTTGTCATTAGATTAATCTACCGCCTTTTCGCCCAATGGCTTTTGAAACAAAATCCAAGGAGAAGTGAAAGGTTAGGGCAGATTACTCCAACATTTCGATTTTGACAAGGACGGTCTTCGTAAAATTGGCATTCTTTGCAACCTAAATTTTTATGTCTTTTTATTTCTGCTTCTTTGGCTCTCTCTCTCTCTATCTCTCTCTCTCTACCTTTCAATCTTACCTGCCATTTTCATAAGTTGTTGGAACTTTTCGTCAGTAATTGCATGTCTTCTTTGAAAAACTTCAAATTTGGAACATTGGCATTTAAAACTCTTCAGAATGATGTTCATCTCTTGGTCCGTAAACTTTCTTTTATAATCGTCCTAGAACACAAAAAATTTACAGAAACCCAAAAAAGGGACCCACAAGTGTCAAAACTTTAAGGTTGTAGCGATTTAGGATAAAATATACCACACGCTTGAAACTGCCATTATGACTTTGATACGTCGCAGAATCGCTAGTTGTTGTTTTGACTCCCAACAACCCTAAATTATCGTAAAAGTTTCAAACTGCACTTAATTTTCATTTCGTTTTGTAAAATTTCAGAATTCTGCCGTTGCAAATAAAGTGAAATCTAGTTGCTTGGTTGTCCGTTATTGAGCCAAAGATTTCAATAGCTTTGTTGCCTTGGAAATCCTGAAACATTTTGTTTGCAGAAGAAAAGAGAGAGAAACCCTTGGTAGCTTGAATCGTCAAATCACTGCCGTTTTTCTTTTTAATTTCTTTTCCATCGGAAACAATTGTTTTGTAGAAAAGTTTACACACTTTCCGATTCACATTGACGTCTTCAAGGCTTTGATACGAAAAGATTTTAAGCAACATGTCAGAAGAAATCAGATCCTAGAACACAAAAAATTTACAGAAACCCAAAAAAGTGACCCACAAGTGTCATTCCAGAAACAAAGTGAAATCTAGTTAATCATTATCTGAAAGACATATTTCACGACTACGAGATAAAAAGACATAATGCATTTATTTCATAGTAGACAATAAACAAGCAAGTTTTATCAATTCGAAACAAAAGCTTAGAAAAAGCTAAATCATTTTCGGCTAATACAAATAGATTTACAAAGAAGCTTTTTATTTGCTTTTTTTCCAAAGAAAAGCGATACTTTTGACAATGTGAAGCTCTCCGGCCGGAGCCAAACAGTTATGCATTTGGTTGGTCATTAGGGTGGTACGGCTCAATGGAGAATAGTTTTTAAACAGAATACTGGCACGTGCCCATTGCAACGCTACTAATGTAATCATTGCATGGTTTTCATTATAATTCACATCATTTGATTGCGAGTACCAATTATTTCTCACCGTTGTGTTTTTTGTGACTTTTAATTGAACAAATAACGAATATTGATTGGAATTTTGTTCAAAGCCCATCAGAAGTTTTGTTTGCAAATGGTGCGTTTTATCTTTTGTTACTGCGACTAAAATGTCCCTATGTATTTGTTAAACACATTCTAAGGACAAGCTAAAGTTCACGATGTTCTAACAACTTGGCTCTAAAAAGGATGTTCTTTGTTATACTCTACAATCTACTAATGGACGGTGCGACGCGCTAAAAATTGATTTTCTCAGTGCTTTTAAACGGTATTTCTGTGTTTCGTGTTTTAAAAAATAAACTTGTCAATATAAAAAACATTTAAAGTTACTTTTACGTTAAAAACACCCCTTAAGCATTGAAGTTTCAGTTGCCAGATTTCAATGAAAATACTTGTTTGTGCTCATTTCAGCCTCATCTTCAGTCGAACTAATGTTGTTAGCAAATGAAGTAAGACGATAATGGTAAAGGTTCTATTTCCGTGTTGGCAACTAAAATATGCTCCCACTGATTTTGGCTTGCGCGAGAACTTTCTCTCGACAGTGGACGGCATGGGATCCGGTGGTGTAACGGTTAAAGCTGTTGTCTGTAGCTCAGTTAGCTTTTGCACACCGGTGGGTTCGAATCCTTTGTCATATCATTGGCCCTGTTCGCTTTCAAATTTTCCGCCATGCGGTTACCGTAACGGGTCACTCTGTCACTTAAGGAAAGCTCGTTGGGCGACTATAATATACGACTATATAAAAAGTTATTACCTATATGACAAAATTTCCTGAAGTATGTTTGTCTTTTTGCATATTAGTCTTTCTCTCGTCCTGTCTCTGCTCCCCATTGTCAAGATTTATTATTCAAATGGCTACATAAAGATACAATTACGGAAACAACGATCAAACTTCAAAAATCAATATTGAGGTTTCCGAATATGTAGAGTTCCGTAAGTGTCGTGTTGTTCAAAATACACAATTACCATTTTATCGTCGGCTCGGGTGACGGTCATCCCTTCGATGTGATCCCATTTAAACGAACATGTAGCTCTGCGTCCACTTAACTCTTCAAAAAGAGGCTTCCAATCGAGGTTTGGATTGTTGTGGTTGAACTGGATTAAGCCTATTTCACGCGTAAAATCAGACCATTGCTGAAAATGTTTGAAACGATTTAAATGTGAACAAGTTTCAAGATACCTTCATCATCTGGTGAATAAGGTCCAGTGGGTAGTTGAAGTTGAGAATGACTTTGGGCCACCTCAGGTCAACAATCCGATGCTGAGAAGGGTGTTCTTCGGGAAAATGCAATTCATGGCAACCTGAAATCTGTGTGGTCTCCGTCTCCCCCTTTCTCTCTCTTTTTCTCTCTTTCTTTCTTTTTCTTTTTCTTTCTTTTTCTCTCTTTCTCGGTCTCTCTCTGTCTTTTAGATTACCTGTAATTTTAATTAGCTGTAGTAACGTGTCATCAATATTTGCCTGTCGTCTGCGGATGACTTCAATTTTAGTATTGTTGTTTTTCAAACTCTTCAGAATCGAACACACTTCTTCTTCCGTGAATTCTCTTACATCATCAACCTAAAACATACAGTGTAATGAAATTAGAGAAAAAACACTTACAAGTGTAAAATTTTGAACATTTCTGCGATTTAGGATGTACTTCAACGCATACATAAAACTTCCGTTGCTGCCTTGACACGTGAAAGATTCCTCAGTTGCGGATTTGATGCCCAGTGACCCTAAAACCCTCTTTAGTGGTTTGTCTGGACAAAACTTAAAGTTTGTTTTGTTTAGTTTTAGTAGGTTACCGGTGCAGACGAAACGATAGGTAGAATTCTTGTTTTCATTCACTGAGCCGCTCATTTCGATTGTTTTATTTCCTTGCGAATCCTGAAATTTTCGGTTGGTACAATAACAACATTGCGAAAAACCTTCATTGCCTGAATTGTCAATGTGCAACCGAATTTCTTCTTAAAATCCTTTCCATCAGAAGAAATCGTTTCTTAAAAACGTTTGCAAACTTTTCGACTTATGTTGACGTCTTCAAGGCTTTGATAGGAAAAGATTTTCAACAACATGTCAGACGAAATAGGGTCAAACATTTTCTGGAAGAAACATTTCAATTGTCGGGAGACAACTACGAGAAAAGATTAACCAAATTTTGTTTTGAAAAAGGATACAGTGACTGAAAAAACATCAAAAGCTATGAAAAAGCGAAACCTTCTTCGGCTTTAAACAAAAGGTTCCATTTTGAAATTTTTTACACAATAGCTTGATGGCTTTTTATCCCAAATAAAGCCGATCAATGAGTACTGTGACATTATGAATCCCCACTTTTTTATAACATATAAAAAAAGTTTTCATGAAACAGGAAGACACATTAGCTGAACAACTCGATTATGACAACGTGTTTCTTGTAACCTGAACAGTAGTCTTTCTTTGGCGTCTCTCTCTTTCTCTCAACCAGCAGTTATATGGATATGTCAGCCAATAAACATTGGCTCTGATGCCTTTCCCACGTTTCTTCGGCTTCACCTCAATTGAGATATTCGCTACAACGCAGAATTCAAATAGTATTTATCGTCATGTATCGTTTGTGGCATTAGTTCAACTTGACTCGAGGACAGTCCGTAGGAATGATGCACTCTCCGTTGTGGAAGACGTAGGGCCAAACACAGTAGCATGCGGGCATATGCGGGTGCAGACCGGGAACGGGTCCTCGCAGGTAGGCTGGCAGATGCCGCATTCCAGGTATTCTGCGTGGTGGCCACATTCTAAAAGAATGTCTTTTAGTTTCAACACAAGCTTTTGGACTTACTGTCTTTCGGAGGAAAAACGAATGCCGTGGAGATGGCCACAGAAAAGGCGAGGAGAAGAGCAATGGTAGCTTTCATGTTGGGGGTTGATCTCATTGTGTTCTGGTGCCCTTTCATACAGCCCTTGTTATGCACGTAAAAGGATCAAAAAGTTCTCTGAACCGGCTAGACAGTGCATTAGTGCATTATCAGTTGTTATATTCCCATTTCAATGGCAAAAAAAACGTTATCACGTACATCAATGATTGAAAAGTAACAAATCTGAATAAATATTCATATCAATTTTTAAATGTGATGTGTTCTGTCTTCAATGAATTTTTCTTTGGGTCTTTGTGGCTATTCCATCGACAACATAGGTGGAGTTTTAGATTTTGAATTTCTCGCGCATGAGTCGAACCTTTTGACTAAATTGGATTTATCACCAGGCTTAAACATTTAATTGGTTAGACATGGTTGGACTGTCCTGACCGACTGGAATTAGATGAATTGTGAATTTCGAACCGAGATAAAACAGAAGACACAGGGGGCGTCTGGACTTAGTAACTGTCCGAATGAACGTTTGATTGAACCTGCCTGAATAAGCGAACTGAGTAAGGTACGGTTGATAGTTGAACCGACCGTACCAACCGGATAGGCTTCTAGGACTAGTTCGTCGAATTACCATCTCTAACCTTCCGACAGGCGTTTCCTACCCAGTTCTACCTCCTTTAAGGTGAGCCTGGCCGGTTGGTATATTTTGCTGAGTCAGCCTTAACTACTTATATTCCCTTATATTACTATTATTCTTCATTTATCCAGGATTAAGTGAATCCTCTCGTATTTAAGCGGATCCCTAGCCGCCCTATCGCTTTGAGGAGCACTCGTGCACTCGATGACGAGTTACGCTTGTAGAAGTCACGAGAACAAATTTAAAACGCATGCTTGATGCAACTGTTATAAACATCAGTGCCATATTGGTTTGAAGCTTCCAGTTTCCAATTCAGCTTGGCCAAATATACAAATTTTACTGTAATTAACAGCACCCATCAATTTGAGAACCGCCACTATTGTCATTTATTCACAAGCTGTATACAAATAATAAAGAACTGTTTGTTGCTTGGTCAATTTTTTCAGTTGCACTACATATTGAGTAATTCGATAAAAATCAGAATTCAAAGTTTATTTTTTGTCAGGTATCGTTTGTGGCGTTAGTCCGTCTTAGCTTGAGGGCAGTCGGTAGGAATGATACACTCCCCGTTGTGGAAGACATAGGGCCAAACACAGTAGCACGCAGCCTTATGGCACATGCGGGTGCAGACAGGAAGCGGGTCCTCGCAGGTAGGCTGGCAGATTCCGCATTTCAGGAATTGAGAGTGAGGGCCGCATTCTAAACAAGAGTTAATGTTAGGTAAAAACGATGGAACTTACCGTCTTCCGGAGGAAAAACGAAAGCTGTAGAGATAGCCATCGAAAAGGCGAGGAGAAGAACAATGGTCGCTCTCATTTCTGCGGATGTTCTGGTCTTCTGCCAGTGTCCTTTTATACAGGCCTTGTTATGCACGCAGAAGGGATCAAAAAGTTTTACTGAACCGACTAGACAGTACATTGGTGCATTATCAGTTGTTATGTTTCCGTTTCAAAGACAAAAAAAACCTTATCGCGCCACACCCATGCGTGAGAAGCACAAAAACAGGACAATTATTCAAATCTGTTTCAAAATCTCTTCCGATGTCACGTGAACGTGGGACCCATGAGACCATTTTTCAGTTTCTCAATATGTTATTCGTTTTGACAATATGGGATATAAGGATTGGACCGAATCGCGTCTGATTTGGAAATGTATTTGTACCGTCCCAACTGATTGGATCGGAATTTGATGTTAGACTGGGACCTCATGGATGGGCCAAAATGACTGTTTGTCGTATTCGACCATTCTTACCGCTTTGTTGCCTCAATGTTGTTCTCAAAACCAGTAATTCTGCGTAATAAACAAGCAAAGAAGAATTTAAAACCCGCCGCTGAAGGCATTTTTACTTCTTCAAAAAATGAGTTTGCAATGGTAATGGTCCCCAAAAGTAGTGATAACAAGCTTGTTCAATGGTCACGATTTTTGATTACTGGGAGTAGTTTTTTTTAGAATTGTTTAATGTGATAAAGCGCCCCCATACTGTACTTTTTCCGACCAAGAAAAGAGCATATTGGCTACAAGCCGATTAGTTCACTAGGCAAATCGTTTTGTTTAGTATTATTCAATGGAATTAGATTGAGGATCATGTTCTAAAATGTCAAATGTTGATCGAAATTAAGAAAAGAATATGAGTCCTTTGTTCGTTCTTACATACAAATGTGAGCCACCCCTCAAATAGTTTACCTGGCGTATGGAGTTGATGTAGGTCCAGTTAGAAATGTCTGAAGGAGTGGACAGTGTGAGATCGGTCCTCATAGGCCGACTGAAGGATAGTTTAACCGACTGAGTCAATAGGAAAAGCTCCACGGACTAATTGAGTTAGTCGAGCCCGCTACTCCTACCAATCAGGCGTGTTTCAGCCAGTTCAACCTCCTTTGCAGCGTACCTGGCCGCTAGTACAAATTTTTTTAGTCAGCGTAAGTGTGCGAGGCAATGACTAACGTGTCCGAGTGAGGACAAACGCATGGAACGAGAGAACCTCAACGAGCCTGTTTACATATGTAAGAATATGTTTTCAGTTGCCTGGCCACCAGCAGTTTTTTGGATTTGTCAACCGAGGAGAAATAGTTTTGATACATGTTTCCATGTGTCTTGAGCGCAGAATTCAATTTTTATTTTTCATCAGTTATCATGATTTGGCGTTAGTTAGTCTTGGCAGGGCAGTCGGTAGGAATGATGCACTCTCCGTTGTGGAAGACATAGGGCCAAACACAGTAGCACGCAGCCTTATGGCACATGCGGGTGCAGACAGGAAGCGGGTCCTCGCAGGTAGGCTGGCAGATTCCGCATTTCAGGAATTGAGAGTGAGGGCCGCATTCTAAACGAGAGGGGTTCGGTTAGTTCTAGACAGATGGAACTACTGTCTTCCGGAGGAAAAACGATATTGGTGGCGTTCGGTTTGACTGCCGGGCAGTCCGTAGGAATTATGCATTTGCCATTGTTGAGAACATAGGGCTCAACACAGTAGCATCCAGGTTCTTGGCACATATGGGGGCAGAGCACAAAGGGTTCTTCGCAGGTAGAAGGGCAGATGCCGCATTCCAGGTATTCAGCGTGAGGGCCACATTCTAAAACTTCCTTTTTGTTTGGGAGGAATCATGTTAACTGACTGTCTTTTGGAGGAAAAACGAAAGCACTGGAGATGGCCACAGAGAAGGCGAGGAGAAGAGCAATGGTCGACTTCATGTTGGGGGTTGTTCTCGTTGTGTTCTGGTGCCCTTTTATACAGCGCTTGTTATGCACGCAGAAGGGATCAAAAAATTCTCTGAACCGGCTTGACAGTGCATTAGTGCATTATCAGTTGTTATGTTCCCGTTTCAATGAAGAAAAAACCTTATCATGCCACATCAATGTTTGCGAAACACAAAACTGAACAAACAGTTAAATCTATTTTTAAATATTCACTTATGTCACATAACATGCGAATCATGTTCCCATGCCCTAAAATCGTTATCCTTTGGGTTTTCTTAAAAATTATTTCAGACAAGATGGAATTATACGATTCGAATGACTCGCGGTTTGTTTGAACCTTCCTGTTTGACCGGCAACCGATGATCCATTTACCATCTTCATCCAGGGCAATATGTAACTCAAAAACGCAAATAAAGCTCAAAAACTCATTGAGTAGTTTGATAGGTACAACCGTTCGACCTCGCTCCTGACCGAGCTGACCGGTCTCTGACCTTCTCGCTGCTGAACTGACCTTTGAAAAAAGATCGGCTTTGCCTCAAAAAATTGGAATTTGATGTTGAAATGAGACCTGGTTGACCGATTTATGTTGAACCGACCAGACCAACGGGACTGACTTAACGGTCAGTCCAAATTGTCACCAATGTTATTTTTAAGGGCTAAGTTGGTTTGGACCTTTTAACTCGACCGGCTTCATCACCATGCCGACGACAATTATTCCTTTCATGCATGTGTGGTTAATTAACTGGTGTTTCCCAAATCCTGTTATCCAAAAAAATCCAAATCGAAAAGTTCGTAGAAAAAACCGTTTAGATGATTTCCCAAAATAAGGTCTCAGTGGTAACAGACATGTTCAGTGGTCACGATTTTTGATTACGGGGAGGTGTGTTTTTTAGAAACGTTTAATGTGATAAACCGCTCCTGTACTCTTTCGAACCAAGGAAAGGACATGTTGGCTGCAAGCAGATTAACTGACCATGCAAACTTTTAGTTTATTGCTATCCAACGGACTCAGATGCATTGCTTATGTTTAGCGAACATTTATTAGTATGAATAACGGACCGTAAGATCTGTTTAAAAACTACGTTTCAAATTAAATTCAATCAATCTTTTATTGTAACCAAAATTTGAGTCTAAAACACAATTAAAAGGCTATTTGCTACTGCTAGCTGTATCCACATCGTTACAAATATGTCCTCAGGACAAACACAAACACACTGTCTGGACCCATGAACAATTGTATGATCTAGTTAGTCTACCATTATCACAGGGTGTTTATGGTCACCTTTACTCCGACATTGTGTTAAGACCATTTTAATGGCCTCGATGCAGAATTGAGTCTATTGAAACTTCATAGCTCGACTTGATAGACCCAAATGGCTAAACATGATGATTTTGCCTGCTAACAACGGTTCCGATCAATTTGATAATAGACTTGTCTTTCCTTTTCAGTATCTTGATTAATCAACCAAGGAGAATTATTTTTGATTTCACTGTCCATTTTCATTTTGTTCCCCTACTACTATTGAGTAATCGATAGAACACAAAAAAACAAAGTTTTTATTTTACATCATGTATCGTTGTTTGGCGTTAGTTAGTCTTGGCAGGGCAGTCCGTTGGAATGATGCATTCTCCATTGTGGAGGACAAAGGGCCAAACACAGTAGCATCCGGCTTTGTGGCAAATGCGGGTGCAGACTGGGAACGGGACCTCGCATGTAGGCTGACAGATGCCGCATTCCAGGAACTCAGAGTGAGGGCCACACTCTAAACGAGAGGGCTTTGGTTAGTTCTGGACAGATGGAACTTACTGTCTTCCGGAGGAAAAACGATATCTGTGGCGTTGGGCTTGACTGCCGGGCATTCCGTAGGAATGATGCACTCGCCGTTGTGGAGAACATAGGGCTCAACACAGTAGCATCCGGGTTCTTGGCATATACGGGAACATAGCACAAAGGGTTCCTCGCAGGTAGCTGGGCAGACACCGCATTCCAGGTATTCGGCGTGAGGGCCACATTCTGAAAGAATTCATTTTGGTTTGGGAAAATCATTTGTACTTACTGTCTTTCGGAGGAAAAACGAAAGCCGTGGAGATGGCCACAGAAAAGGCGAAGAGAAGAACAATGGTGGATTTCATGTTGAAGTTGTTTCTGCTGTGTTCTGGTGCCCTTTTATACTGGCATTGTTATGCACGCAGACGGGATCAAATAGTTCATACGTGTATTTCCAAAGTCCATTTGTGTTATATCAGCTGTTATGTTGCCGTTTCAATGAGAAAACGCCTTATCACAGCACCCCTAGACATCTAACAAAACATTCTTATCTATTTTAGAAGCTTTTTCTATGTTTCCTGAAATAGTTGGTACATTACATGATAATGACGTGAGGTGATGCAACCTTACCTTAATAGATCGGTTTTGCCTCACCTGATGACTTGAATTGGGTAGACATGTCTCCAGCTGATTCAAATTGGATGGGTTGTTAGATTCTTCTAAAGATGTACCGACTGAGAATGGGCTGGACAAGCCATTTAAAATTGCTCAGCTCTCCGCATGGACTAACAATTATTTCGATTGGAACACAACTATAGAAACTGGGCCCTAGATTGTTCTGTAAATTCTTAAGTTCAATCTTGTTCTCAATAGCGCCCTTTGTGTTAGTTATGGAATGTGTCATTTTTCTTATTCTCCGGACAGTCCGTAGGGATGATACAGTCTCGAAAGTAGGCCGTAGGCCCGAATGGAGACAATGCGCTTTGAGAGCTTGGCCATGTTGGCTGATGACACAAAATAACATTCCAATCCTATCCGAGGTTGTCATTTACGAACTATTTGCTAAACAAAAACGAGGAAAAAGCAAAAGAATATCGACAGCGGAGAATTGAACCCTAGACCTCCTGGTTACCAGGCAGGCGCCTTGCCACTCGCCCACTAACGGGTGGATTTCTGAAATGCCCACGGCAGTGCGGCCAAAGAATGAATTAGAATTATATGTAATTCTATATGGCATTGCAAATTCACAATAGTTTTTCTTGCATGATTTGTCAATGTACAACTGTTTTCCCTTTTAATAAAATTTTAATTAAAGCAATAGTTTTGTAAAAACGTTTGCAAACTTGGCGGATTCTGTTGACGTCTTTCATGGATACGCCAAACTTGTTTTCAGAATCCATTTTTGTAAGACATGATCTTGCACAAAGAATTGAAGAGACTTATTTGATAAAAGACGCATTCGGTGCAAAAGTTTTCAAGAAATCGAGTTTGATAAGGAGTGATAGTTTTTATGAACGAAAAACAATGTCAATTCGGGGCCCTAGATGAGCGCCGTTGCCATCTTGTTGATCTATAAAACTCAGAATTCGAAGTTCATTCTTTATCACAGAAATGCTCTTTGTTTTAGTTATGGAATGTGGCGTTCTTCTTGGCTTCCGGGCAGTCCGTAGGGATGATGCATTCTCCATTGTGGAGGACATAAGGCCAAACACAGTAGCATCCTGCTTCGTGGCACATGCGGGTGCAGACCATGAATGGTTCCTCGCAGGTAGGGTTGCAGATTCCGCATTCCAAGTATTCAGCGTGAGGGCCACATTCTGAACAAAGGTGTTTTTGCTAGGGCAGGAGAAACTGGTCCTACTGTCTTTTGGAAAATTAAATGCCACAGAGATGGCCACGGCAAAGGCGCAATGGTCGAATTCATTTTGGTTGATGTTGTATTGACGGTCGCTGGTCTTATATTATATTTTATACACGACGTAGAATGGATCAAATTATTCTTTGGTACGACCGGAAAATGTAATCCTGTTTATTCAGATGATCTGTCTGTGATTCGAACGATGTACATGCATTTTAACAAACAGAAAGAACAGTTTTTGTGTCTCGACTTGAGGACTATTTTTGGTTCAAATTGAGTTTGCGCTAAATTATACCTTCCTACGGTACAATTCGAAATTGGACAGATATGCTGAATCTGCCAGAAAAAGATACTGAGAGCGGCATGAATGGAATAGATGGGATGAAATGTTATTTTACCAGGGAATTCCTTGAACCTCCATACGAGCTACGCATTCGATCAGATACCTAATGAAGAGTAGGCAACAGATGAACCGCTTAATGACCTTTAGTGCTTCCACATTTTTCCACATTTTTCCACATTTTTCGGCGCTGCCGTCCTTCTTAGCTGTGGCCCCGAGGTTGATTTCACTACCTCGGTGGTTCAGTGACAAGCACTTTCCTTCATAAACGGATGATCGGGTATTCGAGTCCTATCCATGACAAACTTTTTTGTATTCTTATTCTTGATCGTCAGAAGCAGAATGGTAGTTGAACACTGTTCCTCGACAAGTTCTCAAGGCAGGTCTATTCTTCTGGGTAACGAAATGCATCCATATGAAAGTTTCTAGTATTAGTCAGGATTCAAGGTCCCAGTCCCACAATTGTAAAAGTAAGGCATATATTTCTGAGTAAAACTTTTCTGTGTTCCATCTGCCTCGTAAAATGAAATGCAACGGAGAAGACAGCTCATCCCATTGGGAGAGAAGGAGTTGAGACATTACAGCATAACTTCAAGTTTCGCAATCACACGTTGACTTGCGGTTTTGGATTCCAAAAATGCCAATTTGTAATGCGCACAATTCTTGTGAAAACCACAACTGTCCTGTCTAGCCGCACCAGCGAACAATTTGGTCTCTGCATTCATCATAAGCGGCTATAAAAGGACACCACTAGACGACCAGAACATCGGCCAACATGAACTCGACCACTGTTCTCCTCCTCGCCTTTTCGGCTGCCATCTCCATCGCTTTCGTTTTCCCAAAAGAGAGTAGGTCACATCTTGTCTGCCCTAACCAATACACTCTTGTTCAGAATGTGGTCCTCACGCTGAGTACCTGGAATGCGGAACCTGCAACCCTACATGTGAGGAACCGTTCATGCTCTGCAACCGTATGTGCAACGAAGCAGGATGCTACTGCGTGTATCCCTTTGTCCTTCACAAGGGAGAATGCATCATGCCTACGGAGTGCCCGGAGATGAAGACTAACGGCACTTCCAACTAACGCCGAAGACACTTGACAAGGAATAAAATGTGAATTCTGCATTTAGGCAATTAACACTTTGGTAAGCACGTAGAGTATAACAGAAGGGGTATCCTTACCGTGCCCGCCGACCTCGTACGGGTGTGAAACTTGCGGAGCAACCCTGTCAGACAAACCCAAGTTTTCTGTGTTTTCTCAGAAAATAACATTGAAAATTCGAAAGTGAGGACCAAAAAGTCTATACAGCGATGTATTTGACGAACACGTAAACACCTAGCACGTAGTGCGTTGAAATGCCGGTGTTCATGCAACGTCTGTCGCTTGGATTGGTCAAAAATGGCATTTCGGAGGCAGATTTCTCCGAAACGACGCATTGAAACCCCAAACTGTTATATATTTTCTTGCATAAACTTTCAAGCACTTTAGTGTAAAACTAATATGAGATCGATTACAATCGACTTTTGCTTTTCCCTGGGGTGTCGATACCACTTTATCGTTATAGAATTCTTGAAGAAGATTTTGACTAACCGGAAACTGTACGAAAAGCGTTAGAAACTGTACATGGCCAACTTTAAGACGCAAATAAGAATATATTAAATGCAATTGAATTGATTTTATTCACTGTTGCAATTTTCAATCAACAGAAATTGCAAATTTTAATATGCCTAATTCTCACTTATTAAATTGGAACATTGACTCTGAGGACATATGATAATAATAAACATGAAGTTTTTGCTGATCACAAGTTCGACAAATTATCATTTTGTCTATTTTTTGAATTGGCTGGTCTGACGAAGTAAGTACAGTGAACATTTTTAACAACATTTTCCATGTTGTCGGAAAATCGCTACAATCGCTACGAAAATGATCGATTACTCTTTTTCCGTCAACACATTGCTGAAAACAGATATGTTTCATTATATACTTTTACAATACCCGGAGAATTTGAAGAATGGCACCCCCACTCTTTGTTTTCCCTCGCCATCTTTTCAAGTTCAAATGTGAACAAACAATCGATTTTAATCAGGAGGATGCCAATGTATACTTTAAAAAATCGAGTTTCATACTAACAAGAGAAAAACAGTTTATTTGTAATATGCGTAAGTTTCAACGAATTTACACAGTAAAATCATTTACTTTTTTACGATATGGACGAGGGGACATTCACAACAAATAAAAAGTATTTGCTGATCAATATCTCGCCTGATGACCAATTTGTCTCTTTTCTTAATTGGCTCGTGGGGTAATGTTTTGGGATTTTCTATCACATTGAACGTTTCCATGAACGGCTGCCACTTGATCGGAAAATCTGAGAATTCGTTTCGTATACAGTCAATGTCTCTTTTTCCTTCATTCCACTGCTGAAATATGTTCCAAGTTAAAATTTAATTTAAAAAAGACCTTTAAAATTAGTAGAAGACAATCCAGAGGCAGAAATCCTCTGATTTCAATGTTTGGACAAACGAGCTGCGGAATACGTTGTTGACAAAGCCACATCGACAAAAGGAAAATTTTAGCGCATTCTTAAAATATGATTTAAAACTTGAAAAGGTCTCTTTACCTGAAGCATTGGCGAACTTAACAAAGCCTTCGTCCATTTCCTTACATCCATTAACAATTGTAATGGTTTGAGCCCTGTGGTGTTTTAAAAATTCAAAAATCCATCCCAACTCTTCTTTGGTGAAACTTCTGCCATTTTCCTTCTAAATGAATATGTTTTAATTTAAATAGTAACTTACAAATTCCAGGTAGCTGAGCTTTTGCTGTCGCAAAACTAAATCGATACAAAATTTTAGACCATCCTTTAGTGTGAAAGGAAGGAACGCTTTTTCATTTATTTGTAACTTTGGCCCATTTAAATCTTAATTTATTTTTAACTGTGTTTATTCAGAATTCACACAAACCATTATAAATGCGCACTTCAAGAACGCCGTTGTTCAAAAGAAAAATGAACTTTTCATTTTTGCTAAAATGTGTTCCTGTGACGCGAACAAGTTCCTAAATGCTCTTTTCAAAAATGAAGATAGACATTTTACCTGTTCAGCCTCAATTGTTATTCTACAGTATCCCTTTTTCCTCATAAATATTATGTTAGAAGAAATGATATTTTCAAATCGTCCGCAAGCTAATCTGCTTGTGTTCACATCTTTGAGATCCTAATATGAAAGAATTTTCACCAACATATCCGAAGAAATAAGGTCGAATAAGTTTTCTAAAACAGAGAATTTGGGATTCAAGTGGAAATCAAAACTTTTTATGGAGTTAGAACAACTCTTTAAGCCCTTAGTTTTGGAAGCACGGAAGAGTGTGCGAATCGCTCGCAGGAGATCTTGAATTCGAGGCATTTTCCTCTAAGTTGTTGGGTATAATAAATGCCTGAATGTTGTGAACCAATAGCAGAAATCACACTTCGAATGAAAAAAGCAATGCGTTACATCACGATAAAAAACTAGAAAGCCAAGTAGCACAATGATTTTGATTGCACAATAGGTTTGAAAGCGGAATAAAACTGAAAGCAAATTTAAAGGGCTGCCCAGAGGGTTTTTTCCCAGGCCAAGCCTACTGTCGTGGACAAGGCGACTACCCACAGCGCCGCCGATTCGCTACGGGTGTGAGCCGTGGCGCTCTCTGAACCCGCAGACGGTTGGAGTCGCCATGCTAAAGGTAAATTTTGGATCGCGTAAACGCAGGTCACTTAGTTCGTTATTTTCGGCAGAAAGTGCGGATGACCGTCGCCTGTGCGGACGACATGTTTTCTTTATCTACGTTTTGAGCATAATACAAAAAGAGAAACTTGTAAAAAACCTGAATCATCCAATTTTTCCTTTCCCGTTTTATTTTTAAAACTGATCTGGTCTAAACAGAATGATTTGATCATTCCGCATAACATTCATAAACAAAAATATGTACATTTTATCTAATGAAAGCAATTACGAACATAAACACAGTGCATGCAAAGCAAAAATACACAAAAATATTCATTAAGTATGCTTAACATATTCAACGGAGTAATAGTTCTCACTCGTAGGTCCGCAAATAATCGCCAGTTTCTGTTGGTCAATGTCTCGCCTAATGATTAATATTTCTTTTTGTCCAGAAGGCTCTTCGAGCAAAGTTTCGGGATTTTTTATTATATGGCATATTTCGAAAAACCTTGTCCATGTGAAATTTGTGAAATTTTCACATTCGCCTCGGAAAAAATCAATGTCTCTTTTTCCGTCATTCCACTGCTAAAAAATACTATTTTTTTTAAATACGTTCCGATTACCTTCAGAACTTGGAGGACGAAATGCAAGGATATACGTCCACACAAAATGTTTGGACACATTAATTGTGTTATCAATTGTTGATCAGGTGAACAAATAGTTGAATTAAGCTCAAGTTTTGAACAGCCTAAAAAAGTTTTAACTTAAATAATTATAATTAAAATTGTTTGTTAGTTTGTGAAAGATTTTGAAAAATGGCCACATAACGGCAACACCTTGGAGAAGGAATTAAACAATTTTGGTTTTAAAAATAGCAAAAAATAAATATATAGCATTTTGCTTTAGAGAATATTTAAATTCTTTGAAGAAATCTGCCTTTCAAGTGCGGTTTTTGACAATTCCATGCGACAGGCACCTGGGGATAATCGGCTATTAAACGATCTTTTTTGCCGTCTAATTCATCGCTTTATCGTCTTTTTGGTCGTGACATTTGAATTTTCAATGTTCCCGCCTGAAAAGACGCAGAAAACTCTGGCAGCGATGCGCGTTTCACACCCGTACGAGATCGGCTGCCTTGGTTAGAGTAGTCCAACAAGATACAGCAATGATAATCATAGGTAAATATAAGCTGCAGCGAGATCTCTGTCGATTCCTTTAAAGGCGTAAAAATATCTTTTCTTTGATTAGAATTCAGTATTTAATGGACCACATGTTTTTAAACGATGTTTCTTTAGCCCTTTGGTTCCTTTAGGTAGTTTACGTAAGAAACCATTACCTGAAGCATTTGCAAAGTAAATGAATTCTTCCGTGATAAATTCATCCAATTTACGAATTGTGTAATTTTGAGGATCGTGACGTTTGATGATGTCTAGAATCCATCCGAATTCCAATTTGGTGAAAGTTCTGTCAGGTTCCACCTACAAAAACACAAAAAGTGTCGTTTAGAACTTCCAACTTACGATTTCCAATGTCATGACATTTCGATGGCGTAGAAGAAACTCAAGAGAAAATTGAACCCCTTTCTTGACATGGCATGGCATAGAGTGCAGCAGAACGTCCTGTGATTTCAGTGGGTCATCATTCCCTTAAAAAAGTTTAGCACTTTATTCACTTTAACTTACATTTATATTTGTGCACTTTAAGGGCATCAAAAGAGCAATAAAAAATCATTTGAGTGTTCTCTTGGCTTTTCATAGTACGGCTAATTTTTATAGTTCCATATTCTAAATATATACATTGTTCACTCAAATTCTAAAAAAATAATATTATCATAAATAGTGACAGTTAATTACGGCCGTAATTGTGAACTTATCACTTCCTATGTTCGGCAAATATTTTATGTTAGCAGAAATGATGCTTTTAAACCGTCGGCAGACACTTCTACTTGTGTTGATTTCTCCAGAAAGTTGGTATGAAAATATTTTCAGCAACATTTCTAAAGGAAGGATATCGAACATGTTCTCAGAAACTTGATTTCTGCAGCTCGGTTCAAGTGAATCTTCATCCTTGGCTGAGTTTGAAGCGCAGAAAAGCGTTCGATTAGCCCGAGAGATTCCGCTTCGAGACATTTCACTGTAATCAAAATAGAATATGAAATTTGAGATTTTGGGTCAACAAAAAAATTAGCTGGTGGTAGTATTTGCTTATCAAACGTACTCAAATAAAATTCAAAAACAATGAATTAATCAATACTGTTAAAGCGAGTTTGCGAAAGCCAAATAGCTTTTTACCCGCTTTTTAAAGAGAGTGTCAGAAGTTTTGTCAGAGAATAAACAACATTTTCGATTTAAATGCATTTCGAAGATGTCAAATCCAAAATGCAATTTTTCGGCAAATCCAGGCGACAGGCACCTGTGAGAAACCGCCATTTCAACGATGTACGTGCACGGTGTCTACACATCAATTCATCGGTTAATCGAGTTTTTGGTAGTCGTTTTCAAGTGTTCAATGTTCCTTCTCGAAAAGACGCAGAAACTGTACCGCCGCCACAGTAATGAGAACCTATCAAATACAAGTCGAAAAGAGATCCCTGACGGTTTCTTTTAAAAAAACCTTGTTCAAAACTTTATTAAGATTACAAGCAAAATATCGTAATGAATTTTTTGAGCACTTGAACGTGTTTAAGCAAAATTCTGATGAGGATCAATCACGACCAAGCTTAACAAATTCAATGGTGTAATATGTCGCATACTTTGTGGGTGTTGGTTTATAAATCAGTGAAAGTTCCTCCTGGTCAATGTCTCGTCTGATGACCAATGTATCTTTCTCTTCAACAGGATCATGACTCAAAGTTCCAATCACAGTTCGAATTGCCCGAGAGATTCCGCTTTGAGACATTTCACTATAAACAAAGTGGGGTCTGAAACGTGAAATTTCGCGGCAAATAAACATTTAGCTCTCAGCGGTTGGCTACTTACCGATCCTTATGTAAAATTTTAGAAAACAAAACTGGAGTCACGGATCAATGGTATAAAAGCCAGGTAACAAAAGCCAAAATTGCTTTTTGCCCGATGTTGTTGTAATTCATACAATTTTAGTGTTTGAATGACATTATAGTTGCCAAAAAAACTAGATTTTCATTTTAAAATACAGGGAAGACGCATTTAAAGCTTTTTCAATATGGCAATCTTATGATCTTCCTCATTTTCTTTTAAAAAAACCATGTAATTTCAACATCTTTCATCAAGTTTCCCATTTTTGTCACCCTTTTTTCGATTACTTAGACTTGCCATGACTTGGATTATAATGCCTGGAAAAGACTATACATTACACAGTTTATAAAGGGAAAGTGTTTAGAATAAACTAGAACAACAGAGGATTCCATGAGTGAGTATAAGAAAACTACAAAATTAGCGCTGGAGCGCACAATACCAGAGAGCTGACTCTAAACCACGGCTGGAACACTTTAGAAGGAGAAAATCGGGGACACTGGGAGAGACAAATAAACAATTAAAATACAAAGGGGAATGTCATTCCTAGTATGACAGATTGTCAAAGTGCATGTGACGGTGTAGCAGAAACTTATTCTTAAGAGAGAAAGAAGATTAGTGTTATCAATGAACTATTGAATTAATTTCAATATGATTATATTTACAAGGTGAATTAATTTAAGCACTTGGAAGTATCATGCAATTCAAATGAGTATCATTCGTGACTAGGGTTATCGATTCAATGGTGGAATAATTCAAAAAACTAGCGCCCGTAAGTTTCGTAACAATTGAAAGGGTCAGTTGGTCCACATCTCGCTTAATGACCAATGTATCTTTCTCTTCAGCATGATCGTGAGTCAAGATTCCAATCACATTGAATGTTTCGATAAATGGCGCCCATGTAAACTTCTCACATCCGCATAGAAAGTGATCGATTTTTCTTTCTCCTTCATTCCACTGCTGAAAACATTTAATTTTTTAACGACTTTCCGATTACCTTGAGAAACTGATGAAGGAAGTATAAGGGGACGGTCCCAGTTTAAATGTTAGGGCACATTAACTTTGTTATTGAATCAGAAGTATGACTGCTCAGAAACTCAATTTTGGTACATCCTATAATTTACTTTTAAAGGCTTTTTTTATTTTCATGTATTTGGATACATTGAAAAATAAGGCTTTGTCGAACCGGGATAGAAAATTGTGCTGGTCTTAAGGGACATTTGACATGCTGTATTTATTTCCAACGACCGACTACGCCGGATTTGGTGGGCGTGGGCCAGCCGCTGACTAGCGCTGGCGGCGTCGCTTATGTCGTACGGCGACAGGGCGTTTTTCTCTCGCCGTGAGGCGCAGACAACGAAAGAAGTCCACCGCGGACACAGTACAAGTAATGCTTGGGAGCATTTGCAAAACTCAAAAACAATTACTTTACTGAATAATTTCTGAACATTTTATCGTTTTACTTTATTCGCTTTTTGTTAGCGAGTTAAAGACAGTCATTAAATGCAAAAGCACACTGGCTCAGAAGCGGCCCTACAGGCCCCATGGAGAATCCTGGACCTACCTAGGACATTTAATTAACGGCTCACTATGTTTCGACTGTGAACCCTAATAGTGCAAGCAAAAAAAGTTATTCCAAAAAGTCATTCCACCTGTTTGTCACAGGAATATTGGCTGTAATGTTGGCACAACTATCAACAAAAGTCACTATCCAGATTTTTTTCTTTTTTACATAATTGACTCCCACCACACTGCTGATACTTCTACCAGAATAGCTACTAAATTTCAATTGCCTCACAATGTTTGGACATCCTGAATTCTCCATAATTTTAGTCATGCTTAACTAATGGCGGTTGTTTAGCGAATTTTCTATATTTTATAAAAATCGTGAACAGACGACTTGAACCGGAGACTATTCAAAGAAATTTCAATGTTTTCCCTCTCTGACTTGGCACGGCAGATCCCTACTCGTTATAAATTTTCTGTACAAAAGTTGAAAACCACTGCGCAAAAAAAGTAAGATTAGTAGTCTGAGTTGAACGGCCCCGATTGTAAACTCCATAAACAGCAGATAAATTATATTTGATTGATACTAATCGATGTGTTCAACTTACCGTAGATCATCAGCCCGATGACGCACAGCTGACCGAAGTGTTCGCCGCCACAAGCCGACTGGACAAGATAAAAGACCCAATTTCGAGGACACTGAAAACATAATGACGATAGAACAATGTCTTTCCAAAGAGTCTGAAGTCAGCACCTCAAGCTCATTGTTCCCGCTTCGAGTAACGAGTGGAAAATTAATCAAATGACGTATCTCGCAAGGGATCTCCACGGGACCATTGGTAACTTTATCGAGTACTTTACTTTTTTAATCACACAATAAATGAATTTCAAATTTAGCACAACAAGGGAGAAATTGTTTACAAATTTAGTAACGCATGTGTTAGTTATTGTTTGGGCTTTACATAATTTAAACGACCATTTTGAGGAATTCTAATTTGCACTACTTTTAAGCTAGCGGATTTAAAATTCACGTATTATGAACATTTACGAATTTTCATCAACGGCGTGATTGGGAACATATTTTCTACCATGTACTTTGAACACTTTGAATAACTATACAATACAAACATAAATTGTTTAATGTTGAATAACCCACATATGTTGTTATAAAAAACTCAAAATCATTCATAGATTTTCTTAACAATTTCAAACATCACAAAATTAATAATCGTGGGTTCGCAAGTGATGGAAAGTGTTTCCTTGTCCACATCTCTCATGATGACTATTTCATCTCTCTTTAAGATAGGATCGTTTGGTAAAGTTTGCGGATTCTCTACCAGTTTGAACATTCGGAAAAATTGTTCCCATTTGATTGGGAAATCATCACATTTGCCTCGAAAGCGATGGATTACTCGCCTTCCGTCGTTCCATTGCTGAAAACAACTAAACTTTTTTAACTATGATTAAATACCTTAAGAATTTGAAGAATGCAATCCAACGATAGAAAACCAACTACCGTTATTGAAGGACAGATCAATTCGCTAACACGATTTCGACTAGAATTCCAAGGTTCCTTACATGCTGAAAAAAGTTTATTAGTTTAAAAAAAATCAATTTTCTTACCTAAAGAGTTTTCAAACTCCACAAATTCATCATATATACTTGCGTTCAGCCTCAAAGTCATATTATTCTGAGCTCCATGGCGTTTGATTGTTTTATATATACAATGTAATTCTTCTTTTTCAAACCGTCCGTCATATTCTGCCTACAAAATAAGAAAAATTAAAATATCGATTGAAAATTCACTTACAAAATGTAAAGTTCCTAGATTTATATAACGTAACACAAAATTTAAAGAAAAAAGCATTCCATTTTTGAGATTAAGAAGTAAAAATTCGTTTTCGAAAATGTCCTGTATTTCAAGGTCTGAAAAAAAAAACGATTGAATTACTCAATTTTAATTTTATTTAAAAACTTACATTTATATAGGTGAATTCTGAGACCGTCATTCCTACAATTAAATACGATTTTCTGGTTGTTGTCAATCATAGAACATGTAATTTTAATTCTTTTGTTTCCAAGTCGATCCTAAAAATTTAAAATGCTAATTTTAGTGTTATAGTTTTACCAGAAAGGCTCTGATTGCAATAAAACAGTTTCCCTTTTTCTTCCAACCAATTACGGTAGAAGAAATAACATTTTCAAACTGACGACACACTTTTCTGCTTTTAAGCACGTCGTCTGCTTCCAAATAGGCCAATATCTTCAACAACATGTCGGAACAAATAAGGTTGTATAAGTTTTCTATAATTATGATGAAAACAAAATAGTGAAAACCTACCTTTTTGGACGGCTACTAAGTTTTTTATATCAATAAGTTCAAATAAGTTTTCTAAAATTCACAAAAAAAAATTATTTCTATTGATGAAACAATACCTTTTGTGATGTCTAAACAGTTTTCTGAGTCGTGTTCGGAATTGTTTTCATCGTCGACATCTAAAACACTAGTTAAATTTTAATGTTTAAAAATATACCGTTGTTGACGTTTCCTGCACAGAAAAGTGAGC
Source organism: Oscheius sp. G VE-2021 (assembly GCA_022343465.1). NCBI lineage: Eukaryota > Metazoa > Nematoda > Chromadorea > Rhabditida > Rhabditidae > Oscheius > Oscheius sp. G VE-2021. Next base: position 6,321,282 of record JAJQXH010000029.1, on the reverse strand, counting down.
GAAGTGAGCGATAGATTCGATTGAAACGATGCATTCAACTAAAAACTCTTTCGGTTTCCAAAACAAGCCTAAATCACAATCTGCAAGATTACTTTATTTTTTGACATTTGAATGGAGAAAAAGCAATGTTGCTTTTTTGTACTGTAAGAACGCGAACTTTGAAAATAATTATCGGTGGTCAATGTAATCAATATCCTCAAAAACTGTTATGAGGATATTGATTACGCTGCAATTACAAATTGTTTTCTGTCACATATCGCCTGCGGCCGCAGGATTTTGGTTTCTATGCCTCTGTCGCCAATGTTGTGGTCTGTTACCATCGGCGACTGCATGCTCTCATTTTAAGGATTACGATAGTACGCCACGTACGCAGTCACCACGGCTCCCGCGCCCAGATCTTCAGTCCAGCGACTGCGCTGGCTGCGGACGGCCGTCCTAAGGCAGTGACGAGGGGCCAGAGAACCAGCCGGTAAAGCTAGATCACATTCATAGCTTCATAGGACGGTCGTCCGCAGCTTTAGTTTCATAAATTGCCTAACCAGCAGTAAAGGGTATTCCAGTCTAGAACACGACAACGCCTCGGCTGGCCAAAAGGCCTCCCTCTGCGCGCCATCACAGAGTAGTCTCAGCATGGCCTTCCGGCCCGTGTCGCCCGTCAAAATTGCCAAGCATCCTATTGGGTGCTTGGAAATTCTGAAAGTGCTTACCAAACTAGGTAAGACTGGCTCCCAAACCGCACGGCACCCCTATCGTGTAGTTACGGCGCGAGCACAGGCTCTAGAAGAGAATATTTCTCCTCTTTGATGGAATTGGGAGATTAGTGGCGACAGCTTCTTACAAAAAATTTAACTGCGACCAAAATATAAAATCGAGTAGAACAAGGCACAAAGAAGTTTAATAAAACAAAAATTTATTCCAAGATAGAACAATTAGGAATGGGCAACATTTTCATGAAAGGGGTGGAAGGGGGCGTAACAACAACTGCAGATTATGAACAGCATCAAAAGGGGAGGGAACACTACAAATTAACGTAACTGGGACATATAAATTCAAACCCAATTAAACGATCCGGGTCATAAATAATTACAAGTTCTTCTTGGTCAACATCCCGCCGAATAACCAGTTTATCGCGATTTCGAACGGGCAGGTGGACGTCAGTTTCGGGTTTTTCAATAACATTGAACATATTCATGAATGGTTCCCACGTTACTTGAGAATGACCAAAAAAGCTTTGGAAATAATCGATTTCACGAGTTCCTTCATTCCACTGCTGAAAATACATTTCACTTAAAAAAGAAGTTTAACGGAATACCGCAAGAATTTTTAGGAGTAGGCCAAGTGATGGAATAAAAAAGAATGAAATTTGAGGGCAGTTCAATTTCAAAAGGTTTTTACCACCTCTAGTTACCGAATGAAGTTTAATTCCTCCACAATCTAAGAAAAGCAGTAGTTTGTATCAAAATTTTATTACCTGAATTATTTGCAAAGGTCAGAAATGCGTCATAGAGCTGACAATTTTTTGTTATAATCAGGTAATTGTCTATATTGAAATGTTTGAATGCTGCGGAAATCCATCGCATTTCGGTTTCTGTGAAAATCCGTCTAACACCGTCTTCCTGTAACAAAAAAGAATTGTATTACTTTTATAAACATACAAAAGTAACAGTCTTTAAGTTTGTCCAGCGAAGCACCGCACCCAACGTAACTTGGATCCCTTCCGCCACATCGCAAGGTAAGCTGTCTTTCATTACGAGATTTTGGCCCCCTTAAAAATAGCTAAATAACTTTAATTAAGAGTCTGCCTCTGTAAAACTCGAGTGGACCTTGGTCTTAAAGAAAAAGTTCATTTCCAAGAATTCGCTGAAACTTTGTGTATAAGGTCCTATGGTACCTCATCCTGACACTTTTGAGCCGTGCTAATTTTTGGGTGCCGGATTACGGTAGATGCCCATTGGAAATCGATTGGTATTTATGTTGGTACTTTAATAAACTGAAAAACACCAATTTGGTGAAAACTTTATTCTATGACCAGAAAACGTAGTTTTTAATGATAATGTATATAAAAAACTGAAATTACAATCGATTGATATCTATATGCTGGTATTTTCGATAAAGTTGAAAAATGACCGTACCCAAATGGGCACCTACCATAACCCGGCACCAAAAAAGTTTCAGAATGAGGTCAGGGCACCATGGGGACCTTATACACAATGTGTCAGTCAATTCTTACGGTGCCCGCTCGAGTTTTACAGAGTAAAGCCGTAAACTTACATCTTTTATGGTTCACGGTAAGCTCTTCGTTTTGATGAATAAAAATAAGGTCGCAGCCGAAACCAGAAAAACAAAATTCAATAGAATCTTTCCCCTGATCATCCTTAATTGTTCCATTAGATTAGTATTACCAAAACTATTATTACCTTCAGAGCCCTAATAGTCACATCTTTACTCTCCTTTTTAAAGTATTTTGTGTTGGTATAAACGATTTCTTCAAATCGTTGGCAAACTTTTCTGTTTCTAATGACGTCATCGATAAATTGATATGAAAAGATTTTCAGAAGCATATCATCAGAAATGGTGTCGAACAAGTTCCCTAAGAGAAGATTCGTGTATACAAATTGGTAGAAAAGTACCTATTTCTTTTGGTTCCGTAGGAAGTACATGAATGGTTTCATTGGAAGCAGAAGAAGAGAACAGTTTTCGAAAGACAGAGCAGAGATTTCCCATTGAAGATATTCTAAAAATTTAAAAAAATTGTGTTTTTAATAAAAGTGAGTAGTAAAAGAGAGTTTTTAATAAAAGTGAGGTGGGTAGACACAAACGTAAATAAATTATTATAATGTACAAAACCACGCTGATATTGATTTCTGTCCGATTTTGGGTTTTTTGGGTCATTGAGGTTATTATTGCTGGAAAACGGCTTTAGTAAACAAAAAAGCTGTGCGTTACTGTGGGACAGGTACTGTGGGACGTGAGACCAAAGACTACTTCAAAAAGTAAAGCAAAACTTCAATTTTATTTCAATTGACGGAAAATATCATTATTTCCAAGTATGTTTCCGTTGCTGTATGGGCTGGGGGTGCTTTGTGAGTGACGCGAAATTGATTTTTGTGCGATCTTGAGTTTCTGGGTCACGTTGGTTAATTGTCATTATGTGCGTGTGAGATCAACCGCGGCAGCAAAACACACTTTGGTCAAGTGGTTAAGAATCAAACTGATAAATCAAACTACGACAGTTCGATCCCCAATGGATAGAATTTTTTTTGCCTTACGCCTTATGGTCATTAGTCAAAACAGAAATAATTTTAATAAGTCTAGCCAACTTTGACTATAAAAAACATTTTTCTACCTTTATTGTCTCCGATTTCGGATATTTGGAGAGCGAACCGGGCCGGGCTGACACGAGCAACCTAAAATAAGCAAAAAGATAAATAGGAGATTAAGTTTTTGAAAAGTAAATTCCGCACATTGGACAATGTGGGCTGGGTTTGCTTATGTGAGTGGAGCTGTCGCAAAGGTGACGCGGATATCGATTTGTATGCGATTATGAGTTTTTGGGTCACAAGGTCAATTGTACTTTAGACGAAAAATCGCTCGCCTGGTCAGCCAAAAAAAAAGTATTCAAAAAGGCAAAAAAGGCTACATTCGGGAATTAGTACACACCAATCTCAAAGTTTTTTTTAAAAACAAAATGTTATAAAAACCATGGGTGTTTGAGGGAGATCCGGGTCGGCCCGCCCTTTCAAAGTCCTAGGTCCGGCACTTTTATCAAACAAACATTGAGGGTTTGGATCCTCCTCAAGTACAGTGTTTTTGCTCGCACTGCATACACTTTAATAAACTTTAATGATGGTAAAAACATGCAACTACATTATATAAGACAATCAATAACATCGAGAACAAAAATGTTTGTCAAATGTAAGATTCGAACCTTCGATCTTCGTTTGGTAAGAGGGCAAACAATGTTATTTAGACAAGAACAAAGACGAAACAAATTTATTTTATTTTTGCATTATCATGGAAAAATTACAATTTTTCATAACCACTCCTGATAAAATCAAACCTCAAACGGAGACTTTGAGGATTACAAAAGATTTCAAGTGTCTGTTTGTCAACTTCCCGCCTGATGACTATTTTCTCCAGGGTTTGAATGGGGACATAGGTTAAAGTTGCAGGTTTTTCTATCACATTGAACATTTTTATAAACGGTTCCCATTTTACTTTAGATTCACTGCAATAGCTTCGAAAACAATCGATATTACGCTTTCCTTCGTTCCACTGCTGAAAATATTTCCGAATTATTTTTTTATAAATAGTTAGACTTACCGCAAGAAATTCGATAAGGCTCTCCAGGCGTTGATCACAGAAGACTGAAATTGTACGGCAGTTCAGTTTCAAAAGATGACTAAAAGATTCCGAAGAATAAAGATGAAGTTTCCCACATTCTGAAAAATAAGGTTTTTTCGGCTTAATTTTTCTTACCTGAAGCATTGGCGAATTGCAGAAATGCATTATAGAGTATACACTTTATTTGAACCAGAATGTAATTTTTCACATGAAAACGTTTGAAAGATTCTAAAATCCACATCATTTCACTTTCGGTAAAATTTCTTCCACTATTATCTTCCTAAAATAATAACAGATTTGTTTTACAATTGTACCCTTACAAAAGTAACAAGGCTTATGTTTTTCCAGCGAAGGATAGCACTCAAAGTAATTTGAATCCCTTTCCTCAGATCGCACGGCAAACTATCTTTAGTTATGGAATTTCGCCACCCTTGAAAAAAATCAATAATTCATAAATAAAATGCAAAACTTACACTTTTTATGGTCTACGGTAAGGACATTGTTTTGATGTACAAAAATAATATCAATGCCGTGGCCAGGAATTGAAAATTCAATTGAGTTGTAACCAAGATCATCCTTAAAAATTCATTAAAATAGTTTTTTTTTATACTTTACCTGGCTAGCCTTAATTTTCATACTAATATTACTTCTTTGGAGAAATTGTGTGTTAGAATAAATGATATTTTCAAACCGACGGCAAATTTTCCTGTATCTAATGACGTTACGGATAGAGTGATATGATATGATTTTCGACAACATATGGTCAGAAATGGTGTCGAACATGTTCTCTGAAAGTGAAAAATTTGATGAAACATTTTGTTTTCAGATTTTTAAAACAAAAACTTTGGCGAGAGAAAACTTACTTTGGACTCTAGCCATTTTGAACGTATTGAAAAAGTAAAATGTCAAATTGTAATCGGACGGTAAAGTCAAATTTTAAAAGCTTAGAAACAGAAAAGGTGTTAGTTAAACCAGAACAATCAGGTTTTGCTAGAAAGCGACAGGCCGGGTGCATATTGATTGATGTCGCCGAGTCCGTTTGAAAGCGACTGGAAATGGTCCCGCTACGATATCCGCACAACCCTTTAGAAATTTTTAGCCGTAAGAATCAGAGACACGTAGGACATGAGAATTTTCTAGTCTTGCTTTTTTTGGCATCCTGTAGTTGTAGCCAATTCTAGTTCCCCTATTTTTGTTCTTTGCGCTGGACTGCGTACCCCATTTTCCTTCACACGCAGTTTTCTTTGGATTACTGTAGTTCCGTTTTAAATTACTCATTTTCTTGAATATTGTTATTGTTTTTTATCCCTTTTTAGTTAAATTCAATTGTAAAATTGGCTATTTCAGTTTTTATTGATAGGATCCTAGTTCGATCCTAGTAATGTTTTTATTTTTATTGAATTGCCCGCCCTTTCATATGAGACGGCAGATAATACGGTATCTCTTTGTCATAGTGTCGTTTTTAAACGAACTAGCACTGACACATACTAAAAACTTGTTACGTATAATCTCTCACTCCCATGTGAATTAATCCAGACTCCATTCCCGCTCAATTAGGATTACGGTTATGTGGCGAATATTCACAATGCGCGTGCTAGACAAAAGCGCGCGAGTGAAGCCTAAAGATGGGTGCACCAGACAGACCGCCGGACCTGTCAGACCGTACACATTTCTCTTTCTTTTGAAACAAGGGAAACAAATTTAGACTGCCTGATTCTTCTAATTCCAAAATGTCCAAGGGACTTAAAATTTAGCCTGTGGTGTACTAATTAGCGAGTCATTAAATTAGCCAACCTCATTGCAGGTTTGTCTTTTGCACTGCTCCGTGCTCTGACCCTCGTCCCTCCGCCTTGTACACTCTGTATTCTATCTCAAGGTTTCCCGTGTACCCAAAACTTAGATCAGCGGATTGACCCGTCCGCGCGACGAGAGGGTGATTCTGTACGATCTTGTAGCCAAAGTTTTGCATTAATTAGCTAAAAAAACAAAACTTATTGTCTTCTCGTTCCATTTTCATTTCTTACATGATCGTGACAAAACGAACAACTGGTTCGTTGATCACCGCACTTTCCTTAGATAATATTGTTTCCTGTTTTAAAGATCGATTGACAAATCTAATCTAACCTTGTATTATGCTGGAAACAACATACAAAAAGGTAGCGTTTGTTTGTCGGCTGGGATTGAGATGACTGGATTAAAACTTTAAAGTAGTGCAAAGTTGCAGAGGCAGAAGAAACAGAGAGAGAGAAGATAAGAAAAAAAGAAAAAAATAAGCAAACGCTGGCACATACATGGAGAGGCAGAGGCAGATATGTGATGTTTGGTAATATATAGAAGACTCTGCGTTGACCTTCGGATGACTCATAATCGATAACCGCGCACATTGAGTAGTCCCAGTGGCTAGGGCGCATGTCGCTGACATAACAACTGTTAGCAGTATTATTGATCTCTTAGCACCCCGTTTACGCCAATCCGCACAATCCGACTGTATATCTTTGTGGAGACCCCACGAGGTCAGCCTATTAGAAGTTTTCGAATTCGCATTCGATAATGTAATCAGATAGAAAATTTAAAAAAATTCTTTTGCATATGGAGTATTCCGCACGACAAAATGCTGACAAAAAATTCTTATTGTCTTGTTTGGAGTTCAATGTTTATTAAAAAGCAATCAATTACAATTTTTTGTTTAAATTAGTGTTTGTTCTTCAGAAATTGATAATGGGTTAAGTAATTTTAAAAAAGACATTCCCAATTATTACAAACACAGTTCAATTTACAGAAAGGAAGAGTTCAACGTCATTGTTGATAGTGTTTCACATTTGAAAAACGCATGCGGATAATCCTTATGAGAAGAAACCATAACCAAAAGCTCTTCTCTGTCAGCCCTTCTAATTATCATCCATTGCGTTGTATCGGTAAAAACATAGTGTGCCCTTTCACTGTCACCTGAAAAGGGCGAAAGATTAAACTTGTCGTAATGCTGATCTAATTGGAAATTAACATCTTCACAATAACATTCCAAGTGATCGATTTCGCGTATTCCGTTACTCCACTGCTGAAAATTGACAGTTTTATTCAAAAACTATGCTGAATAAACCTTTAGAATAAGTAAAATGGAATCAACGGAAAGAGAACATTCCAAAGTTATAGAAGGGCATTTCAGTTCAATAGCTCTATGCCCATTCAGATGATCTGTGCGCAATTTTATAGCATAACATCCTGAAAAAGAACTTTTTTTCTTTTTTTCCTTTTATACCTGATTTATTTACAAGCCGCAGGTAATTGTCATCAATGTTAGCAGATGAGCTTCCCATGCTGTGCAATTTAGTGCCGTGTTTAATGAAATTTTTGACAATCCACTCCATTTCTTCTTCTGTTAATTTTCTTTTCTTTTCATCCTGAATGAATTAATAACGCATGAAAAGATAAATTTTTCTTACAATATACAAAAATGAGAAATGGCGGCGACTCAAAATGACATTCAAAGCATAATTGAAACTCTCACGTAATCCAGAAACAGGAAAGTTTTCCTTTGTTGTTCTATTCTTTTTATCCCTTCGTTTGCTCCCTAAACATATTTATCATTTGCTTTCTAAAAACTTACATTTGATGACTTTTAATTCTTCCGATGTGCAAAGAAAATTCAAAGCCCAGTTAAGATTCAAATTTCTCCAAAGTTTTATTACAAGCCTATGGTTCGCGTTTTGATCCTAAAAATATTTGTTTTGATCTTCGAATTTCACTAGTTTCTTCACCTTTTTTGCCATAACTTCAATGGAATAAAATGATCTCTTTTTTATGTGCCTCCCATTAGAAGAAATTAATTCTTCGAACCGTCGGCATACTCTTCGGCTGATTTTAATATCTCTGGGCCACTGATAGGAAAAGATTTTTAGTTGCATTTCAAAGGAAATCTTGTCAAACATGTTCTCTAAAAATCATGTTTTCAGAGAAAACCAAAAAAAATTTAACTAACCCATATCGATCACAGGGGAAGAACAAACGTAGTACAGTAGTTTTGGTGTTGTTGAAAAAAGCGAAATCAAGAAAGCGAAAGTTTTTTTTTCAAAATAAAAGCTATTTTGGGCGCAAAACGCACTTTGTCCCGGATTGTGTACTGTGCAATAGTAAATCGCAAGAATACAACATTTCAGAGTCGATATCGTTTATAGAGTGTTTATATAAAAACCTGAGAGACTTGTTATAGAAAATTTTATTTAAAATCAACCAAAATTTTTATAATTTGTATGTGATCAAGATGTTTCTGAAGTCTAACAGCAAGCACCTTCTTTAAATTGAAAAAAGAGATTTTTTGTCAAACGTCCGTGTCGGTTTCATAGAATTTTTTGAAAGTTTCATTTACGTAAGAAAAAGCTCCACTGTCTCAAGTAAAAAACATGCCAATATCGTTCGCAGAGCGGGAAAGAATGGGTTATTGTAGTCGAACAAAGCGGGTTTTTATTGATTTTTCATGATAGTTTGACGATATCAAGAAAAAGCGATTTCATGCGCAAAACTATTTTTTTAAGTATTACATACAAGCTGGTGAGTCCCATGATTTATGCTGATTCAAGAGTTTAATGGGAGACAGGCGAACTTTTTTAAAGAAGACGATATGGGTTCTTTTTTGTAAGTAAACTTGCTTTTTCAAAGACGTAACTGGCTAACAGATATATCACTGAGGATAAAGGAAAAGAATAAAAAGGAATCTCTTGAGTTTAAAAAAGGAAAACAAACACAACAAACGCTTTAATTAATTCATAAACTATGATACCTAGCATGGTTTACACTGAAGGGTTCCATAATTACCATATTTTGGGAACGTATACTTAACCATAAGCTGTTTACTATCTCCTCTTTCTATTACTATACTATCAAAGTGGCTCACATTGAGCCGAACAGAGGATGCTCGTATTACATTGAAGATATTGGGAAAGGGCTTCATCACAATAGCATTCTATGTTATTGATCTCGCGGGATCCCTTACTCCATTGCTGAAAATACACCTTTTTAAACAATTTAAATAAAACACCTTGGGTAAATGTAGAATGCAACCTAAAGACAGCGCAAAATCTAAAATCATTGTGGGAGATTTAAGTTCACACACTCGATGGCGATTGTCATGATCCGAATAAAGTCTAACATAAGGGCATTCTGAAAAAAAACCGATTTTCCCTTCTTCTTAAATAAACGTTTGTTTCTTACCTGACTTTTTTGCAAGCTGTAGAAAATTATCATCAATATTTGCGTCAAATCTAGTGATGCAAGTAGTCTTAGTGCCGTGTTTACTGAAACCTTCAAAAACCCTTCTTATGACTTCTTTTGACAAGGAGTCACCGCCTTTGTTCTGAAAAAATGTTTTAATCCTTTTAAAAAACAGTTACTTACAAAAACCACGCAGTTAATGTGCCGTCGACTTAAAACAAAATTCAATGCGCATTCTAGACTGCTCCTTATTCCATTTGTCATTATTTGATATGAGCTGATGTTCGTCCCCAAACCATTCTCTGTAGAGGTCACTGGTTCAATCCCCCCCCCTCGGCAAACTTTTTGCTTTTTGTTTTTCTTGTCTGATTTTCACGTACTGAAAGTCTAGAAACGAATTTCCTGTAAAAATCGACTCTACTTCTGTATATGGTAACTGTCAGACTGCGGCCCAGAAATCGTAGGCGTATACTACAAATTGGTTAATTGGGAAATGTATCTATGAGGAATCACAGAAGAAGTAAAGAACGTCGAGGTTTTCCCGGAGGCTGCGTTTATCTACTCTGCAAAAGTTAAGAAGAACATGAGCTGTCAGAGATGACTTACCAAAAGGTGAGCTGTTCCTAGATGTGTCCCCAAGCTATTCCCGGTGCATGCTATCAGATGATCAAATGTAGGCGGGGAAGTTGATCCGGCCACGTCGATGAACACGGCTGACCCTGGAGGAATCTACAGAGATACTAGAGAGCTCTTGCGGCGCAATTGGAAAATGAATATGGGTTAATAAAGCTAGGGCATTTAAGTGCTCTTTTTTGATTACAAATCCAAAATTAAGGCGTTAGGAGCGCAACGCTCTTGGGGGGCGTTAGACTTGACGATGGTTACCCGACCAGCCTTGAAGAGGGCGGTCAGCTTAGCTCATTCATGGTTACACTGGTTGTATGGAAAGTTTATTTCACACAATACAACACACAATATAACCAGCGAGGTTGGAAGGTGAGGGAAAGGTCTCATCTCCTCATTTCGACTGGGGCACATATGATTCATAGGTTACTATTGTGGCGATGAGTGAGGTCATAGATTAGGTTAAGGTGATTAGGTGGTTTGTGTGGCGATGAGTGAGGTCCGCTTCCCCTGTAGACATCACTAAACTTTAATGATATACATTTCCCAATTAACCAATTTGTAATATACGTCTATGATTTCTGGGCCGCAGTCGGACAGTTACCATATACAGAAGTAGAGTCGATTTTTACAGAAAATTCGTTTCTAGACTTTTAGTACGTGAAAATTAGACAAGAAAAACAAAAAGCAAAAAGTTTGCCGAGGTGGGGGATTGAACCAGTGACCTCTAGTTTATAAAGCGAGGCGCTTACCGCAGCGCCGCCGAGGCACATGTGTTCGACCTTGCCGCGGACTTTAAGGCAAGGCGCACGGCTGCCACGGAAAGATTGATCAATACTCGAAAACCAGCCCGTTAAGTAAATTTGAACTTCAAAGGCTTTATTATGGTCATAGGCCCTATCTAATTTTCGAATGCAGTAGGTCTCACTATCGGGAACAGCCGCTGTGATGAATGCAGCGACAAAACACAAAAACAATGATTTATTCCAAGTTGAACATCTTGAGATAGTAATGGAATAACCAAATCATAAACATGCCAATGAAAACTCAACAAAATAAACGGGTCACAATCAATTTGTTTGTTTTTAAAGTTTTCCTGTGTACTTTTTACACCGAAAGTTTCCACAAGCAGCATAAGGACCGACACTATACTCAACAAGTAGTTTCTGAGTGTCTTTCCGTTCTAGCACACATTCCCAGCCTCTGTTATTGTTGCTAATTAGCCAACTTTGTGGTGAAACAGTTAACATTTGATAAAAGGGCTCAAATTTTAAATTGATTTCATCACATTTGCAGTCGAAGGTGTAGATGTCACGTAATCCGTCACTCCACTGCTAAAATAAGAAACGAACTGTTTTCCAAAATGTTGTATGCACCTGGAGTATACGTAGAAAAATATCTACGTAAAAATATCAATATAAGTCAGGGAAAAATCTAAAATCATGCTCCAACAATTAAGTTCACAAACTCGAAGACATTTATCATGGTGTGAATGAATCCTAACATATTGGCATCCTGAAAGAACAATTTTTCATATTTTTTATCGATTTTTTGCTTCTTACCATGTTTGTTAGCCAGCTGTTTGAAATTATCATCAATGTTCGAGTTAAATCTAGTGATTTCTGCAATTCTGGCTCCGTGTTTATTTGAACTTTTGACAATCCACCCCGTTACTTCTTTAATCAAAGTTTTGTGGCCTTTCAACTAAAAGATGATTTTTATCTTTATGCTTATATTTGACTTACAATATCCAATCTGGTAATGTGTCGGCGGCTGAAGACAACATTCATAAAATATTCTAGACTCTCCCTTATACCACTGGTAGTCATTGTGTAACCTAGTCTTGATGTAGTTCTATAATTAACTGAAAAAATGTAATTTTTAAATTATTTTGAAATATACCTACTTTTCGTCACTTTCAGTGAATTGTCTCGGCAAACGAAGACTAAACGCCAATCCAGGTCGAAACATCTGTGTCGTTGTAAGACAATTTCAAATACACTGTGCCTTTGTAGGTCCTGAAAACAGACTCATTAGACGATTTTAATTCAGTTTTTTTACCGTTTTGGCTAAAATGGACATTTCACAAATTATGTTCTTTTTGATATCCCTCCCGTTCGAAGAAATTACGTCTTCGAAGCGTCGACATACTCTTCTGCTGGTAAGAACATCATTGGCTTTTTGAAAGGAGAAGATTTTCAGAAGCATGTCGGAAGAAATGAGATCGAACATGTTTTCTGAAATTGGAAATTGTGTTTTCAATGGGGCCAGATAAAAATAATCAAAGAAAAAAATTATAAAAGCTCATTGTATTAAAAAGCTATCATAACACTAATTTAAAAGCGAGAAAAACAATGCAAATATATACAAATCGATTAAAGCGGTATGTTTTCTTTGTTCATTGTTTGAAACAAAAGCCATTCAACTTAAATTGATATTGATCCCTGTTTTCCATAAAAACGCACAAGGATAGCTATTCGAATCAAAACACACTTAAAGGGGGACAATGCAAGAAATGTCAAAATTATAAGTAACTAAACAAAAAGCGCCCTTATGGGAAAAGCGCAAATGTGTGAGCTTTTTTTGCGCACAGAAATCAATTTTTCAAATAGGTATCTGTTTTTTTTTTATAAAAGTCATTAAATTTAGCTTTTTTTTACAAATTCAAATCAAACTCAAAAGCGAAAAAATCAATATTAGCCTTCCAACATAACATAAAACACGTTCCAATGATTAGGCTTGATCTATTAGCTTTCAGTGCCCAATTCAGAGCTCCAGTTTTAGCGCTAGCTTGTTGATTGTAAAGATTTCTTGAGGTCAAGGGGATTTTTTACGGTTTTCCGCTCGATAGCCTGCAAAGTGTGTGTGTGTGTGTGTGTGTGTGTGTGTGCGTGTGTGCGTGTGTGTGTGTGCGCCAGCCAGCTGTTCTGAATCAGCCTTGTTTGCCTCTTTCTTCTTCATAACTTTTTACGTTTCTCCGTCAGATGGGATCGTTGTTCGTGAGAACGTGATCTAGTGCACCGAATGTGACTTGATGCCGCTTTCTCTAGCACTGCTTTGTTTCTATAGTGTCTGCAAATTAGTGGCAATTTTCGAGTGAATGAGCTAGGAGTTCGTTTCAGCGACAGAATGTTTTACATGCTTTGGTCCTTAATATCATGCCAGTTTAGAGTATCACACGCGGTGAACTCTAAACTGGCTTTCTATGCCATAAAACGCGCCATGACACGTTTGGCCTAGAACTGAGCAGGCAAGTCGGAGACCGGATGGCAACCGTGTACCTCCGTCTGTTTCACAAGGACATAGTTGAGATGGCTCATTAAAATGTTTAATAAAAGCCCCACTAAACGCGTAAAAGGCCGTGTGAACGAGTAGTTTTTGCAGTCGAAAACACATATAAAGGAAATATATATTTATAGTTGGGTGTCTTAATGCGTCGTTTTGGATAAATGTGCCTCTGAAAACCCATTTTTCGGCCATCACGGTGATTTTTTAACGATTTTCCGCTAGATAGCTTACAAAGTGTGTATATGTGTGTGTGCGTGTGTGTGTGCTTGTGTGCGTGTGTGCGCAAAAGATTATTGTTTTGTTCCCCATTCGTGGTCCCCCCGATGAAGAAAACGGGAGATTTATATAAACAAGGATGTATTGTTGTGATTTTCTGAAACCCTTCGAGAAAAGATGTACCGTTCTGGCTGCCAATGGCCACGTTGTCGCTTAATATGTGCAACTCTGAAAAACTTGAAGCGTGCTGTGGTTCAGCTGTGACCACGTATAGTTTCCTGTGGCCTAGTACGTACATGCGTGCGATAAAACCCACTTACAACAAAGACATCAATAATGAAACGGCTATTTTGTAACAGAAGTTGTATATGTAGTTTACCTGACACAGCTTGAGAGTCGAGCTTACCGATGGACTAGTCTAAACATGTGGTGGCTTTGTGTAGTTCAGCTTTGGAAAGTTGTGCTTTTCCCCGGCTCATGGGGAAACTTTGGTTTTATCGGCCAGTGGCACAAAAGTCGTGCCTTCAGTACGCCAGTATATGAAAAGTGAGGCGTCCTGTAGTTCAACAGTGAAAATGCGTCATTTCCGGTGGACAAGTAAATACGTACGTTTATAGTTACAACAAAGACATAATGAAAATGTTATAATGAAAATGTTTATTTCTCATATCAAAATTACATAATTACAATTTTACTTAAACCGGTCTTTTCAACTTCTGGGGGTATGTAGATAAGCTGGAGCGTCTTGTCGTCGAGGAATCTTCCAATTTCAAGCCTGTCACTGCTTCTCAACAACTGATGCCTTGCGGTTTGAGGATTTTTAACCACATCGAACATTTCAAAAAACACATCCCATGTGAAAATTGCGTTGTCATGGAGAAATTGGAAATAGTAAATGTTTCGATATCCGTTTGACCATTCCTAAAATCATATTCATAATGGTTGTTTTAAACAAAAAAGGTAAATTAATAAATTTTTGTTCTTACCTTGATCACATAAAGAATTTGTTCTAGAGGAATTGCAGAGCTGGTAACAAACGTTTCTGAGAAAAGTTGCTTCAAACACGGCTGATACAGTTTCTTATAGTTTATGTTGAATTCATTGCAACCTAAAGTTTTTAAATTAAATATAAGCAGTTTAAAATTTGTTTTAATTAAAGAATTTTATTTTAAATAATAAAGGTCTCTTTGTGTCTTCGGAATCTTACTTGTGGCGTTGGCAAGTTGAATCAATTCTTTCTTGACAATTTCTGAATAAATCACAGAAATCTTGCCATTAGCTTTTTTGAAACTTTGCAATCCCCATCCAATTTCTTCCTCTGTCAGTTTGCTGTAGTATGCTGGCTGAAAAATAAAAGGGTTAGCTTAATTTTTTTTAAAGTGACTTACAGTTTGAAAATACTTGATATTTCTGTGGCGTAAAATGAAATCCAAAGCGAATTGAAAACTTGTCTTAAGGTTGGAAAAAGGAAACGTTTGGTACAAAATTCTTTGAGTAACAAGTTTGGCACCTAAAAAACCATTAGATTAATTTAATTTATAATTTAACCTCGTTCTGTGCAAAGAAATTGAAAATAAATATATTTCTCGTTTTCTACAATTTCCAAACGGCCTGCGATTACTATTTTTCTTCCTTGAGGAGTCTGAATAGAAAAATAGTTTATAGTTTGTTTTAAAAAATCTACCCTGCCACCCTCAACTTCAATTTCACAGTTGGATTTCTTCTGCAAATACCGAGAGTTTGAATGAATTATATCAGCAAAACGTTGGCACAGCAATCTGCTTGTCTTAATATCTTCAGGATCTTGAAATGACATAATTTTGACCAAGATTTCAGGAGAACAGCTTTCGAACAGGTTTTCTGAAGTAACTAAATGAATTGTAAATAGAAAATAAAAACATACCTTTTTCAGCTAATTCTGTGAGTTTAAAAGTGGGGTAGCAGCAGCAAAATAGTTCTTCAAGGGCACGACGAATACGATTGGATTTCATTTCTGAAAACTTGATTTGATCCAATTTCAATGGTATTCTGATAAAAGAGAAAATGGTTTTCTCAAACAAAAATTTGTATGAAACGAGCGTCATCAAATTGAAATTTAGACCGCCGTCGAAACAAATTGGAAAAAAAGATTTTTTAAATTATAAATGTTTAGATTTTTTTTTAAATTAAAAAATAGATTTTTTTAAATTAAAAATGCATTTCAAATAAACTCATTGACACATCACATTTAGCAGAAATTATATTACAAAATTAAAAGCATGGCAAAATAAAAATTATTACAAACTGAAATTAAATGAAAAGCTTGTTTTCTGCCAAAGCTACGCCAAATAAAAGCAATGGCAATGGGTGAAGCAGGAAGCGCGCTTTTTTTTTAATAATTTTACAGATTCTGAAACATTTAATGTTGCCATAATTCAAAAAAAATTTATTAGTTTGAAAAGATAAATTTTCGGAAAAATACACATTACAAAACAGGAAAACGCAAAGAAACCGCCAGGGACCTCTTTTCAACTTCTATTGGCCTGTAACGCTCGTATGCGGGAGAGCAATTGCCGCGGCCGCCGATCTCGTGCGGGTGTGAAATTGTTCTGTCAGACAATTTTCTCGGCGTATTTTCAGGCGGAAATAAAGTTTTGAAGTTTAATAGAAAATAAATAAAAAGAATGAAGAAATAGGAATGCGAAGTCAAACAGAGAAAAACCGGATGTTGTGATGAGCGGATATTGCCGTAATATGGATGTGGAACCTTGTACAAATGAGCACAAGCAAGATAAAGTTACTTTAAAATATTTTTCAATTTATATTTGTACATCGTGACATAAAAAAATGAAAGCAAACTGCGGTCATAAAGGTAGTTCTGATTTTGACAACAGGTTGACTTTCAGTGGGCATGAAACAGTAACCTAAGTATTTTCAAGACCTTTAAACCCAATTTTTCAATATTTTAATTTATTTAAAGTGTAAATTAACAAAAAATGAAGCAAAACGGATAATAATAAAGACATTGGGAACGAAATTGAGAAAAAAACAATTGCAGCGATGCCGTCACCAGCTGACAGTCCTTTAATCTAGGGTGTGGATGGGGCGCGCTTACAGTCATGACTGCTATGAGTCGATGATTTTTCCATTGAGCCCCTTCTTCCAGCAATGCGTACACGTACTTATTAGGTGAATAATACGTAATTACATATATAAAACCAATAAATTCAAGCTATATACCGCTAGGTTTCTTGTGGGAACTCTCAAGGCGAACCATTTGTTCCAGAAACTTATACATGTAATTATGAAGTGTCAACGATGTAAATACATGTAGAAAATCAATAAAACCAAGCAATATACCTCTAGATTTCATGTGGGGATGAAAAATGCAGAATAAGCACGGCTCACATAGGCCAGGCACGAGAATATACGAGATTTGACGGGTTCGCAGGTTCTGACCGGTTCGACTACGGATATTTTGGCACTACGACACAAATTATACACTCGAAATACAAAAATGCGCCTGCGCAATGATTAAAACTCAAACTAATCGCTGAAAAGCCAAACGAGTTGCCCCAACTTGTGAGATGAGCGGATTTTGGCAAAGTATGGACAAGTCAACCCGAGCCCCTTCTTCCAGCAATGCGTACATCTACTTATTAGGTGAAACATATGTAATTACATTTAGAAAACCAATAAATTCAAGCTATATAGCGCTAGGTTTCTTGTGGGAACGAAAAACATCAAATTATGCGGCGCCATAACGCCATTTCACTTCAATTCCATTTTCTCGGAATAATTAGCAAAATATATCACCGAGCAATGTTTGTTTTATAAATAATTATTATTTAAAACAGAAATATATAAATAAAAACATATAAAAATAAAAATAAACCCCGATTTTCCCGCTGAAGTTGCACGAAAGAGCGCATGGAAAGATATTTTAAAGGTAAGCTTGTTAATTATTAATTATTCAAAATAAAAAAGCTTTAGGCAAAAATAATGAATGAATAATAATGAAAATGTAATAATATTGAGAAATATATAAAAATAAGAAGACATCAACCGCCGGCTGAAATTGTGCAATCCCCTGCGCGCTTTTCTACAGCGGCGTTCGGATGTTCGCGCCGGGACCAACCTGAGCCATTATGCCCTCGTCGGCTGAAGCAACCTAATGATCACTAACGTCATATCAGCATCACTGCCGGTTGAATTAGAAAGCGAACTCACACTTTTCCTCATTCGTACTTGCTGTGGATAAGCGTAGAAGTCCGAAAAACGACGAAATCACCACAGAAGAGAGCAAAAGCTCTTCAAATAAGGGCAGATGGCGTCATTTTTTTTAAAAAAATAGGTGGTTAATTTCACATGAAAAACGTAGAGTAAGTAAAGGAAAACACACTGGATTCCGAGAAACAAAGACAGTGACATTATCAAGATTCTCAAAAATCCCTTGCTTGGAAGGAGGACAAGCTAGCGTCTTCTCGAAATCCATCAAAACAAAAAATAAGAATACAATGTTTTTATTTTACTTTCTCTGAGGTACTGCGACGCATTTCCTATTGTGACCCGTCCTGCTAATTACGCACTGGCAGTCGCTACCGCAGGTGAGAACGAACGCACCCGCGGGGGGTTTTTGGGATGGGTTCGAACCCAAACCAAAAACGGCTCTCTTGCAATCAAGCTTTATTGATACATTCATGGCCCAAATGTTAGTCTAGAATATTGGCATGTTGTAGAATGTGTCATTCTCATATAGCACCTCATAGACCCCGTCCTTTGTTGGTAATAGATTCAGTTGAAGTCCCAAAGGGAACTCCCCTTTGGGACTTCAACTGAATAGTAAGTGCCAAGACCATGATAGCAGAGTTACCTATTACAAACAAGACAGGGGAAACAGGCTAAAGAGGTTGAAGGCTCCTCGAGAGCGTCAGGCTGCTTGCGTGGAGACGTCTTAAGTAGCCGACCAGGGGTGACTCATCCGATATCTGAAAACATATGATGTTATGTGTTGCAACCCAACGGTCACTTAAGAACCTAGCTTACCGCTACTGTTTGGAGGTAGATGGCTCGTCAACTGCCATGGCGTTTTCCTTCGGGTCGGGTCTCTGTCCGGTGATCACTTGCTCCATGGCTTTCGCGGGCTCGGTGCTTCTGTCCTAGTCCTGAGACAGGGAGAGTGCTTGAAGTCGTTCGCGGGTGATATCCTCCAGCTCTTGCTGGGCGCCGACGAACTCCCTATTTGTGGCTACGGCTTGGCTCCTGGGATTCTTCATTTCAAAATACTCATCAACGATCATGTGTTCGAGCGTCCCAACATTATCATTTGGTTTATTTCACTGCATGTTTGCGTCAAGCAAATGACAGCTGGCCATCAGAGTGATAGTTTAATTGCAATGGTCATCGTAATAAGCGCGTAGAAGCCGCTGGTAGCAGTTGCCCAACAATTTGGAAGGAATGAACTCACAGGAACTTTTCCGGACTGAAACTTTGGGTGTTGGGAAGGCTGCACTGTGGATAAGAAAAGAAAAAAGTTTAATATTTAGTCAGAGCGACACAGAAGTATGAAAAGTCATTCGAACAGGGGTGGTGCAAAAAACAGAACACTGTTGGTTTACACAACAGGCTTAAAACGAGGTAAGATAAACACAGGCACAGATGGAAGGCATATACATAGATATAGACATATACAAAAACAGATACAGAGACATAGACAGAGAATGCCTACACGTACGCATACACATATACACATTTTCTTCAAAAACCGATGGGTTCCCAATCGCACTACCATATTTGGAAAATCATGGCTTATAGGAGTCCCTGTTCAACACAGTAGGAACTTAAGATTCACACATTCAATCTGAAGATCCTTTCATTCCGCCATTGCGAGGTAGAAGGAATCACGACATTACCGAGCCGTTTGAACTTTCAGCTCAATACGGACTTTGACCTCAATTTTCTTTCACATTTCCTTTCGAATGTTCAACTTTCACGCCGGCGACAATCGCAGAAAACACAAACTGTCTGACGTGATACAGCGCTGAATCACTTGCGCACATTTTCGTCCAAACGCACTAGACCAAAAACCTGTCACCATAGTGGCCAAATATGTTAGTCTACAGTAACCCCTACCTTATTTACCTTCAAACTTAAGACTGCAATGAGTTCAGTCATACTTTTGCCGGATGAATGCTTAGATTTGTTAATAGCTATTGAAGGTGTGGATACACCTTGGTAATTTTGCAAAGATTTTAAAGTTATTTTTTAAAAATACAAAATAATCCCGTAACACGCGCTTACTTACCTGAGTTGAATCCCAGGCGCATGCTCTTAAAAGGCCACCTCAGGCCTGATTCAGCTTGCGTGCGCACAAGAGAACGAATGTGAAGCATTTACGTTTATGTCAGCTTTGCATACAGTGCGTTCAATAAGTATAGGGACACCTCAATTTTCGACTTTTTTGAGTTTTTTGATGATCTTGGGCAAATGTGAAATAGACTATTTTTTTAGGCACCTAAGACTTTGTAAGACCTCGGTCTGCTGAACCTGCAAAATTAGCATAGCCGCCAGTTATGCAAAATTGTTCAAATTAGGCCGTTCAATAAGTATAGGGACACTTGCCAAACTCGCTCAAAAGTATGCTAAAATGACGATTCCGGTGCAGATGAACAAAAAGGCAGTTGTGTCTGGGCAGTGGACAACCGCTCCAAGGTGATTGGTAGCTGTGCAACAACAGACACTCCGGTTATATCACCATAAAACCGGAAAATTTCAAAGAGTCATAAACCGTCAACCAGAAACAGACCTTGGGAAGGTTTTGCATAATTTACAAGGAATACATGTTAGAACGTCTGCAGAAGTCATCTGTTCAAATTAGAACGCGTTCTGACATCTGCAACAGTCGAATTTCCTTTAAACCTCTATTTTTCTTTAATTTGTTCATTCAGTTTTGGCGTCTGTTACAAAGGAAAAAATCCAAAACCATAGAAAAACTGTTGCAGACATTGTACTAAACATGGTGAATGTCATTGTCGTTCGGAAATGTTCTCGTGGACCCTCATAACATTCTTAAACACTGATACAACAAAAAAGAGGTTAATTTTCAAAGAAATCACATTATTCAATGTTTTAAGGTCCACAGTGGGAAACAGAAAAATTTTAAGCAGACTGTGTAACACTGGATTTATTCCGTACAATGTCTGCAACAGTTTTTCTATGGTTTTGGATTTTTTCCTTTGTAACAGACGCCAAAACTGAATGAACAAATTAAAGAAAAATAGAGGTTTAAAGGAAATTCGACTGTTGCAGATGTCAGAACGCGTTCTAATTTGAACAGATGACTTCTGCAGACGTTCTAACATGTATTCCTTGTAAATTATGCAAAACCTTCCCAAGGTCTGTTTCTGGTTGACGGTTTATGACTCTTTGAAATTTTCCGGTTTTATGGTGATATAACCGGAGTGTCTGTTGTTGCACAGCTACCAATCACCTTGGAGCGGTTGTCCACTGCCCAGACACAACTGCCTTTTTGTTCATCTGCACCGGAATCGTCATTTTAGCATACTTTTGAGCGAGTTTGGCAAGTGTCCCTATACTTATTGAACGGCCTAATTTGAACAATTTTGCATAACTGGCGGCTATGCTAATTTTGCAGGTTCAGCAGACCGAGGTCTTACAAAGTCTTAGGTGCCTAAAAAAATAGTCTATTTCACATTTGCCCAAGATCATCAAAAAACTCAAAAAAGTCGAAAATTGAGGTGTCCCTATACTTATTGAACGCACTGTATGCAAAGCTGACATAAACGTAAATGCTTCACATTCGTTCTCTTGTGCGCACGCAAGCTGAATCAGGCCTGAGGTGGCCTTTTAAGAGCATGCGCCTGGGATTCAACTCAGGTAAGTAAGCGCGTGTTACGGGATTATTTTGTATTTTTAAAAAATAACTTTAAAATCTTTGCAAAATTACCAAGGTGTATCCACACCTTCAATAGCTATTAACAAATCTAAGCATTCATCCGGCAAAAGTATGACTGAACTCATTGCAGTCTTAAGTTTGAAGGTAAATAAGGTAGGGGTTACTGTAGACTAACATATTTGGCCACTATGGTGACAGGTTTTTGGTCTAGTGCGTTTGGACGAAAATGTGCGCAAGTGATTCAGCGCTGTATCACGTCAGACAGTTTGTGTTTTCTGCGATTGTCGCCGGCGTGAAAGTTGAACATTCGAAAGGAAATGTGAAAGAAAATTGAGGTCAAAGTCCGTATTGAGCTGAAAGTTCAAACGGCTCGGTAATGTCGTGATTCCTTCTACCTCGCAATGGCGGAATGAAAGGATCTTCAGATTGAATGTGTGAATCTTAAGTTCCTACTGTGTTGAACAGGGACTCCTATAAGCCATGATTTTCCAAATATGGTAGTGCGATTGGGAACCCATCGGTTTTTGAAGAAAATGTGTATATGTGTATGCGTACGTGTAGGCATTCTCTGTCTATGTCTCTGTATCTGTTTTTGTATATGTCTATATCTATGTATATGCCTTCCATCTGTGCCTGTGTTTATCTTACCTCGTTTTAAGCCTGTTGTGTAAACCAACAGTGTTCTGTTTTTTGCACCACCCCTGTTCGAATGACTTTTCATACTTCTGTGTCGCTCTGACTAAATATTAAACTTTTTTCTTTTCTTATCCACAGTGCAGCCTTCCCAACACCCAAAGTTTCAGTCCGGAAAAGTTCCTGTGAGTTCATTCCTTCCAAATTGTTGGGCAACTGCTACCAGCGGCTTCTACGCGCTTATTACGATGACCATTGCAATTAAACTATCACTCTGATGGCCAGCTGTCATTTGCTTGACGCAAACATGCAGTGAAATAAACCAAATGATAATGTTGGGACGCTCGAACACATGATCGTTGATGAGTATTTTGAAATGAAGAATCCCAGGAGCCAAGCCGTAGCCACAAATAGGGAGTTCGTCGGCGCCCAGCAAGAGCTGGAGGATATCACCCGCGAACGACTTCAAGCACTCTCCCTGTCTCAGGACTAGGACAGAAGCACCGAGCCCGCGAAAGCCATGGAGCAAGTGATCACCGGACAGAGACCCGACCCGAAGGAAAACGCCATGGCAGTTGACGAGCCATCTACCTCCAAACAGTAGCGGTAAGCTAGGTTCTTAAGTGACCGTTGGGTTGCAACACATAACATCATATGTTTTCAGATATCGGATGAGTCACCCCTGGTCGGCTACTTAAGACGTCTCCACGCAAGCAGCCTGACGCTCTCGAGGAGCCTTCAACCTCTTTAGCCTGTTTCCCCTGTCTTGTTTGTAATAGGTAACTCTGCTATCATGGTCTTGGCACTTACTATTCAGTTGAAGTCCCAAAGGGGAGTTCCCTTTGGGACTTCAACTGAATCTATTACCAACAAAGGACGGGGTCTATGAGGTGCTATATGAGAATGACACATTCTACAACATGCCAATATTCTAGACTAACATTTGGGCCATGAATGTATCAATAAAGCTTGATTGCAAGAGAGCCGTTTTGGGATGCGGTACGAACGCATCCCAAAACGCCCCGGCGGGTGCGTTCGTTCTCACCTGCGGTAGCGACTGCCAGTGCGTAATTAGCAGGACGGGTCACAATAGGAAATGCGTCGCAGTACCTCAGAGAAAGTAAAATAAAAACATTGTATTCTTATTTTTTGTTTTGATGGATTTCGAGAAGACGCTAGCTTGTCCTCCTTCCAAGCAAGGGATTTTTGAGAATCTTGATAATGTCACTGTCTTTGTTTCTCGGAATCCAGTGTGTTTTCCTTTACTTACTCTACGTTTTTCATGTGAAATTAACCACCTATTTTTTTAAAAAATGACGCCATCTGCCCTTATTTGAAGAGCTTTTGCTCTCTTCTGTGGTGATTTCGTCGTTTTTCGGACTTCTACGCTTATCCACAGCAAGTACGAATGAGGAAAAGTGTGAGTTCGCTTTCTAATTCAACCGGCAGTGATGCTGATATGACGTTAGTGATCATTAGGTTGCTTCAGCCGACGAGGGCATAATGGCTCAGGTTGGTCCCGGCGCGAACATCCGAACGCCGCTGTAGAAAAGCGCGCAGGGGATTGCACAATTTCAGCCGGCGGTTGATGTCTTCTTATTTTTATATATTTCTCAATATTATTACATTTTCATTATTATTCATTCATTATTTTTGCCTAAAGCTTTTTTATTTTGAATAATTAATAATTAACAAGCTTACCTTTAAAATATCTTTCCATGCGCTCTTTCGTGCAACTTCAGCGGGAAAATCGGGGTTTATTTTTATTTTTATATGTTTTTATTTATATATTTCTGTTTTAAATAATAATTATTTATAAAACAAACATTGCTCGGTGATATATTTTGCTAATTATTCCGAGAAAATGGAATTGAAGTGAAATGGCGTTATGGCGCCGCATAATTTGATGTTTTTCGTTCCCACAAGAAACCTAGCGCTATATAGCTTGAATTTATTGGTTTTCTAAATGTAATTACATATGTTTCACCTAATAAGTAGATGTACGCATTGCTGGAAGAAGGGGCTCGGGTTGACTTGTCCATACTTTGCCAAAATCCGCTCATCTCACAAGTTGGGGCAACTCGTTTGGCTTTTCAGCGATTAGTTTGAGTTTTAATCATTGCGCAGGCGCATTTTTGTATTTCGAGTGTATAATTTGTGTCGTAGTGCCAAAATATCCGTAGTCGAACCGGTCAGAACCTGCGAACCCGTCAAATCTCGTATATTCTCGTGCCTGGCCTATGTGAGCCGTGCTTATTCTGCATTTTTCATCCCCACATGAAATCTAGAGGTATATTGCTTGGTTTTATTGATTTTCTACATGTATTTACATCGTTGACACTTCATAATTACATGTATAAGTTTCTGGAACAAATGGTTCGCCTTGAGAGTTCCCACAAGAAACCTAGCGGTATATAGCTTGAATTTATTGGTTTTATATATGTAATTACGTATTATTCACCTAATAAGTACGTGTACGCATTGCTGGAAGAAGGGGCTCAATGGAAAAATCATCGACTCATAGCAGTCATGACTGTAAGCGCGCCCCATCCACACCCTAGATTAAAGGACTGTCAGCTGGTGACGGCATCGCTGCAATTGTTTTTTCTCAATTTCGTTCCCAATGTCTTTATTATTATCCGTTTTGCTTCATTTTTTGTTAATTTACACTTTAAATAAATTAAAATATTGAAAAATTGGGTTTAAAGGTCTTGAAAATACTTAGGTTACTGTTTCATGCCCACTGAAAGTCAACCTGTTGTCAAAATCAGAACTACCTTTATGACCGCAGTTTGCTTTCATTTTTTTATGTCACGATGTACAAATATAAATTGAAAAATATTTTAAAGTAACTTTATCTTGCTTGTGCTCATTTGTACAAGGTTCCACATCCATATTACGGCAATATCCGCTCATCACAACATCCGGTTTTTCTCTGTTTGACTTCGCATTCCTATTTCTTCATTCTTTTTATTTATTTTCTATTAATTTATTTTCTCATTAGTATTTTTCCAGCCGCGGTATTTTTTGTTTATCGGAGCGGCTGTCTTGGCCAATGCAGCGCTACCATTCCCGCACACCCCGATGAAGTTGAACCCGGTACGTTTTTATTGATTAATTTCCTTTAATTCCTTTTTATTTACTTTAATTCTTATTTTCAGCCGATATGGATACGATTCTTCGTGCTGTGGGAGCTTCTCCGTGTATGCGTGAGTGCATCGACCCCTTGATGAAGAACCTCTCCTTCGTCATCGCTGTGCCACTCCGGCTGCATTTATTAAGGAAGTCGAGCCCTGTCTCACGCCGAACATGGACTCTGTTGTTCAAAGTAAGTTCTTACTATTTATGCTTTTATTTGGCAGAAGTTGTGGCGGGACAACAGTCTATTTTCAGTGTGCGACTCCAACTGCTACGCAGGGAGTAATCTGGCGGAGTTTGCCACCCAGGAAAGCATCAAGAAGGCTGCCAGCTACGGTGGAAACGGCTTCATCGTCGCGGAACACCTCGGAGACCTGTGCGGGTCGGATTTTAATGATTTTCCCACCAAACTACGTAATTTGTGGGTGTCCTGGTCCTGATATCATTTTCGCATCAAGAAAAAATGGTCATACGTTAATTTAGCCTGGAGAATAGACATAAAAATGCGTCGTTTTAATCACGAACTGAAATATTATTTCAGATAGCTGAAGTGTCTTCTTCCCTGCATCACCACCGAGCTAAACGCCGTCTGTAAATTCAGTGGATGGGTCACCCTGGTTGGTTCTTCTCCTCAATGGGATCTAATCTGATTTTTTGGATTCCCTGACTCGTGTCAATGCAATCATGGATGGAAAGGTGAAAAGTTCGACGATCCTGGAAAGAAGTGGAATGTATCACAACGGCATCCCTGGATCCTGTACCTGATTTGATGAATACAGTGGTCCTAACAACGACTGAGGTAAGTAAAATCTTTTCCATTGAAGTAGCCAAGTGTTACAACATGTTTTTTTGTATTATATAGTGATTTCCAGGGTGAAGAACGCCTGTGACCAAAGAAATCAAGGCCGCCTTTGTCAAGAAGGCGAATGATGTATGTTTTAAAGCATGGAAATTCCTAAAATGGTGTTTTAGATTCATTCCGACCGCACCCTGGACCCTGAAGATTCGCGCATCGGCTGGAGCAGGGGGAGTCTTCAGATATCTACTTCTGCTGTCGTTACTCCACCTACAAGAACGGAGGGACTTGCATTCAAACTGTCTGTCTGAGGAAGCCGCTCAGCTGCAGATCAAGTTAGCCGCGTTTCAAGCGTAGTTTTGTAGTTCAGTACCATCCTGAGGTTGCCGGACCTAGTGCTTTCGCCTCCGTCATGTTCGTGAAGATCTGCGAGGATTACGAGTGGCCGCGGGACCCCAGTCCGAGTACGAAAGGGTCAGTCACGGATTTATATTCAAATACTCTTTTTGTTCTAGATATGGATGGAGTTCAATAGGCTGAGGAATCAGTGCGACACCTACGATCAGCGCATGGATTACGAGCGACAGAGGACGTGGATGGCGTTTGCTAAGCAGAGGGCTGAGAGCTGGCAGCATTTCCATCAGAGGTGTGTTAGCTTGGCATATGAAACACTAGCATGCCACCTGTTTTGGTTAGCAGCCAATGTAAATCAGTTGGAGTTTTGCGATGCGATTAAAAGTGGAAAAGAAAGACTGCCTATTTATAGCATGGATAGTGCCATAAAGCGCGAGAAAATTTCCGTTTAGCAGCATTGACTTTGCAGGGGCATATTTTTTTGTTTTTAATGCTGGGTATGGTGAATATTAACATTTTAGTCATATCAATTGTTTCAGATCGTCTCGAGATTACTACAAATGGCTGGGAGTGGAGCGAGACGCCACTCAGTTCGATACCGCTTACTACATATTGTCGAAAAAGGTTGGTTTTTCCTAGTTTTGAGCGTAATTTGATATTTCAGTATCATCCTGATAGTCGACTGCTTTCGCCTCCGCCATGTTCGTGACGATTAGCGTGCCTGGTTGACCCCAGCAGACCAGAGTACCTGAAATTGATTGATTTTTTGCTCACTTAATTTTCTTTGTATATTAAATAAACTCAATATTTGTATAATCTGTTTTGTTCAAAATCATCCACGTTTTATACGTGTTGAATATTTGCTTTTAATCATCTGGCATCTTGTATGCCTTGTGTATTTTGTCACTGAGTGTGATATTTTAGACTATGCCTAAAAGGACGGCCGAGAGCGATTCGGAGTCCACCTACCGTACTGTGTCTGACAAACACGACTTCACCTACGGACCCTACAAGACCACGCCTAAGAAGTGAGTTGTTTGCTTCCTTATAGATCTGTCGGTTTTTCCTAGTGTATCCCATTTCAATTAAATGACCTGATTTTTTATTTTCGGCTAATTTTTGGAAA
Source organism: Oscheius sp. G VE-2021 (assembly GCA_022343465.1). NCBI lineage: Eukaryota > Metazoa > Nematoda > Chromadorea > Rhabditida > Rhabditidae > Oscheius > Oscheius sp. G VE-2021. Next base: position 6,293,664 of record JAJQXH010000029.1, on the reverse strand, counting down.
TCAATAGAGTTTACATTTTGGAAGGAATTAATTTTAATTTAACGGGGTTTTCACTTTTTTGGTCGGTTGTTACGCACTCAAAAACGAACTCCCTTCCGGTGAAGTCAGTTGTTTAGAATCGATTGTCTGTGGTGAATTTTTTTTGAAAATTTAGTTAAATGGAAAGAACTTTTATGGTTGCCTTCCGTCATGGGGTGTTAATAATGAGTTTGGGACAAAGATATATTGGCGTCTGTGTTGAAATATTTCTTTTTCAGGAAACGCGCGAAGAGGCCACCCAAACCACCACGTAATTCAGGAGCTGTCCAAGTTCAAGCCCCTAGGAGAGGCCTCCGTCAGAGGAAGCCACCATCTCGAGTGACCCCTTGCCCGACGAGGTTTGTGTTTAACTTTTACCCATCGTAACATGTGTAGTTTCAAAGTGTAAACGTTTTGCTCATTGCGCATTCTTTTTGCTCTTTTAAAGGCGCTGAAAAAAAGCAGCAGAAAACTGAAATGAAAAGAAATGGGGACCAGTCCCGATACGCCGTGGTAAACAGGTGATTGCAGGTCTCGCGGCCGATCGATGTCCACCGCCCGTGCTACCACCGTTATCAAGATCGGATTCACCACACCAGCTTCTCCGTCAATAATAGAAGTTTGTTCTTTCCTTTTCCATTAAAAAATTGTATCACCTAAATCAACCGAAACCCAGTGCGTTTGAAGTTTTGGAAAGCCAATATTGCTAATGTGCAGGCAGAAAAAGGCTGAAACCTTTTTTTCTTGGAAAATCTCAAATGGAAAAAGCTGCCTATGCACCCTCCGCAGGCCTTTTGTTATCATTACTTGCAATATTTTCATTCACTCATTTTTGCGGAAAGAAACTAAATTTACACAAGTTTGTGACATGATTTACTGTTTGCAGCTTTCCTCTGACGAAAGCGAGAGTCCCACCCGCTGCAGATCGGCGAGCACCCGCAGCCGGTCGCCATCCTCAAGCAGCAATACCAATGGACGCGGAACACAGTCGCCAGAGGAGGTACTGAGCATTATTCACATTTCTTTAAAAGAGGCAAATTCTCAGAACATGTGAAATGCAAATACATTAGTAAAAAGCTACCATTTAGAAATCTCGTTGTTTTAAAGAAAGTTTTAACAATTAATTCTCGGAACCTGGCCAAAACTTTGGAGAACCAGTTTATGTCGATTGGAAAAGGATCTCTTAGAAAATGGAAAAAGCTGCCTATGCACTTTCCGCAGGCCTTTTGTCATTTATTGCAATATTGCCATTCCCTTATTTTTGAAGACAAAAATTAAGTTTACACAAGTTTGTGACATGATGTACTGTTTGCAGGAAAGGTCCAGAAGCCGCAGCAGATCGACGAGAGGCGGCTCCCAGTCGCGAGAGCCGAGGAGGCGGCCGAGGAGTCGAGGGAGAAAGAGTCGTCAGGCGGACACGGAAGAGAAGAGCGACTCGGATCGGAGGGATTCGAATGTCAAGGTACTGGCGCCATATACACATTTGTTTAAAAGAAGCAAATTCTCAGAACATGCGAAATGCTACCTTCTGGAAATCAAGAAAATTCAGTTTTGTTTTTACTGCGCCTGTGTTAAACTGCTAGTGCATTTACTCGTTGTTTTAAAGAAAGTTTTAACAATTTACCTGAAACTTTGGCTGCCGGAACCTGGCCAAAACTTTAGAGAACCAGTTTATTTCGATTACACCTAATAAGGCTCGTATCACACCTATATTTTGCCATTGTATAACAAAGAGGTTTCTTGGGAAGCGAATAAGGCGTGTTGAGTTGTCGTTTCAATCGGACAAACAAAAAGCGCAAATTTATAACCAACCATGCTTATCAATTTTGAGGAGATAAACCGAATTCCCACAAACTTTTTCAATGATATATCAATTTACAGGATTCGAGGCAGTCAAGGCAGCTGACTAAGCGTCGACAGAAGCATAGGAGTCGTTCTAAGAGGTCCAAAAGTTCGAGAGAAAGAAAGTCGGTCGAACGTCCCGGTCACCACGCCAATCGAGAGATCACTCATTCACGGAGCGGGGCAGATGACGAGGTACTGGCGCAGTGCGGACAATTTTTTGTCGTTGCTTGGATAGAATTTGCGGTGGAATTACACGGCTAACAAACAGAATAACACCGTTACCCCAACGTGCATAATTTAATAGTTAATAATATGATTCTTAAAGCACTCAACTTAGATTACAATTCTTTCCATAAAAAACAAAGGGCCATTTGAACTGAGCTCCAAATAGTGCGTATATTTTTTAACGTTTATTTTTTTCTTGGAATTCAAGCATAAAACCGAATTCGTTTAATTCCGAAATCATTAACTAAAAGTTCACTAAGCTTTTTTCATTAAATGTCCATTTACAGGAGATGGCGCCTGAACAACCCCCATCTGGGCCAGAAGATGTGTCTTTCGACCTGTCGTTCGACGTGAGTTACTACAGCTTTTGATAAGTGTACACAAAACAATCATTATTCTTTTTTGGCAAGTAAACGTGTAAAAACACTTTTAAAAGGGCATACATTTTTATTATGTCTCATATCGATGGAGTCCAGCCGCCATGTATGTCGACTTGTTTTCAAACAAGTGTGAAAGTTTTTAAATTCTAGCTAATAAGTAAAATTGAACTATAGTAATAGGATTTTTCGAAACTTTACAGAGTCATTTTATGGCAAAATATATCACTTTTAATGAAACGTTTGGTGTTTCAAACAGAAAATTGTTCATTTGTTTTTTCCTTACATTTTATAAGTTTTCGTTCGGAAACGTATTAAACGTTTGTAATTTCAGGAGTACTACGTACCTCCGAATGAGACAGAGCCCCAGAATCATGATGGTCCGCCTGCTCACCATCATACATCGGACATGGTCGAGCACCCTTCGTTGGATTCGGAATCGAAAGGACCCGTGCCTCCACCTGAAGAGGTTTGTACCAAACCTCAATTTTTCGTGTGATATCCAAACTTTTGTTGCATTACCAGCCTCTATTTTTTTAATCCTTTGTTTTGCAGGATTACCTGACATCGCTCACTCAACACAGCTCACAGGGTCACATTGTTCAGTCCGGTGATTCGCCATCAAATGTGAGTTTCATTTCTGTTGCCTTGGCGTTAAACTCAAACTTCTCGATGGATTGACGTCGAACAATGTTTGTTTTTTTCGATAATTTCGCAATTTCAGCAGCCCCACCTCTCGGACGAGTCGCTCTTCGTTGATCACACTGCACAGGTTATGACACCGCACTTCGGAGGACCTGCGTCGGTTGGTGATGACTACGATGATTGTGGCTACGCTAACGAAAATTCATTTGATGCTTTACTCTTTTTTTATTAATGTTCTACTAAAAACCACGCGTACTAAAAAAATTTATCTGAAAAAAAAACTGATCTGTTAGAACGTGCTTCACATTCGATTGCTAATCCGAAATTTTGCTTTAATTCATCTGGTTTTTTATTAATTGTTTTCAGTTGCAGCATACGAACGAGGAACGAATTCCCCCGATTCCTGAAAAGCATATATCCGCAAGGCGTCCTGAGGTCCAGACCGAGACCCGAATCAGCGATTCCTCCGGTCAGGAGAACCCCCCTCTGCAGGGTCAGAACAAGGTGAGCTAGCAACAAATGCAAAGTTGGTTGAGCTAAATTATTAATGATATTGTATTTCGAAAAGTCATCTGATATTTTGTCAATTTAGTCATGTTGGAGCAGTAAAATGCAGTCCTCCAGTAAATTGTTAGCACAGCTGAAATTCAAAAGTTTATCCGAAATTTTGCTTTAATTCAATTGGTTATTTATTAATTTGTTTCAGAAGCAGAATTCGGCGGCGGAGTCTACACCGAACTTGCAACAAGACACTCCCCGAAACAGCACGGGCCGCAACGACGAACAGAGCGACCAGCAGGTGAAGGAGCTGGTCGAAGCGGCTCCGCAGGAACAGCAGACGAACCATGTCCCAAGTCCACACCAAGAGCTTCCACAGGTAAGCTAGCAACAAACGCAAAGTTGGCTGTGTTAAATCATCAACGACACGGCGTGTCGAAAATTCGTTCGATGCTTTAGGTTTGCTGTATTAATTTTCTACTAAAAATACCGCAAAATTTAGTACTGAAAAATTAATTGAGTTTCTTTGTTTTTTGAAACTTTTCAAAAACTCTTTTTCTACCCGAATGCGCAACTACATTTGTGAGAAAGCCTGTGGTTTATTGTTTTAAAAGCCACATGACTAATGTCCGTTGTCGTGTAACATCTAAACTTTCGTCTCTATCGAAGAATATTGCCAAAAACAAAATTGTGGTTAGCTAATTTAGAGATGAGTAGAATTTTCCTTGCCTCAGAACGCGGATCTCAAGTGTTTTTTTTCAGGATGTCGCACGGATTCAGACGGAATACGCCCTTCACGAACACGTTCACTTCAGATGGCCTCAGAATACACGCGGAACCATTGACGTTAGTTTGCATTTATTCTGGTTACTTCAATGATTTTCGCTTACCGGAGATATCATTTTGAACGTTTTAAATGCTTTAATTTACAGACTGCCCTCATGCCCGCTGAAAATGCCCAGCGGTCGGCAGTGCCACCTACGGAAGATGATGTTGTGCCAGTCGAAAACTCACATGACTACGATGATGGTCGGACGGTCAGCATCTTCTGCGACTTAAATTTGGGGGCGGACGCTGATGGATTTTACAGGGTTAGTTTGCATTTTTAAGCTGGTTCGTGTTACTCTTTAAATGGCAACCTTATTTCAAACTACTTTACAGGGCGTGCAAAAAGTGGTAGAAGAGGCTCCGCCTTCCGCCGCCACATCCGTATTCAATACGGAGAAATTGGAACGACAGGCCGCCCTTCTCGAAATGACCCACGTACGTTACTTTTCCCTGTACATCAAAACAATTTAACAGGAGAAAACTTTATTTTTCTCGCATAACTGAAATCTCCTTTGAAAACACTTTTCCCTGTGAGAAGTCATGAATGAGTAAATTTTAAAATTAATTGTTTAAAATCGCGCAAAATGTTCAAGGCAAACCACGCATTTAAAAACATCAAGCGCCTTTTTTCCGTTTGTCTAACCTTTGTTAATGACCGCCCAGGCCGCGTTTACTAGCTTATATCTCAACTTTATTTTAAGATTCTTTAGTGCGCACCAAAAACATAGGAAAAATTGAAGCCTTCGCTGAAGATCCCTTGTTTTCTCAGGTGGCTGACCTGGCTATAACGAAAAATGATTTTACACTGGATAAGAAAAAAATTTCCTGAAATCTTTTTTGTTTTCAAACAACAAAGCTAATTACTAACGACCTATATGTTTAACTTTTTCAGTCAATCGGTCGGACGTCGAAAGGAGTCCCACAAAGAAGGCGAAACACCCATCCAGTGAGTTATTCTTTTATAGTAAAATAATTTAGCGGGCTTTTTCATGTAATAACAGCCATTTTTGGCGCTTGTTTCAAATTTAATGAGTCGTTTTTTTCAAATACAATTTTGTTTGAATCATTTAAATGTCATATTCATGTTTTGTCAAAAGGAAATTTTTAAAATTATTTAAACATCTATAAAGTTTTTTTTTAAATTTTTGCTTATTTTTTTAAAAATTCTGATCATCCGTTTACTTGTACATATAAGTTTTAAAAATTTGCATTTTATACTATTTTGTATTTAATAGAGCATTCAACGCAGAACCTTACGACATCAGTTTAGATTATGAAACTAAATAAACTTCAATAATTAATGGGTTATTTATTGATTTGTTTCAGATGGAGAGGCTAGAACGGGGCGAAGAGCTCGAATCGGAAAACTCTATGGAAGTCGGCGAGGCGGAATGCCACGAGGAAGCCCAGCAGGTCCGCCGCAACGCCGAACAGAACCCCCAGCAAGTGGAGGAGACGGTCGAAGCGGCTCCGCAGAATCAGCCATCAATTCCACAAGATCCGCCACAGGCAAGTTAGCAACAAATGTAAACTTGGTTATGTTAAATCATCTACGACACTGTGTGTCGAAAATTCATTTGATGCTTTACTCTTTTTTATTAATGTTCTACTAAAAACCACGCGTACTAAAAAAATTTATCTGAATAAAAAAACTGATCTGTTAGAACGTGCATTAATTATTCATCTGATATTTTGTCAATTTAGTCATGTTGGAGCAGTAAAATGCAGTCCTCCAGTAAATTGTTAGCACAGCTGAAATTCAACAGCTTATCGAAATGTTTACTTCAATTCACTTGGTTATTTATTTATTTGTTTCAGGTGGAAAACTCCCACCGACAGCGTCTGTCAGCCCGTCGCCCGAACCCTCCGTCCGCTCCTCCGCCAAGGTCGTCTGATCAGAAGGTCATCTGATACTTTACCCTTGTTATTAATTTGTGATTTACAGGATTTCTTCACAGTTGTCGGAGGAAGAACGGGAAATATTGGACAATTCAATATTAACACGTACGGGAATTCCACTGTGACGTTCGCCGCGTTTGGAGTAAGTGAAATTTTTCTTTAAATATTGAAGGTTAAATTTAACTGAACCTGTTTAAAAATGGCAAATTTAATGTTGCCTTTATAAGTTTTGCTATACTCTGCTGATGTTTACTCGACATTCTCCAGAATTCATTAATTTTTAGAACTGTGTTTAATGGGTTTGTTTGTCAAAGGATTCTTCATTTTGCAGAAACTCCTGAATATGGATCCTGATTATGCGTTTTTTGCTCGTTTTTGCGCCGAAATTGCGCTTATCACGCTTATTGCGGCAAGTTCAGTTCCCTCAAAACGCATAACTAAGCTGAATTGGCTGTTGATTTTAAGAAAACTGCTTGTGACCTCATTATAAAAAAACAGTTGCCTGGGTCAGAATGAAAGAAATCAGTTTTTGGCCGCTTTTTGCGTTTTTTGTCGCATACCAGCCTTAAAATTTTCATCGCAGCGAGAACACGAGCTGAAATTAGTTTACTTTTCCTGTAATCTGAAACTATTGACAACATTCTTTTTAAAAAAAAGATAAACTATCATTGAAAATGTTATGGAATATCTAACTTGCAGGCTCGTGGCAGCATGTTCCCTCGTCTGCCAAAACGCGAGACACCCGAGGTAGTCACCCTGTCGTCCGATGATGATGCGGTAAGTCAATTCTTTCTTTAAATGAGTGCGTCACTAAGTTTTATTTAATTTAATTTTTGCATCGAGTGTAGCCATTTCAAATATTGATTTCCCAGTTGTTTTTATATAGTTACGTTAATTAATAACACTTTTTCAACGACAAAAAGGTTAATCTTTTTTTTTCTTTTAATATGTTTTAAAGTATAAGTTTTAGTGAATTTCCGATTGAGTTGTGTGCCTTTTTCTATTTCGAAATTCCTCTGTTGTTGTTGGGGAAAAGTTGACCACCCCGTGGAAAGTTGAGTTCTCAAAAACAAATAATTACTCTGAATTTGCTAAATATTTTTAAGAAATCCTTGGTGACAAATTCATGGGGTCAATTGTAGGAAGAGAACCCGCCCCCTCGCCAACGGAATCTAGCAGGCGGAGACCCCCCTCGTTCGCGTTCTGAAGTCGAGAAGGGACGTCCCCCGCGAGGAAGGTTGGATGCAGGAGAAGACGCCCGTCCTCCTTCCTTCGAAGGTCGTGTCTACGATCATGCTGTCGAAGAACAGGTGAGAATTTCTTACAAGCATTACCCAAAAAGTCTTTTCAGAAAGAGACAGGAAATATGTTCCACACTGACGATGTCTCTGAGCAATTAAGCCGTCTCCTTCTTGAGAACGACTCGAAGGAGCACAGGAAGTTCCTCAACAAGGTAAGATTTGTTTGTTTGCTAGCCGTATATCGCTTTTTAGGTCATCTGGGATCTGGAACAAGTGCCCCTGGATCAGCGTGACGACCACAACCTGCTGCCGGTTAAGGATGCCGTAGTCCACCTCAAGGGTCTGATTGTGCAGAAGAAGGCGGAAGGAGTCACCCCGAAACAACTCCTGGAGCAGAGTGTTTGGATTCACAAGGTTGGAACCACCTAGGTGTTTATTTAACAATTGAAACAGGTGTTGCACGAGTATTTCTTTGCTCCCGAGATTGATGACTACGTCATGCGAGCCTACATCGAGCGTCACTTTGCCGTCGGGCATGAGTCTGTCACTGTGGACGACTTCTACTTAGACAACGACAACCTGGTTCACTACATGATTGCTCCTTCGGAAAAGTCGAACCAGTACGTCTCAATTGTGAAGTTCCGTGTAAACTCCGACAACTTCCTCAAGGCAGTCACTCATGATGATCTGGTTTGTAGTTCATTCTTTTATTTTAATAAGGACGTGTTTAGTATAATTCTTTGGCTAGCAAATATGCTGAGAGTGGAATCAAGTCAAACGGTGTTCTCTGCCAGCTGAGGATTACTCTGCTCGTCAACGTCATCCAGGAAACGAAGCCGTCGATGGGAAGTGCCATTAATCATCAACAGAGTAGGAACGCTCTTCTTGAGGTAATTCTATTAGTTTATAATGATAAGCAACGTTTGTGTCATAGGAGCTGCCCCATCATTCGAAGCAGGACAATGCCCTCGTCTCTCAAGCCAAGACCGCCGCTGAGAACATTAAGGCTGCTCTGGCCCAAAAGCTTACTGCTGTTGACATCTCCGCCCATGTTGTCGCTTACCACGAGGGGAAGCCCCTCACCCAGGTTTGTGTGTTCTGGATGAATCTTTACTTAAGTTTTGTAGGTTGATCTTTTGGATGCTGAGAGTCTGGAACTCTGGAGGTTGCCGGAAGAAGCTAAACTCGAGTCTGACCGCATGTCGAATGTCAACGTTTTCAAGCTGGACGATGAGAAGGAGAAGCACTTCTGCCGCCTCTTCGTTCGGGAGAATGTGGAATTGCCCATCCGTGAAACCGACAAATGGTTTGCCCGACTTCTCACTTTGGCTAATTTCAAGTTGCAGGAAGGAGTCAATTCCTGCTAAGATCACCAACCACATCGACAACGCCTGCGGTGCTGTTAACGTCACTATGCGGAATTTCAAGAAGTGAGTGTTAACCTTTTGTTACTCGTTTGCTTACAACAACATCACGATCGCCAATAAAGAGAACTATCACAGTGCTCATAGATAACCACACCTAACATAGATATAGGCGGGTGTAGCGATAATTAAGCTTTGCACTAGCTTTCGTTGATTACTAGACTTATTCACTTGTTTAGGATGCTCTTTGTGGCTAACCACGTTCTGATCTATGTGAGCTTCCCCAAGATGCCTATCGAGTTTACCCGTGACAACTTGGACCTTCTGGAGGAGTACATCATCGAGTGCATTAGAGCTTACCGCGATCATCTCTACAAGCACCACGTCACCGAAGTTGAGGTCGTGTTCGCCAAGGTCTGTTCGGATGGCAGTCAGCTGATCAAGCACCGCGTCATCTTCCGCGATGAAACTGGAGGCACTCCTGAGTTCGGCGTTTATGAGGAAAACAAGGTTGGTCATTCTAATAAAGTTGCTAACTTTTTGGTTTCAGAGGCAGATCACTCCTCTCCGGCTGTCCCACCAGTTATATGGCAAGTCTCTGCAGGTGCACGTCCTTGGCCGCAAGGTATGGTGCATTTATGAACTTTAGATAACTGTTTCTTTTAGAATGAACAGATTGGTGTGGAGAACCTCCAGGGTTCGGGTCTGATTGACGGAGAGACTTCTGCTGCCTATAACGAAGCTCCCACGTATTAGTTTAGGCCAAGTTTCACTTACTGCGCCGTAGTTGCCTCACGTGTGTTCTCTTCTTGTTGCCCCCGGGTCATTATTTCAAGCATTATTGCTTCTTAGTTTTGTTGTGTGTTTTGGTCTTTTTCACGCTTTTTTAAGCGTTTGCCTTCCCCTTTTAACTAAGTGCTACCACAATTAGTTTATTCTTTTCGCGCCACGGGCACTACACGATTGTGATGACGTACGTATATCAGAGACATTCATAAAGTTTATCTCTATAAATCATATTTGGAGCACATATACCCCTTGGGATTGAATGACACAAAAGCAAATGCAAAGAAAAATTGGTGTGTGGGTCTATCAGCAGAAGAACATCGGGGTTCCAACTGAATGTGCTCTTAGTTGGTGTCTCCATAATCGCATCGCTTCGACATGTGCTATCGAGACACCGTAAAAACGATGTGACCTTCTAAGAAGAATGGGGTGCGTTTGACAGAACAGGCAAGTGTTGTGGGGAATATGGGTGCTCATATGGTCGCTTAGTGATGGGGAGAAATGTATAAGCAAAGCAATGGCTTCAACATCAATGACATCTTTTCCTCTCTATCATAGTGTAAGCTGCTTTCGGAAATGTCCTTTTTATGTCAGCCTCTTGCACTGCTTCAACTGGGATTCTGATGACGTCGTTCGTTCAATCAGAAAACATTGTACATGGGATGTATATTTGAAGGTTCCGGATAAATGGAAGTCGGTTTTGGCCCACTTTGTGACGTTCAAACTCCAATTGCAATGTTGGATCGGACAGTTGTGAAGGGCGTTATTGCTCAACTATGTCATAAGGTCGCCTGGCATCGGAGCGGCTCTTGACGGGGATTGATGTGGTCTCTTCTTGTAAATTGGCTTGATCATCTCATCCTGATCGGCAGTTGTTGCGCCCGTAAGGGGTGAAAACCGTTTCGACCCCACATGTAACTCAGAAGAAAAAAGTTCAGAACACAATCATACAGTGAGGGAAGGTCGGTTATATATCGGGGAACCGTAGAAGGATCTATATGGGTGGTGGAATATTCTGGAACGTTTTGGGCTGTGACGTCACTGATGCTAGCCACAAAGGAGCCTCATAAAACCTGCACAATATCAACGCTCATCTGTAAATAACAATATAAACATTTCTCGCCAGAAGACCGTGGCGACCGTCTACGGATGCGAGATCTGGAGCTTAAACGCCATTACCCAAAAGAAGCTGACGCATGTGCAAAGGAGAATGGAAAGAGCTATGGTGGGAGTGACTCTGGTGGACAAAATACCGGCTGCGCAGAGGATGGACTGGACTAACGGACGTGAAAGAAGTGATCTGGAGGAGGAAGACCAAATGGGCATTTCGGTTGGCTCGGATGGAAGAGGGACGCTGGCCAAAGGTGATCACGGAAGATTCCGCGACATTTTCTCCGACCCCGAAAAGCGACATATTCTCCGCACAAAACGACAATTTCTCCGCGACATTTTCTCCGGCGAAAACGACATTTTCTCCGTTTTTCAAAAGAACGCAAATTCATCGAAAATATCACATAAAACACAATTAATCAATGTTGGATGGAAATTGGTGGCTTACGATTCAAAATCACCCCTGTCGTTCTAAGACTAAGCCTTTTCTTGGCGGAGGCTTAACTAACAAAAGTATCCCTGTTGTTCTAAGACTAATCCCCTGCAGGATCTATGACTAGATATGTCTGAAACATGAAATGTTTGGTAAAAACCGCCTGAAAATGGGTAAAAATTAACTAAAACATCTGGGAAGCTTTTCGGAGAAAATGTCGCGGAGAAGTTGTCGCTGTTGGCGCAAAGTTCAAAAACTTCCGAGAAATTGTCGTTTTTGTCGGAGAAAATGTCGCGGAGAAATTGTTGCGGAGAAAATGTCGTATAACCATCACGGAATGGACTCCATTGGATAGAAAGCGAAGGAGAGGAAGATCGTGGGCAAGATGGGACGACGAGCTGGAGGAGAGGATGAGAGAGAGTGGACATCCGGGACCGACGTGGGCAAGACTGGCACGAAGCGACAGACAGAGAAGACTGGAAGCTCACCATGAGACCGGCGCGGATATGAGACCGTCATTTTGTAGACACAACCGCGATTCCGTTTGAATAAATAAATAAATAAAATAAAATAAACGCTCACTAGCAACAACAACCGAGTTCCAATCAAGGTCAATCTGAACAGAGCAGGAGCGGAAAACAATAACAGCCAAACCCGAAACGGATCACATCTCATAACCATGCTTGGTAGACTATGAGACTGTGAGCTAAAGTAAGCCAAACGTTTTTTTTCTTGAACCCAGGAGAAGTCTCAAATTATAGCCCAAATTGATAGGAAACTCCGCTTTTCCAAGGCACCTTGCAACCGTCATTCCTCGAGCTCTGAAATTACACTGTTTTGTTAATATATGATAATAATCATTCAGCCGTCTCATTACCATGTTATACACATAGGGTCCTCCGAATAATCCGTTGTTACATTAAAAATTGGCCTATTCTTATGTTTCCCCTCTGGAAGGCTTCCAGCCAGCTTCCACAGTATAGTTTGTGCAACTTTCCCAATGAATGTGTTTTTCTTCAAACTGTGGTACTTTACTCACTTGAAAACGAATTGTCTTGGAATTTACCACTGATACACTTACCGACACCACGGGAGGATTGCAATGAAAACAATGTGTGCTAAGAGAACAAAGGATTGACTAACGTTAAGGAAAGAGGCGCGGTATGCTGTCTTGCGTACTGGAGATTATTTTTCATTTTGCAGCGTCAATGCATTGCTGACGGTGTAACCCACTGATTTGACCGTTTAAACACTAAAAAGTCTTACAAGAGGGCAGTGGATCTCGTCGAAAAGTACCTGACATTTCTGCTGGTTGGGCTGGGAGTTCCAGGAATGATAAAGCAACCATTTGGCCAATCGATCCGGTTGAACTATGCTCACAAATAGAGCACGGTGTTTTGGTTCTTTGAAATATTGACAGGGAGGCCTCATAAAACTAGAAGAAACTTTATCTTCAGCAAACGGATAATGGTCCTCTTCCAAGGCGCATAGCAACTACTATTTGCCAACCACGACAAAAGGGATTCATTGACGGACACTCCGGATGCTAAAATCTGTTATGTGAAACAAGGACAACATTCTCTGAACTCTCATAGCAATGGTAAGCGAAATACAGGGTTTTAGAAAAACGAAGAGAAGGTGAAAATCGTCGTCCTTGGTCCGACCGGGGCGGCAGGCCCTTGTTTCAACCATCGATGGTTCAATATTTAAATAGTTGTTCCGAGCATTTCACCAAATCTCTTTTCATTATAAAATTCTCCCCGTTTTTATACATGCCTCCTGTATGGAAACTGATGAGCCACCGAGTCGTACGGCGGAAAATTGTTTTCGCTTCTCGTGGCTTCGATAATTGCGGATTTAGTGTCACCTGGTCATCAGGTGACGGCTGAAGCGGCTAATCAACATCGAGGAACCTTCTCATTACCATCCCACAACGCGCTCTCCCATTTGAAAACCATGTAATGGATTGAATGAACCGTTGGATTTTCGAATTATCAGTTAGAATTGCCTTAAAAAACTTGAATATGAGCTTAGTATAACAATAATAATTCAATGCTTCTTTACTGAACGTCTATTATCATCTTTAACTCTTTTTTCAATCAGATTTCGGAGAGGGAGAGAGGGAGAGAAAACAGTGGGAATAAATCGATGAGAGAGTTAAAAGAGTGAGAGTAAAAAGGGTATTGCAGCAAGATCAAAGGGCGTCAGACTGCAGCAGACGGGGTATCTGAAGACAACCTGACTTGAAAAGTTTTTCATAAAAACGATATGGTGCGAATATCAATCAAAAGCATAGAACCTCACAATTTCAAAATTGCTGGTAGTTTTTTTCAATCAGGTTTGGTTTGTGGCCGTTTATGGTAAGACGTTGCTTTTACACGAGCGGCGACAGTAGAAAAGCCACAGAATTAGAGAAACAGGGAGAAAGCAACCAATCTGGTCGCGAACATACGCCGAGGCAACAGTGCTCATTTCGGATTTGAAGACATGAAATTTAGTAAAATCACTCGCTCGCTCGCTCTCTCTCTCTCTCTCTCTCTCTCTCGCTTTCTTTATTTATTATTTTCTATTCTCTCTCTAAAGTTTTTTCCCCTTTTTCACACCCTCTTTTTCCTTCCCGTTGTTGTACTTTGCGTTCCCAGACAAAACAATCACCTTCGTCTGTCCCCTTCTTTTTCAGCCGTGTCACCCGGAAGTGCTTATATTAGATGGGCGTTTAGTCTTTGCTTGGACCTCATTCCATCCTTTTCGCCTCAGTATCTTAGTACTGCCTCAAAGCTTGTGTTGTCTTCTTTTAAGAAAGTGCACTTTACCTGCTTGCGTGATCCGGCAATGATACACGTTCTCACCGCTATTCTTCTGATCGGTGAAGAGGAATTTCTTTGATTAGGTGTGGAAGGCTACAAAAATCGTTTGACGCTGTTGCATCACTAGAATTTCAGCCTTTATTTGTTCGTCTTGTTTGTCACCTACTTCCGCCCTCTAGAACTTCTCCATTTGTTTATTTTACTTTCACCTTGTAAACCTACTGAATCCGTTACTGTCTTGTACCTACTTGCACCCGTCTTTGCACTAATCTTCACTCGTCGTCTGGGCTCTCTTTTCCATATGGGTGACTCATCCAGTCGGTGCCGACCGTCGTCACTTCTTTGGCGACCAGCTGACCAGTTGACACACTGCGTGTCAGTGTCGCATGACTTCGCTTTTCTATTCTTCTCCTCATTTACATGCATTATTCTCTCTCTCTCTCTCTCTCTCTCTCTCTCTCTCTCTCTCTCTTTCGATTTCTCTCTGTCTCTCCCTCCCTCTCTTCATTCCACTTTTCCAGTGTGCTTCCCCAGTAAATCTCTCCCCTTTCGCACCTCTCACTGTTTCAACCGGCCGTTGCACTTTGCTTTCCCAGACAAGGCGATGATGGCATTTGCCGGCGGCGGCATTTTGCGTTCGCGCTCCCACAGACACGTGAGATATTCGATGAGCATCCGGGCAATCGTTACTGGGACGGTATTCCACTGCAGCCCCTCCGCCCTTTACCTATTTCATCCGAACTCTCTCAAATCTTGTGTTGTCTGTCAAATCATTACATAATGGGATTGTCTGAAAAGGATGACACTCTTCTCCGCGTTTTCACCCTCTGTGTGTGACATTAAACGTCGTCATTTCTTCAATGATCATCTTCGAAGCCAGTTGACCCATATTATTTGAGACTGTGTCCATGGATACCACTGGTCCAATTCTTCTTCACGTGCGCTGTTTTTTCTATTCAGATTGTTTCCCTCATTTGCAGTATTCTCCACTCGTCGTCGTCGTCTGAGTCAAAAACATCGAGAAACAACCTAAACTTGGGGAGGCAGAAAAAGAAAGCCATATAGAGAGACCTGGAAAGAGAACGACAGGAGAATTAAGAATCCCACAAAATTTCTTATTTCTCTCACTGGTGCGTTGCACCAAGTGCATTTTTCTAGACGTCTGGCGTTTTTTCACATGGTGCGCTCTCTCACTCACCCCTCGCCAACGGCACTCTCCCTAAATAAAGGAAAATCGCCATAACATAGTAGCTTTCGAATCAATTACGGGGTGAGAGAGAGAGAGAGAGAGAGAGAGAGAGAGTATGTGTGCGTGTATGTGCGTGCGGGCGGGCGGGCGGGCGGGCGGGCGGGCGGGCGGGCGGGCGGGCGGGCGGGCGGGCGGCGCGCGCGCGCGCGTGAGGGAGAGGGATTGATAAAGAAATCAAAACAAAAGAGAGAGAGAGAGAAGGGAGAAATAAAAGCACAGAGAGAAATCGGAGAAAGACTTGCTCAGCCTAACAAATGTTTTGTTTTTCCCTTCCATTCTCCCATAACTCATGTTTCCATTCCCCTGTCCCTGTGTGCGTTGCCTTACGTGTGCAAAAGTGCATTTTTCTAGACGTCTCTCGTCTCTCCCCATCTTGCACTTTCTCGGCCAGACTCTCGTCGACTGCACTCTCTGCGTGAGATGAGAAATGACCGGGAAAATGCCAGTGTGTCTGCCTTCTGCGATCGGAGCAGTTGATCTCCTCAGCCGACGTCAAGGATCTTAATTTCCCTCAGTTTTTAACCTGTTTATGAAACAAGAAAAGTAAAACACGATGACTGTACCAAAATCGCTAACAGCTTTTGATCACACAAAATAACTTTTTAGCAAAAACTTGAAAAGTGGATATTATAAGCTAAAAGGCCCCAATATTTGTTTTTCAAACATAAACTCATTATTTTATTTGAAACAAGCGCTTCCTGATGTTTTAAAAAACAGTTCCCACGGTGCTAATTAGAGTTTTCCGTGTATTTTCATTCTTGTAAATGCTTAATTATTCTATTCATAGGTCATAAATACCTCTTTATTTTCTACATCAACCTAAGATAAAATAAAGGATCATCGACTATAAGTTATTAATAGGTGAGTTTTTCTGCTATACCAATTCTTGTTTGTATTTAACTGAATCAACTAAAACAATCTCATTTAAAGGACTTTCTTCATGAACGATCCATGTTTGAGTTCAATACAAATTGATAATGGGTGGAGTGAGCTATTTCTAAAATTTCAAGGTTTTGCGGCTAGCGTTTTCAGTTTTCTTACAAAGTTTTTATTTTACAGAATGTTCATATCTCTAGCCGTGACCCTTGGGATGTACGCGCCCGGATGGCGCCAAGGCCCGAGAGCAGCCAGCTCCTCCATTTTGAGGGGTAAATTTTGTCTCCGCCTTAATGAATAATTTTTGTTTAAGCCTTCTCCGCCGGGCCAGGACCGTGGCAGTCGCCGACCGTGTCTTCACCGGTGTGGAGGCCACAAGCTTCCGATTGTCGTGCATCGGCCGATGGAACGGAGGCCCACCGACCACCCTTGCGGTTGTCGTCGACCATTAGTAAGTTGTTCTCTTCTAATTTATGTTGTTTTGATCTTGGGTTATTCTACTTTTTTACGTCATGATTTATATTCAAATTGCAGTTTTGGTGGCGACACCGAGGAGCACGACCTCCTTGTGACCTACAACCACATGGACTTCGCCCACTTCGCCCCCCCCCCCTGCGGGTGGTGTGTGTTGAAGTCAACGGGGAGTTCCACGACCGTCTCGTGGACTCCAACGGGTTCTAGGCGTCGGAGCCCTCTTCTTCTCCGCCGGCCAGCGGCCCTCTTTATCGTTTCCTTGTTGATTTGTTTAATAAAATTTATAATGGTAAATGAGTTTAATCTGGAAAAACAATAGTTAAATCAAAAGGGACAAATTCAAAGTTGCTTCGTCTCCGCTTCTCCGATTCGGACAGTAGCAAAGAAGTTTCGGACTAGCTGGAAGTTTATGTCATCCGGCTGACTTCCATCATGTACGTCCTCCAGTCTAACTTCATGGTAGATTCTGTCAGAAAGGGACCGCTTCCCGAGTGAGCGGTTACTTCTGATGTCTCAAAGAGCGTTTACGCTTTTGTCTTCTACTGTGATGAGCGTGACTAACTGGCGAGTTTCGTCAGCGTTGGCGAGTTGGCGAGGCTCGTTTGTAAAAGGCTTTGCTGTTTCTTCTTTGGAAGTCCGTTTCGGCTGCACATCGTCTACGTCTACGTCTACGGTTCTTGTGATTTGTTGTTATTCAGTATCGTCCTCTTTTGCTGTTCTCCCTGTAGCATGGATGAATCCGTCTTTTTGCAGCAATTGTCTCCTGCTTGTTCTGTAATTTTAAGAAGTCCTCCTTCTTCATCATTCTTGAATATTGTTCCTTTGGGATAGAGGGGAGTGTGCCACAGTTGCAGTACAGCGTGCAGCGTGGGCATCCGGAAACCTATATTCCTTTTTTGCATCGTCTCTTCTTGAAGCGGAATCGCTGCTCTGTTCCGTTGGTCTTGTCCAATTGCGTTGTGCCGGATTCCTTGAGAGTAGTTGTCGGGTCGTCTTCTTCCGATGCTTTGCCAGCTCTCCTTTCTTGTCTTTCGCCTTGGCGGACAGTTTTGCCTGTTGTAGGCGGTGATGCTTGTTCTTCTACCTGACCCTGATCGGGAATCTGCATGGTGTTCATTCTTCTTACGAGTGTCCCGTTTGGATGGACTCTGTTGAGTTTTGTCCTCTGAGCGGGCAATTTGTAATCCTCTGCCAAAGATAAAATCTGCGTTCTGTCCTTTCTTGGGGTATTTCTCCGTCTTCAGTGGGATGTGTTTTCGGGACCTCTTGTTCGCTTTTTTTTTCTCTTTGAGAGGCGCCTGAGTTGTTGCTGCGTCTATCCGTCTATCCCATGATATAGTTGGTCTTCAGTGTAGTGTTGGGCGTCGAGATGGGCGAGACTTGTTCTTTTTTCTCTTTCTGGGAGACGGAAAGCTGACTATTCTTTTTGTCAGGCAGCTTCTTTTCCTGATTGATGTTCATTGGCGCAGGACCCGTAAAAGATCTCTATCAGTTGGACCTCTGACAAATTGATGCCGTAGGACAGTAGTAGAACTCAAATTGTTTCCTTTGGTCTTCTGGGGAGCGTTCGGTCTGTTCTTCCGTTTCGCATGTTTTGCCTTTTTGTCAGATGCCTTTCTTCCAAACACAAGTCTAAGGCATGATCACTGGGTGTGAGCTAATGTGTGAAGTGCGGGGCAAAGTGAGGCGCCGGGCCTAAGTTCCAAAGTGTTGTTGTAATTCTCTTTCAGTTTTTGATGAGCGGGTTAGTGTGGGCGGGTCGCCACTGCTCTTCTCCCAGGAAGAATTTTCGTGTTGTAATGCCAGCTGTTAGTAGCTTGACCAGTTCAAAGTGTTTAATGCAGATGTTTTATGATTCCAAAATAAATGGCAGGTGGTTTCGCGATCGGGTGACTTCTGCTCCTACGCAGATTCCTTCCGTGTAGGATTGTGTATTCCTCCTTGGTTTCTGCATTCCGATGAAGGTTGAATTTAACACTCTTATATCGTACGTATTGTGAGTCCTCCGATTCCTTAGATTTTTGCCAGGGTGCCATTGACTCTCTAGGAAAAACGCTATCCGTTTTTGTCCTGGTATCTTCGGCAAAATTCTCCTTTTCTCCGCAGGAAGGTGTGTCTTTTCCGGCGTCTTCTTGATTTGTGCGCACGTGAGAGTGATCCGATCCAAGACAAGGGAGCTCTATTTCTTCTTCTTGAATTCGTCGCCGAGCCTTCATCGAGAATTTCATATTGTGGTTCTTCTTTTGTTCCCGCTGCTCACATCTTCTTGGACAGACTTTTGATCTTCTTCAATGATGTAGGGGTAGCCCGTGGATTCCTCCGGCGACGGGTTTCTGGCCAGAAACAAGGGTTCTGAGCCGACCCGAAGACCTCCACGTAAAAACTCCGAAGGGGGTAGTGCACAAGTAGGCAAAAGAAACGCCATTCAAGTGGTTTGTGCCTCGTCAACCACGGCGACATTGGATTCGTTGTTTTATGTGCAGTGTAACCAAACCAAGCGACTTATTTGAACCTGATTTGTCTGAAAATCGCTCTGATTTGAGTTGATTACGGGTTGAAATCTATATTTTAATGAAAAACCAGATTTTATAAATTTTGTATTTATTCGCAAACACATTGTGTCAAAATCTATCCCAAATTGTAAAATAATGAACATTATTTGTCAGTCTAGAAAATTTCGAACCGGAAGTCGCGGACATAAGCGCGCTCCAATCGTACGTTTCCTCCTTTCCTGTCTGTCCCGTCGGCAGCGAACCACAGTCGTGATATTTTTTAAAATGTTCATTCTCGTCTTAATTTTCTGTATTTTTATTCGTTTCGCTTCATTTTGTGTTTAATATTTCACTAAAATAATTTAAATTTTGAAATAAAGTGCCCGAATGCCGTGAAAATCGCTATGAGTGGATATATTTACGGGTTGAAATCTGACTGGCTGCCAAAATCATTTTACTTACGTTTGTTGCTTTTGAAGAATTTAAAAATACATTTTACATTTATTTTATCGCTTTTGCGCCATTTTGCAGAAGTTTCCACATTAATCTAAGCTTAGAAGAACAGCTAATATGTCTGCGCTGGTAGTATGTGTATTTAGAGGCAACCTACTTTATTTTTATTACGTGATGCTGCTTTCAAATAATTTTTAATACCATTTCTATTAATTTTTCTATTTTCAGCTGCCCCGTTGAAGAAGAAGAAATATAAATCGTATATTTTCATCAATAGCTGCGCACCGTCGTCTCTCCCGGATCACTTGGCTGTTTTCTCCCTGCATGAAGTAAGTTCTTAGCTGCCTTCGGATATTTGGAGAATTGACCAATCATGAATATGGTCATTTTTCGTTGTTGACCTCCTATCCACATGGTAGCTGAGACACGATTGATAAATCCATTACGGCAATTTAGTCAGCCGCAAGTTGCAAAAAAGCGACTGGAATGCCTAATTGCCATTATTTCTATGACTGGGTCATTCATTTAAACTGGTCTGCGGTGTTCTTTCGTGAACTATAAACATGATATTCTGTTTTTTCAGAGATCCGTCTCTTCCAGTCCCGTGATCGAATTGAAGCCCGGCTTCTCTGGCGACCTCCTCCTTCGACGGACAGGTATTTACTCTGCTATTTGCTAATTTCTAATAGTTTAGTATGTTATATCGGAGCGGAGTAGCGTTTTGGAGCACTTCAATCGTGACGCCATTCTACGAAGGACAGAAACACTTGATCCACCACAACCTCCGTTCGATGGATCTTGAGGGTTTGTTCGGGCCAATGTTCTATTTTATTTCAAGTTCAGGTTTATTTCGTCAACAAACCGACTCTGAAATTGCCATCCAACCAGGACCGCACCTTTCTTCAAGCGCTAAGAAAAGGTCATGGATCTGATGTACAAATAATCTGGACCATTTTCCTCGTTGGTATCGAGAGGTTTCGTTTTGTGTAACACTCAGTTCAACCTTAAATTCAGGTAGTTTCCAGATGCGTCGACTTCTTCGAACGACGGCTGATAGCTTTACTGCACACCGAAGTGAAATTGGATGCCACCGGTACGAAGCAGGCCGGGGATTCGACTTCTCCGAGCAGCCACGCATCACAAGCATTTTATAATCCTGAGGTTTGCTTTGGATACTGCTTTACTTTACGTTGGTTTCAAATGTATTTTGACAGCAAAACCGCCGGTGCTGGGACTGCTGAACAGGACTACTCCTATGCTGAAGTGCAGGACGACACAGGGGAACCCCTGCAGCCACTCCGAACAGCTCCTCAAGTAGCTAGTTTTTTTTGTGTCCAGGTTTGGTTTTGTAGTATACTTGTTTATTCTCGATTTCAGAGAACTACGACGGCTGACAATCTTCCGATCGCCCTCGATTCGATCGTAGACGAGGATCCAGAAAAGTTTACAACGGATAATGGAATCGTAGATTTTCGTGGATTCCTCAATTTAAAGTTTTATTTTCAGTGCACATAGGATCTGCTGAGACACCCGCTTTGCCCTGTTTCAATTTGGACGCGGCCTCTCAAATATGCCAGAACTTGTCGGTCGCCTGCACTTGTCAAGGCTGAAGAGGAACCAGTGCTCATTGGGAAACCCTTCGGATACTGAGGTTTCAATCGTATGGGTGCTTCCACGTAGATGTTTTAAATAATCATTCAGATGTACGATACGGTTAGCAAAGGACGTCTTCTGGCTCAAAAGTATGCGCAACCGACTGTTTCTAAAGACGACGACGAGATAGCTAACGGCTGGAACCTCAAGGAAAACTATGCCAAGAAGAGAATTCAATAGAAGGTGGGTTACAGTTGTTAATCCTATGTTTACCTTGCCAAAGCTATGGGAATTCTTCACCTAACCGTTATTTTCAGACTACTAGGAAGCGGCAGTGCAGACCACCCGATTGTCTAGGAGACTGGCAGCATAGGCGGCACAGAGGTATTTGTTATTGTTTTTTTATTTTGCGTATTCCTCTGCTTGAGACCTATTTTGCTCTAATTCACTTTTTTAGGGAATTACCTACCGCGACTGAAGTGCCTTTTTAACCGACAGGTCGTCGACGCTGAAACTCTTTCGCCTAATAGGACCGAGAAACCGACCGTACAACAAGACCACAGCTGGACTGAAATCTGCAATTTTCACAATTTTTCTGAGTTTGGCGAAAACGATGTTTTCAGTTGTGAGAGCATTTCTGGAAATTTCTGGAAGTTCAATTTGGACGCCGCCTCTCAAATATGGGAGTTGCCTGCATTTGTCAAGGCTGAAGAGGAACCAGTGCGCATTGGGAAACCATTTGGATAAGGAGGTTTTGATTGCGTTTCCCCGTAGATGTTTTAAAGAGTCATTCAGGTGAACCATGCGGTTAGCGAAGGACGACGTCTGGCTCAGAAGTACATGCAACTATTTCCAAAGACGACGACGGGATAGCTGACGGCTGGGACATCAAGGAAAACTGTGCCAAGAAGAGAATTTAATAGAAGGTGGGTTACAGTTGTTACTCCTATGCATATATTGCCAAAACTATGAAAAATCTTCACCTAACCGTTATTTTCAGACTACTAGGAGGCGGCAGTGCAGATCAACCGAATGTCTAGAAGACTGACAGCATAGGCGACACAGAGGTATTTGTTCTTCTTTTTTTATTTGGCTTATTACTACACATGAGACCTCATTTTAATTATCCGATTTCATTCTAATCAGTTCCTTTTCATTTCAGTCTGTGCTTCCGAGGCTCGTGTGCGTCTTTCGAAAACTACCACTTTCCCTTCTTTCGCCTATTTCAAGGTTTGTTTTACGATTGTAATGCGATACATTTCGATTTTAGCCTTTCTTTGGAAAATCCCCAGGACCACAGTCTCTTTTGTTCCAAGAATGCCGCCGACTAGGAGCTCCATGCCAACATCATTATCTGGTTCGCTGAGGTGGCTTCTCACAACTTTTTCTTTCGACTGTAATATCACATTTTTAGAAGGCAGAAATGAGCAGCGACACCGAGAAGACGACGGATCAACGATGGATTTTTTCAAGAACGCCAGATCCACAGAGTTGAGATTGAATTGAGATTGTTTCATGTAATTGTGCGGTTTCAGGTTTGCTACATGAGACGTTGCTCGACGACATTTTTGACGTGCCGCACATGAGAGCTACTCTACAGCCACTTTCAGTCCCGTCAAAGGTTTCATATAATTTCGTTTCGATGCTATTTATTTTGACTTTAGATTTTGTCTGTAGAAGATCCCCTGGACGACAGTTGTATGCGTTCTGAAAGTGCTGGCGCCCAGGAGCCCCATGTCAACACAACACCAATACCTTGTTCGCTATGGTGAGTTTTCACAACTCTTTCTTTGAACTGTAGCGCATTTTCAGAAGACCGAATTGATATGCAAAGTCGACAAGACGAGGAACAACGAAGGAGAGACCAAGGAAGGAAGACACCGAATTTCCCCGTCTTGAGCATTGCCCAAGGAACTCCTTCGAAGATTCAGGAAACCTGGTATTGCTGGTGGGTTTTGATTCAAATTCCTTTCGTTACCTTCAGAACCAAGAGACATGGGCAATGACAATCGTGTTTATTTCAGAATTGGACTAGATTTCTAAGAAGAGTGGTCCTGAACTGGCGGAGCTCTCGGACAATCCCATCATTAGGTGCGTTTTTAAGTGTTTCGCTATTATTTCTCAACTTCAGGTCACTACCCTCGAAGAAATGAGCGGATCGGACTACTTAAATGAGCTGGAACGACGCCCTTTCGATGAGCAGGGACGCCGCCTCGAATGCCACAGGAATTATCTCAAAGGTTTGAATTAAGATTCTATCATGTAATGCTGTGGTTTAAGGTTTTCTACAAGAGACGTTGTTCGACGATTTTTTCGACGCGCCGCACAGGAGGGCTACTCTACAGCCACTTTCCGTCTATTCAAAGGTTTGAAATGAGCTCGTTTGATGCTATTCATTTTGACTTTAGTATGTTTTTGTGGACGATCCCCTGGACTACAGTTGTATGCGTTCTGAAAGTGCTGGCGCCCAGGAGCCCCATGTCAACACAACACCAATACCTTGTTCGCTATGGTGAGTTTTCACAACTCTTTCTTTGAACTGTAGCGCATTTTCAGAAGACCGAATTGATATGCAAAGTCGACAAGACGAGGAACAACGAAGGAGAGACCAAGGAAGGAAGACACCGAATTTCCCCGTCTTGAGCATTGCCCAAGGAACTCCTTCGAAGATTCAGGAAACCTGGTATTGCTGGTGGGTTTTGATTCAAATTCCTTTCGTTACCTTCAGAACCAAGAGACATGGGCAATGACAATCGTGTTTATTTCAGAATTGGACTAGATTTCTAAGAAGAGTGGTCCTGAACTGGCGGAGCTCTCAGACAAATCCAAAAAAATAATTACTTAATATTATTTTTTTTACAATTACCATAAGCTAGCGATTGATTCCACCTTTGGTTAAATCGGCTGATTTTTTTTTACAAAGTTCTGGCACGCCATCGCGTCGAAACCAAAAAAAACTTAATATTGATTTTTTTTTACAATTTTCATAAGCTAGCGATCGATTCCACTTTTGGTTTAATCGGCTGAATTTAACTTTTTGCAAAGTTCTGGCACGCCATCGCCCCGAGACCCAAATGTAAATTTTTATCTGTGACCTACTCTTGCCTACAGTACCAACATATTAAAAGGTGACATCAATCAATTCAGCAGAAGCAGAGATTTGACAGACAAACGGACATCTCCCATTTATTAAAATAGATAATTCGGCACCTGGAAGACGACTGGATTTGGCTGTCTTGACGAATGTGGTCAACCAAGAGAAAGAAGGACGGGACCGTGCCTTTTTGATCAAGCCCTGAGGATCAAGGATCATCAAGAAGACATAGTCATAGGAGGCGACGTGACGGATTGTGCTTCTGTGGATCTACAACGACTGCGTGGATGAGGATTTTCCGAGCTGGAGTTGCCCCAGCTGCAGCCTCCATCGGAGGGAAAATTGCGGTCTAGTATTCGGCGTCGGAGAGCAACACGACTGCTTGTGGGAACAGGGGCGGACGCTGGGGAAAGAAGATGATGCACTTTCTGGACAACGGCTACTAGATGTCCGACTTCAGAACGCCAGCTAGAACGGGGTCACGCGCAGACGGTGACGCTGTTCGTGCACAAAGACGTTCGATGTAAAGGACAGCGTCAGACAGGAACATCGGGTGATACGTGAATTTAGCAAACTGAGGATAGCAATCTGAAACGGTTACCCCTTTATGGCCATGTCCATCGCGGTAATCACCTGGTCGAACATTTGAGCTCGCTAAATGTTGTCTCCGAAAGGTGCTGAATTGCGCTGACTGTGGACTCATGTCAGATAGGATCCTGTGTTACTGAGTGACCAATGGCGATGTGGTGAAGGAACATCGTGAGAGTTAAAGAATGTGACTCCAAGGTTTCTTACATCTACTCGCTCAAAGTCAATTGTCATATTTTTAAGGCAATCATTCTCTAAGACTCGACCAGTGTGGGCACCTCAGCGACATCTATAAAATCGATGATAATGGATATGGCTCAACCTTTGTCAAAAACATTGCCCTGAAAACACTATTTTGAGAGTTTTAGGTAAATATCGATTATTGGTCGCGGGTTACGGTAGGTCACCCCAGGGTACTGTAGTTTTGCCCAAACCTACCGTAACCCGAGACCAAAAATCGATATTGACCTAAAACTCAAAATGGTTGTTTCAGGTCAATTGAATGTTTTTGACAAAGTTTGAGCCAAATCCATGACCATCGATTTTATTGATGTGGCAAGGGTCTCCTAAGATACCAAATGTTTCTTAATCGATTAAAAGTTTTCGGAAGGACGTGAACGGAAAAAAAAATCAAGTTTTTTTTCTTCTGTTCACTGATAAGTAACAGTTCAAGATATGATAAAAGCCTTCTTTCCTTCTAGATACATCAAAAGATTTGCCGACAGACCTTTGTTGTCGGCAGGTTTTATGTGATCAGCAAAGTTTCATACATATTTCATTGCCTGGAACAGTCTTTGCTAATTTTTGTGTTCGGTTTCTGGTGTATAATTCTTGATAGAAAAAGATTTTTTAATCCCTTTTCAACACCGTGACACAGACTACCTGAAACTCAAATTAACAAGGACTAATATAGTTTGTTATCATCTTTACTTAAAGAAGAATAGTTACAGTTTGGAAAAGAAAGATTCCAAACTGTATTTATCTTTCTGTATTTTTGTGTACCCCTCTTTTCATAATCTCTTTTTTGTTTCAAAAAAGTAGTTTTTTTTAAGTTAGACGTCATTACGGTTGGTCAGGATGAATACTACTGCAACTCAAGGAAAGCCAAAGAGGTAAGCAACATTTTGTTTAACTAATTTAGAACATCATCTAGTTTCGGTCATTTTTACTGTTATAAATTAAATATGGTTTTCAGTGAGGAGAAGCGTGCGAAGAAGGACAAGGCCCTCGTCAACCCCGAGCATCTCCATGAGAAGAAGAACGGGCCTGCACAGAAGAAGAATAACAAGTAAGCACCATTCGTTTAACTACTTTAGAACATCATCTAGTTTCGGTCATATTTAATGTTAGCAATTAAATATGGTTTTCAGTGAGGAGAAGCCGGCGCAGAAGGACAAGGCTTTGAACATCGCCAAGCCTCTTGACAAGCAGCTGAATGTGGATGGAGAGACTAAGGAGAAAAAGTAAGCACCGTTCGTTTAACTACTTTAGAACATCATCTAGTTTCGGTCATATTTAATGTTAGCAATTAAATATGGTTTTCAGTGAGGAGACGCCGAAGAAGGAAGACAAGGTCCAGGTCAACCCCAAGCATCTCCATGAGAAGAAGAACGGACCTGCAAAAAGGAAGGATAACAAGTAAGCACCATTCGTTTAACTAATTTAGAACTTTATCTAGTTTCGGTCCTATTTACTGCTAGCAATTAAATATGGTTTTCAGTGAGGAACCACGTGTGAAGAAGGCCAAGGTTACGAACAATGCCGTCATGCCTCCGCAGGTGGAGCAGACCATCGCCGATGCCGTGAAGGAGATGCGCTACACCACCCCCGATGGAGTCGTTGTCACATTGCTGTGTGAACTGGCAGAAGGCGGGTTCGGCAAGGCAACGCCAACGTATCTATCGTTTAATATTTTGTTTTTAGATCTACAAAGGGGAGGTCAATGGTGGTTTCTACGCAGTAAAGGCGATCAAGCCGAAGTCGGAAGAGGACAAGCTTCTCGTGGATACCGAGGCAAGTGTAACTTTAGCTTACAACCATTAGGCTAAGAATAAATAAAAAATGAAGAAGGGCTCGTTTAAGAAAGCGTTTTTATTGAGCGAATCCAGTTATAGTCGACGAAAAAGGCTAGAAAAACTATGGAATATGTTCCTCAGCGTTACTCAATGTCTGTTAAAATTGTTCACGATTCAAAATGGCATGAGATTCAAATCACTATTCTAAATATTCTGGGTCGCCGGTTTTAATAAAACCCCTTTTCAATCGACTTTCGGAGCCCCCCCCCCCTCAACATTTGACCTTTCGTTAAATTACAATGTTTCTTAGATTCAAATTTCCAATCCAATAAACTACCCTTTTTTGAAATTGGGCCACGTTGAACTAAGGAAGAAAAGTGACTTTTTAGGGAGTTCAAGCTTAGCAACCAAAAATGGAATGAAATCGATTTCCAGAGTTTATTTTAAATGTTTTAAGTTGAGTGAAAGCCAATTTTCCAATGTCTTTGTCGTTTTCAATTTTTCTAATTTCAGATCAGAATTCTGAAGGTCATCTCCGGAAAGCCCTACCTTCCCAAGATCTATGAAGTTACCAACCTCAAAGGTGGCTGCTTCCTCCGGATGAGACTCGAATATAGTGGACTGGCTGAGAAGATCTCCTCCATGGCGAAGAAGAACCTCTCCATGAGTATCCTTGAATGCTCCCAGGCCATGGCACAGGTTTGTGTCCTGAGTTCTCAGACTTTTTTGTTTAGCTATGTTCGGCCCTGGCGTACCTCCACACGAATGGGATCATCCACTTTGACGTGAAGATGGACAATATTTGCGTCATGAAGGACAAGAAGAGCATTTGTGTAGGTTATTTTCTACATATCGAGACTAAACGTTCTTTTAAGCTGATAGATTTCGGTCTGGCCACCTTCCGTCCTGAATCCCCGCAGAATGACCTTCAAAAGGGCACCACCTCTCACTAGTTGGTTTATTGTAAAAGGCTTTTCTAATTTCTCTTTTAGTTCCCCCGAATTGGTGATGTATGACTACATTGACACCCCTTGCGACATATGGGCGGCGGCAATCACTGCGATTGAAGTCTACTCCTCTGGAGTGGCTATCTTTGACACAGACAAGGAGACTGTTGTGTTCATGTATTACACTTTCAAGAACTCAAACCCTCAGATTTCAGGAACATGGTGGCGTACTCCCTGATTCCGAAGAAATACGTGGAAATCAAATTCTACAAAACCATGGAGAAAAGGGCCAAGAAGCAGCCTCCCGTGTTCCCAGGCGAGATCGGAGAACGCATCCTTAGCGTTAGTTTTACCTTTCATAATACGAAAAATTACCTATCTAAAATTTGTCCAAAAACACTTTATGATTAAAATTTGTAAACCATTTGGTGGCAACCAAACAACATTTTGCTCTATTTTGGGGGCTGTCATAGGTAGTCAGAAGTCTTTTTCTTAACCCATCTCAATAAACAACCCTGGAAAATTATTATTTGACTTTTAAAAACAATCACATTGATTGCCACCACACCTTTGGCTTAATTTCCTATTTTTGCATTAATTGTAAAATATCATATAATTTTTTTACTAGAAGTGGATCTTTTACATTTTTGAAAAATTTATCCTTGTGTTTTTTTAATTATTCAAAAATTTACAGAAAATTGGTTGAACGCGGGGTTTACTTATCAGTTTTAACCTCTATGTTCAGATGCGAAAGACAGACACCGACTACGACAACCAGTACGTTGAGGCTGTGAAGACTATGTTGCTCCCGGAACCTGCCGACCGTCCCACTGCGGCACAGTGTGTGAAGACGTGGGCTAAGCTGGCGGAGAAGCTGAAGGTCACCCGCAAATAGATCAAGGTTTCCTCCCCCAACGTACATTATATCTTGGTCCTTTGATAGCTCTCTTACCTGCAATCGCTCAATTGTCGTGATATTCTCTATGGTTCTTATTCCAACTCGTTACCACTTTGTCGTGGCTCCGTTCTTTTCCACCCCCGTATCGTTTGCTGGACGGACATCTTGGTTCTCTCTCCCCCATTCCTTTTTCCTGGCTCTAAGACCCTGTTTCATTTCTCCCCCAATTATTTCTCCTGTAGTCCGTTTTACTTGTGACCGTGTCGACCGAGTCTCGGTTGTGTAACGTTTGCTAGACGGACGTCTTGGGTCTCTGTCCCCCCCATTTCTTATTCCTGGCTCTAAAGACAGTGTTTCATGGCTTCCCTATTTATTTCTCCTGTAGACCGGTTTTACTGTGACGTGGCACCACAATAGAATAAAGTACATTTATTCATGAGTTTTTTTAAAATTTTTCTTGCCTTCGATTTACTTGATACTAGCGGAATGTTATAAATATAACCTAAATATACGATTAAAGCCGTTTTTGGGCATGTTGGGTAACTGTAGCCCAGACTGTCGATGTCATAACGCATTTCTATATCTCGCTTCAACGTGAATCAGATAAAAAACTGTCAATTACAAATAGTTAGATAATGTTATGATAACAAAGTTTGTAGTTGAAGTCAAAGGAAAATGTTCATGTTTTCATTACGAAAAGTACAAAAAAGTTGAAAAAAAACAGTTTTTTCAACTTTTTTCTTTGGTACACGCTATAATCGCAAAAGTCTTCTTAGCAACATTTTGTACTTTCAATCGACGATAACAAAGGCACGGCCAAAGGGCGCCTACGGCGCAAGAGAAACACATTAACAGCGGATTCTACAAGGGTTATGGTGTTGGTATTAAAAAAACGGGGTGTCTCTCAAATAAAATATGTGGTGTACGCGGAGTTTGGTGATTTGAACGAGACGAGAACTAGCTGGGTACCAAGAGCTAGAAATTAAATTTTTGAAAGTGATTTAGAAGAACAAAAAAGTCGTCGTTTTATAACTGGAACGGTTTCTTCTTCAAAAGAGGTTTCCTGAAAACAACACATTTAAATACAAATGCAAAGTGTCAAAGACGTATAAATCGGACATAACCGACAAATTGTCAAAATGTAGAAAAAACAAATTCTAGTTTATTTTATCATAACAAAACCCAGGACATGAGATCCTTGAAATATTGTTTGACTAGGGAAAACCCGAAATTGCGAAAGTCTTCTCTTTTTCTCTCTCGGTGACTCGGGTCTTCTGGACCACTCCGGACTTGTTCACCTCCTGACTCGTGGACGCCACAGCTTCTGACGGGTGGACGCTGCTGCTGCTGGGTGCGTGGCTCTGAAACTGGCATTTTAAAAAATAAATTGGAAAATTGCATATCCCTGTCCCCACGTAAAAATAACAAAAGAAACAAACCTCGGAATACGCTGTTATCGCTTTCACAGCCTTAGCCAGAAGAGCAGCTGAATTTGTCGCCTAAATTGGAGTTTTAATGGAAATTGAAAAAAGTCCCATGGAACCCCCACTATCTTCTGATGCACTTTCTCTTTTGGACACTTACCAATTGCTTTTCAGAAGGGGCTGGAACATCGGCATCAGTAGCAAGGGTCTCGGCCTGAAAAGGTGGTATAGTCATTGTCTATCGAAGATGTCTTGAAATGGCTTAACTAAAGCATCGTGTAACAAAAATACGTGATTGCGTCATTGCCACCAGCTAGTTTCGGAGGTACGCACTTTTTTAATAAAACTTTTGAAATTTGTTTTCCTCGGTGCTTTTCAACAACATGTTCTTGGTTCTTCTTCTTTTTTAAACTCGACAATATAAGAAAACATTTTTGTTTAAAGGGACAGTCCATTTTGCATATTCAAAAATGCTAAATTGTCTCGCACACTCCTTATTTCCCTTAATATTTCATTCAAATCTGATTGTCAGTCACTAAACGCAGGACATACTGACCGTCCGGAAAATTAGCACTTTCTGCGAATAGAAACCCGAAATCGGCCACTTTGAGGCCGAATGTCTCAAAAACTAAGGAAGAAAGAGACAAAGTTGCAAAAGCGGACTGTTTATTTAAGTTTTCGCTTAACTTTATAAAAACATACCAATCCCAGAGAAGTGCTGGCATCCATGACAGCAGAAGAAGTGGGGTCGGATTGTTTGTAAACATAGGAGTTTACGATGGATACACTCTAGATGCATTCTAATTAAGTATTCAGACAAAATTTAAAAAAAACTTTAAAAAAATCTTGTTGCCTCGTAAAGCATACCTGAGGAATTTCCTGTTCAACAGGAGCAGCGTTGCCAGAATTGGACATCGTATCCGCAGTTTCAGTAGGCATAAGATGATGGCTCGACACCGTTTCTTCTTTGACAGCAAGAGAAGTAACTTCCTGAATTGACCGTTCAGTAATATTGACTCTACTGCCTTTTTACCTTAGAAATTTCCGCCGGTTTCGATGACTCCATGGGTTCGGCCAAGACGGCATTTCCTATGTGTCAATTTTTAGTTCGCATCCTATTTGTAAAATACTTAAAGCAATGAAACGTGTATGTGTCGCAATTTTCGATACGGGTAAAATGGTCCGCGTTTCCACCCGAGTTACGCATTTTTCATTTTCAAATGAAACATTTCAAACTTTGCTTCGTGAGTATTGTGGTTGGTTAATTTCAGTTCCCCCCTAATTTCGCCCTTAGCCATGGACTGCGTACGCCATTTTCCATCACACGCATTTTTCTTCGGATTACTGTAGCCTGCTTTTAAAATCTTCGAAATTTTTATTGTTTTTGATCATTTTTTTTCAGTTTAATATGTATAAAAAAGTTTTTAGATTGAAAAATTATTTAGTTTGAGGGTTAGTCTTTGATACATTAAGCACCTTGCGATGTCTCCGCTTTTGAATTAAAATCACGTTTTTTTGTTCAAAATAATGGTTCTGTATGTGTTTATCCGTTGTTTACTTTTTGTAATTTTTATTCTGATCGTGTAAATTTTTTTCAGAAGTCGTGTGGGCCATGAAACAAAATCACCCATTCTACTATATGATCTTTTTTTAATTTGTGTACATCACCCATTCTCAAACTTTCAGTTTATGGACACAATATTTTTTTGGAATTTTAAACGCGCTTGTTCATTAATGACTCACCTCTTCAAAGGGTTGAGGGATAAATCACAATCAGAAACTATAAAAACTTCAATAATCCACTTCTTTAGAAATTGAAAATATAGAGGTGAGTATATAAGACTACCTAGAAAAATAACAATTAAAAAGTTGTAAAAAATAAAAATTAGTCGTGAATAAAAAAAAGAGTTTTTAGAAAAAGAGACAAATTATTAAATTCAAAAAGTGACTTCAAAAAAAGTTTCTTTTCCAAGGGGCTCATAACAGTAAACAATTGATGTCATTTGATGTGAGATTATGAGATTCATAGAAAACATGAAAGAAGGAATCACTCTTTGTAAAAAGAGCCCGGAAAATTTCAATAAGTCAAAATAGCCTCGCCTAATCAGACGGCCCCAACAAGAACATGAGTCAGGACCGCGCCGTAATGTAATCACATTCACTGCAATTTCAAAACAAGAAATGGGTATAAAAATGGGAGTCCATTTTCGGAGATAAAATAGTAATGCGGTCCCGCATTAAAAGAGCAAAAAACTGAAACACTTCTTTATATGAACATGCTAAAAATTTAGGAGCATCCTGTGAATTGAGAACCTGTGACAGTGAGGGGAATCGTTTCGGGAGGACACGAGCCCAATGTGCAGGTGTGGGTAACTTCAAAAAATTGGAAATTGTTGTGCAGGGAATAATACAAACATACAATACAGGACGCCTTGCGCGTGGCGATTAGAAACGGCAAATGACTCATCGGCCAGAAGTCCTAAATGGTCAGAGTGAGTTTTATTTCCAAACAGTAAACAAAGTTAGATGGAAGATTAGAGAATCTAGAACAACCTAGTTTCCGTTGTAAAGAAGCGAGAAGCCACATGGAGTGAGAGTACTGGCTGTTCGGTCAGAGAAAAAGAGTGTTCAGTCAAAAGAGCTTCAATTAAAAGAGTCGTAGCTAAATGAACTCGTTGCGACAACAATGACTAAGAGGGAATAATGTTTCCCAAACGTTATACTGACTTTCAGCTCCATGAAAAAAAAGAACAGGTCGCTCCTTATTGAAGTGCAACATGACAAGAAGTCACAGCCATGGCTATTTCAAAACAGAAAATGGGGAAAAAATTTTGGACTTTTCCAAAATAGATGAAAACTAGTTTGTGGGACAATGACAAAAAATGTGGAATCGGAGAACCTCTGTCGAAAAATTCAAATTTATGTTGAAGGAAATGTGATTTCAGAATCGCGGAGTGATAAATCCGTAACTGATTCAGTTCCTTATAAACAAGTGATATGGTCACTGAAGGGGCGAGGTCCGCTGTTAAAACAAGGTAAACACAAAAACAGTTGCGATGTGGGTGGCAGCATGGAAATGATGCAAAAAGGAGGTTGCTTTAAGACATAGAAAAAAGTGTGGATTACCAGGAAACTGGAGTGTTGGCAAAACAAAATTTACTCAATTGATATCCTAGTGGTAACGCTTAAAACACAAGTTTTTGGGATTGCATTTTTCCGAGAGAAAGTTTCATTTGACAGGTAGGGATAGAAGGATCTTAAAACACTGGTTTTGATAGTTTGATTTCCAAAAATGTTAGGGTTAAAAAAAGAAAACAGTCGAAAATAGAAGTAGAAATAATGTTGTGCATCTCTTCAAAGTGAAAGAATGAAATCATCTAAATCGGACACCTGAAAAATTGATTAAACAAAGTATTAACAAAGTAAGGTATTAATCGGATCATCATCCGTGAATTAAAGATGAAACACAGTGAAACAGAGTTTCTATTTTATTTTTTATTGTAAATTCGGTGGGGTGTCGACAGTGGAGCCTTAAGAGATCAGGGGTGCCATTGTTGACGAAGATGAATCTGTAATAAGGTTTTTTTCAACGGTCTTCCTCCCTCTCTCTCTTGTTTACCTGTTCCATTTTCAGCTTATATTCAGCTCCTGTTTTGAAGTGCCTTATTGCGTAACGCTCTTCCCATTTACATTAAAGTATCGGATTAAAGATACCTTGCTGAAATAAAAAGTTTGATTAAAAAATTTAAAAAAAAAAAAGAAAAATGGAAAGTGAATGTTTAAAAACCCACAAGTTTTCGTAGGCTTCTTTGCGAAGGTCTGCCTTTGATTGACCAGGCTTGTGATGCAGATGGAAACAGGTCTTCAAATCGCAGGAGTAAGGGAAAGGTTCCTCTTCTTTAAAAATTCCTGGAGATAAGGCTTCGAAACTGAAAGATTACCAATGACACAAATGTCTCTCTCTCTCTATCTTTCTCTCTCTCTTTTTCTCTCTCTCTCTCTCTCTTATACTTACCAATGCAGTATGTCGTCGTCTGTCTGCTCATTTTGTCTCAAATTCACCGCATTTCTAAACCTTGTCTTTCAAGTGGATTTGAAATCAACTCACCATCTAAAATTTTAAAAAAAAACGAACTTCGCAGTACAGTCAAATTGAATCTGTTCGATGTAAATGGCGAATTTTGAAAGAGTGATTTCCTTCCCGAGCTCACTCCTAAACCGCCTTTTGAAAGATGGGGTTTCTGTGACTTACAAGTGGTCCAAGACAATTTTTCTATTCTTATATTAAAGAGTTGAAAAAGTTATTCAAAAATATAAAACAGTTTGGGGTTTAAATGCGTTGCTGTGGAGTAATCTGCATTTGAAAAGCCATTTTGTGGCCATTCCAGGAGACAGAAACCCCTTTTAACACACTGCGTGAACGGAGTTTACGCGCCCGTCTAATTCATCTGTTCATCGACTTTTTGATTGAAAATTTCGAACATTCAATGCTCCTGTGTGAAAAGACGCAGAAACAACACGGGCCCAAAAGTACTGTGTATTTTGGCGTTCTTTTACAGACATTTACAGGGCCACATCTACACGTTCACACACCTCCAGAAACACGCGCGCACGCACCTTCTCAAAACTGTCAATGAAAAATATTGCGTTTTTAACCAGCTTTCTTTTCCAAAACTGCCCTTTTTAGTTTGCGATTTTGAGTTTGCCCAAATCGTTACTGGTAGTGACGCAAAGTTTTGTAAATGAAAGGTGTTTTTATTTTGTTTACAAACATGTGCTCTTGAAGCAAACAAGTGCGGCAAACAAGTCGGCGCCATGACGAGAAATTGGCGTCGAAACCACCACACAATTTACATATTTCTTCTGAATAAATAAACGAAGGAGAATCTATGTTTCCCTAGATGACAACAATTATTTATATTATACCCGGAGAAAAGAAAAAAAAGAAAAGAGTTCAAAATGGAAGAGGGGAATGGTTTCTGAAAGATCGAAATTGTTCTGTGGGAAAATCGTAGTGTTTCAAAAGTATGACAG
The DNA here is from genome assembly GCA_022343465.1 of Oscheius sp. G VE-2021. Classification (NCBI taxonomy): domain Eukaryota; kingdom Metazoa; phylum Nematoda; class Chromadorea; order Rhabditida; family Rhabditidae; genus Oscheius; species Oscheius sp. G VE-2021. The sequence goes on along the minus strand of JAJQXH010000029.1, from coordinate 6,258,451 downwards.
GGGTTATTGGGACAGAAAAAAACCAAATAAGTATAAAAATAGTTGCGAAGAAAGGACCCAAAACCTGTGGGGTAGGAAATTCGAAAGTTCTGTGAGTTGCGCGTAGTAAACAGTCCAATGGACCATCGATCCGCCAAATTTGCAGCTGTCCGCAAGAACAAAGGAATGAGTCGTCCGCAGACACAAGAAAACCGTAAACCAATCGCAGAACGGCGCGGCTAATCAAAACAAAACAAGGAATCGAAGGTTGCAAGAACAGTCACTTTGGTTCCTCTTTGTTTTCGTTAAAAGACCACTACAACAGGGAACATATAGTCAGGAGGATTCTTGGATGTGGTTTGGGTAAATCTCAAGCAACGGCAAAAGTCATGCATGAGACACAAAGACTATTTCGAGCCACATTAGCAATATTTACAAAATAGACGAAATTTCACAAAAATTGAACGATGAAGGTTAAAACGGATTACATTGGGGAAAGTACCAATTAAACGTGATTAGGCAACAAAAAAGTTCATTTATGTTAATATCAAACCATCTGGTAGGATAAATCTTCAATGTTAAAACAGAAGTCAGATATAAACCGAGTGAAACTGTGTAAACCCCAGCGTGGACAGCCGCTGCAGACGCCTGTTGGCCTGGACGAACAGTGAGCCTGTGTCTGTGCGAAAGGGGGAGGAGCCATCGATCTTTCGGCGAGGCAGTGCGGGCTGGACTTTCGAAATACCCTTTGTCGCTGACAATTAAGGGCATGAGGGGGAAAGTATTCTTTTGCATCTCTAGAATTCTCTGCACCTTTATCTCTTCTCTGCCAGCCTGCATCTCTCTCTCTGTTTTTTTTTGCTTCTGTGCCTTTCTGCCTATTTGAATCATGTCTTCTGCCTCAATATGAAGATTGCCGATCGAAAACACAAAGGGGAAAAGAAATCAAACTCGCAGGAGACACCAGGTTGACAGAAAAGCCCTAATTCGGAATATGAGGCTTACAAATGGTAAACGCAAGCAGTTGAGTAAACAGTTAAGTAAGGCCAAGAATCCAGGTTCATCCTTTGCCCTTTCGATCGCCCCTTCGGTTCACAGTCCCAGATTTTTGAAATTTTGGCGCAATATGATGTCACAAAAGTTACTGGTGTATTTCTGGAACGGTCCTGCCGTCTGTTGCTTTTCCGAGAGTCGGGCGTTCCCCCGTGGCGCGAAGGGCTCTTCGCACCACGGGAGACCGCCAGACGGGGCCCTTCCCACCAGGCGGACCGCAAAACGCGCGGGAATGCAACAGGCGACGCGATGAGGACCACAAACGACATTTGTAATCAATTAGATCTAAGGTACAAACACATGTACAGCAAAAATGCGACGATAGGTTCAATTAATAAAAATGTGCATTGTGCACAGGTCGGTATCGAACCCTGGTCACTCGCTGGACCATATTGACTAGGTAGCCACCAAAGTACATTGTGGGTAGAAAGGAAAATCGTCATGGGTCGCCACAACGCTACAAATAGAGAATGACTTATTTTAAAATAGTGTTGTACTATTTCTTCAAATACTTTTAGATACGAAAAATAAGCTTTTTGTTGAGAGTTCATTTATAAAACCCCTTGGATTCATTTCGCGAAAACATTCGGTCCCCATTAGAGTGCCATTAGATGTGATAAGCCATATTTGCGCAGCAACCGCACCGCGAGACAGTCAAACCAAGATGGCATGGGAGACAAAAGAATATAGAATAAACAGTAGTTTCCGTAATTCGGAGTATAAGAAAACGCCCAAGTTTGTCGGTTCCAGCAAAAGAGTGACCGTTTAAAAACAGTGCCCGTTTAGGTTAAGACGAATAAACTGACTTGCTTTCTAGCTGTGATGGCCCCCGAAATGGATTTACAAGGTTAACTTAATTAAAAATGCCACTGAACACTATCAGATTGTGAAAAGGACTGCGCATGGGGTCACTGGCCCATGACCTGCGAACGATGATGTATCTATGCGTGTGCGAGGTGTCAGCGCCAAGGGATGTGGGGTGTGCCTGAGACAAAATAGTCAACATTGGGAACGAAATCTCGGGAAACTACCCAAAAATTCGTTACTCTAAACTAAATATCAAACATACGGTTAAAAAAGAAGGCTGATATTGCCTATACATGAAATTTGTCAATTTTTTATAGTTGTAATCAAAGAATAGTGAAAACAATAGAGGAAGTATCATATTGTTTTATAAATGAGGACTTTTGGTAAGATTTGCAAAAATATGCCTCAGTTTTAGGGAATCTGAGAAAACGGAAAAACGGTGTGATATTAGGCGTTGAGTGAGAGTGACGGCGGTGCCAGCCGCCAGTTGGGGGAAAAGGCAGCACCAAGGAGCTGGGGGCGTGTCTGGCTAGGATTTCGAAACGGCTGCGCTGTTTGGCGTCACAAAAGGCAAAGGGCACAGAATAAAAAAGAAGGCAGATAACAGCTAATTAGGCAGATAACACTTAGCCGCAAATAAGCAAAACAATGCGAGCCCCAACTGGCCCAGACTGCCAAACAGAACCGCAAAACCAAACTATGGAGAAGTAAAACACAGATAAGTTCCTTAATTCATTAATAATTAAGCAGATTTTTTGTTAAAGAGCAAATACACGTCAAATTAGGAAACTACAACTCGGGAAACCCAAACAGAACGCACTACAATAAACTAGATATCAATTACACGGTTAGAAAATGACCCGCTATTGGTAAAAATTACTCTACTTTGTATAAAACGTCGAAATCTAATAGTTGAAACGATGAAGTAAGTGTCTTAATGTGGAAGGTTGAGTGCCTCAATTTAGTTTTGGGAATCTGAGGAAAACGTAAATAGTTTTTCAAGTAGCTCACTCCTATCAATAAAGATAGGAAAGGAAATTAAGGATATAGCCAATTATGTGATCAATGTGTTTAAAATAAGGAAAGCGCCAATTATTAAGAGTACTCGGGTATTGCTTGGCGCTACATGAGAGTGACGGCGGGGCCGGTCGCTATTTGGGGAAGAAGGCAGCGACAATGAGCTGGAGGGCGTGTCTGGCAGGGATTTCGAAACGGCTGCGCTGGGATGTTATTGAAAGGGCACAAATGATGTACTACAGTATCCAAAAAAGGGTAGATGTCCAGAACACGCAAACTAAATAGAGAACAGAGGCTTGGGTTCTAATTGGAGGGGACGAAACTGTAATGTTTTGGGCACAAAATACTAGTTATATGCGAGTTAGTTCATGAGGATTCTGCAAAGAAGAGAGGTTCGAAGATTGGGAGGTTGTGTTATGGGCAGAGAAAAATACATATTGTGGATTTTCGAAGATTTGACTTGCTTAATGGATAGCCCATGCGATTCTAAGAAACTTTTCCTTATTGTCATTTTTCACCATAATCAAGCGGAGAGGAGTTATTCAAGAATTTGTGATGCGGGCTGTTTCGAGGATATATGAGCGAAAATCGAGAAAGATTACTTGTGGAACTGAAAATGTTAACATTTCAACTAAATTTCAGAGATTCCCGCTCTTCCGAGGGGTTTCTAAAAAGTTGCCATTCTCATATGGGTCCACTTGCACGGAAATCTTTAGTAAAAGGCGAAAGATTTTCTTTCGATTTTCGAAAGAAGAAACTTAAAACACGGCAATTTTATTTGTAAGGAAAAGTGACAGAAGTCTTTGAAAAGATCGGCAATGGAAAATGGTTAGTCGCACAAATAAGTTTTTGCTGCAGAGATAAGTGAAAAGTGATTGGCGGCCAGCCTTTTTTGAAACTAAACTTTTGTGAAAGCTGAATCTGCGAGGGAAATGGAGTACAAATAACGAAGGTCTATCTCAGTTTGCGAAAAGGAACCAGCGTTAAAAATTAATAAAAAAAGCTTGTATTAGCCCAGAGGAATAAAACAAGAGTAAAATAAGTTCACAAAAAAGTGAATCAGCCCAGCTTCACTCTTCGTAAAAAACAGATCGATTACCTAAAAAAGTAAATTATACAATATTCCATACAAACAAGGGGTAAGGATTAAACGGATTGAACCGCAATTAGCAATTAAATAAAAACGATAATGCTATTTATTTAATTCAGGTGCATACAAAACAGTCCTTCTTGTGTGAAGACGACGACATCGACGTGGCCATTCTGAAACAATGACCATTTCCGCAATAACATTTGGTTTTGAATGAATTTGTGTATGCCGTTAATTTAGCATGTGACCCTTAAGCAAACCGATGTCTTAGGGGAAAATGCGCATGACACTTAGTTGACAATTGTGTAGTTTCACGCAGCAGCGCAATATAGCCAAATTGGAATCATGCCAAAACAACCCTTTTTAGTGCAGCGGAAATGAGATACGCAATGCTATGAATGAGGAGAGCAAAAGGAACTAAGGCTGTTTTTGAAGGATTTTAGTATCACAACAGCTATAATATGAAAAACATGCCGTCAGGAGGATTTTTTATCCTTCTCACTATAATTCAAAAGTTTGGAGCATAATACTTTGACCTTGTTACAGGCATTATTCCCATTGCTATTCCGTTGCGTTTGAATTTTGTCGCTTTTGTCGAATATTTTACATTTTGCCTGTTTCAAATGTGTAACTCCCTCCCTCTCTCTCTCTCTCTCTCTCTCTCTCTCTCTCTCTCTCTCTTTCTCTCTCTCTCTATCTATCTCTCTCTCTCTCTCTCTCTCTCTCTCTCTCTCTCTCTCTCTCTCCATCTATCTATCTATCTCTCTCTCTCTCTCTCTCTCTCTCTCTTTCTCTCTCCTTTTCTCTCTCTCTCTACCTCTCTACCATTTCTCTTCGTCCTTTTGGTTGGCCACGATTTCACTGAAGGCCAGGCTGACAACGGAGTTGTAGACCCTTCCGTCAGAAGCTGACCTCACGAGACCCAGCACGAATAGACCACCTAAAACGTCAATTGAAAATATTAACAGAGATTGGAACAATTTTAGGTCGAAAAGACTTTTTTACAGGTCGTTGTATTTTTGGGGATATGGGCAAACTCGGATTTTGGTGCTAGTGATACTACGCCAATTTCCAAATAAGAAAAATAACTTGATTCTAAAACCTAGAAAACGTCCCTTCTCAAGTTCTCAAGTTCCCATCCCTTCTCGAGTTTTCAGCCAAGTTTACCTTGTGATCCCTGAACTTGTTCGTGTGGTTGAATGCATGAGGCATGTTCATGACTTCTGTCCACAGGTCCTGCAGTCGAACTGTTGCAAGAGCCTGAAAAGAACCTGTTAAATTCTTGAATTCGAATTGAACCTACTCCTTCTTTGCCGCATGCTTCACCATGTGCTCGAATAGGGTCGCAAATCCATAAGTCTTCCTGCTGCGATTGCAGTCCGGGCGACGGCACTCAGATCGGAGTTCCTGAAATTCACGAATTAGTTTAAAGTGAAATAGAAGAACACCCTCAGCAGGAGGGTCAGTTTGGCAGGTAGCCGTAAGTGTGTGTGTGTGTGTGTGTTTGTATGTGTGTTTATGTGTGTGGATGTGTATATGTGTGTATGTGTATGTGTATGTGCGTGTGCAACCAACCTGGTAGAAACAGCAGAAACTGAACACTCCACCATTTTCAATTCAAAAAAGGCATTTCTTCTTAATATAAATAGAGAATATGTATGATTCTCTTTCTGAAACGTGGTCTTTAAGAAAGAAAAAGTAAGAAATATAAAGAAAGTTAAGAAATATAAAGAAACTCTGCTCAAATGTAGTGGCTGGGATTTAGCTACCTTTTGTGATGAAACCAGGTAATCCGAGATGAACGAGTGCGAGAAGGCTGAGAGACTGTCGTTGCATTATAAGAAGGAGGTTTGTTTTGAATTCTAATTTTTACTATTCTATTTGGGTTTTCTAAGGATAATAATCAAGTTGTTTTCGTTAAAGACCATTAACTTATTGTAGAATTTGTAAATGTAATGTTGAGAAATTGGCGTCGCGATAAAAATGTTTTTGCGTACGCATAATTAATTTTCTAATTTTCCTAAAACGTGGAAAACGTGAGATTTTTTTAAACTTTAAAATACAGTTTTCAGTAATTGCTAGTTAACATTTTTTTTCAAAACTCGTTTACCTTATAAAATTTTCGATTTTAAGATGGATATGCTCTTGAGGTCCGCCAAGTTATACCGGGGCGAGAAGGCTGCCACCGCGGCGTCGATGGACGAACTGACGTCGAATAACAGGAAGCTTTTGGTATGATCTTCATTTTTCCTTTCTTATTTTCTAAATGCAGGATGAGCTCCAGTGTGTTCGCAGAAGCTACGACACTCAGCTTTCCAGCATGAGTGAAATGATTGCCGACTTGAACGCCCGCTTGGAGGAGACCAAGGAGCGATCCACGACGGGCAAGATGGAGCTGCCTCTAACGAGAGGAGGTCTGATGTCTCTGTTTGGAAAGCACTGATTTAGTCAACCGTGCGTTTTTCAAGTGTCTCTGATATGCAGTGCATTTCAATAACCTAGTGCCTCGTATTGTGATCTTTACAGTGGTGCATATTCTACGTGTTTTTGTCATTCCATTATGTGCGCATATTCGAACGCATAATAAAGTTTATTTGCGTAGTGTTTTGATCAGTTCACCACTTTCACTGGTGCTTAAACTTTGCTCACACAAGGGGATCAAAGTCAAATGATTGTTGAACGATGTGGTTATAAACAGAAAAAGAACCTTTCCAACCAGAACAGAGTTTGTTTTGTCTACGGCTAACAAAGGTAACAAAGGTGGGAAACGTGTAACCACGTGCATCAACTAAGTTAGGTTTTTGGCCTAATTGATCAACCAAACGACATTTTACTTTTTATTGTTTTGTGACTGTGTCATTAATAAATTTGTTCACTAAATTTGTTCAAGAACAATTGTCGCACTTTTGGCCTTTATTGAATGTTAATTTTTGCGCACCTAGCCGTATTGCTGAGTTGTTCAAGTAAAAATGCTTTACTTAGTCGGAATACATTTGAAGATCGAATATTAAAGATCAATTCATTGTAACGTTTTGACCCACTGTTTTTGATTATAACAAATGGTCGCAATTTGCTATAATGAAATCCAACAGCTGTCAATAGTTTTTTCGCATTTTCTGTCAATGTTTGTTTTGTCTACCGAAAGGTATCACAAAACTTGATTTACCTATGAAACGGTATTGTATTGGTTGGCGTGCTGCCACGCCAACCAATTTACACGCCAAACTGATATAGTTCAATTGCGTAATTTCTTGTTTTTTTTATTACAAGCATGCCTTTGAGAATTAAAAAAAAATGGAAATTTCGAATTTTGATAGTCTTTACTTTTTAAAAACCCAAAAATTGAAAGAATTTCAGAAAACTTCTTTGATTGTTGCTCTCCTGAAGTTTTAACAAACATGCCTTTGAGAACTAAAAAAAAATGGAAATTTCGAATTTTGATAGTCTTTACTTTTTAAAAACCCAAAAATTGAAAGAATTTCAGAAAACTTCTTTGATTGTTGCTCTCCTGAAGTTTTAACAAACATGCCTTTGAGAACTAAAAAAAAATGGAAATTTCGAATTTTGATAGTCTTTACTTTTTAAAAACCCAAAAATTGAAAGAATTTCAGAAAACTTCTTTGATTGTTGCTCTCCTGAAGTTGTAATCAAGATCCTATCATTTCAAGATGTTGACGATTTGAAAACAAGCGAACTTTATCGCCGTTTTGGAGAAATCATATCTTCAAACCAAAAATATCTCAAAACAAAGCACAATTTAGATGTTGTAATTGAAGCTCACACGGTATTACTTGATATTTGCAATACTGCAAATCCATTGTTAGGATTGGAAGGGAATAAAAACCATAATGCTCAAATGTTTCCAAGTATTATAGGCATACAATTTTTCTTTGTATGGAAGAAGATAAATTTTGAAAAAAAACAAACCACACAGAAACATTTTCAGCGGTGACAATCACCCAAAAGGAAGACTTTATTAAAAGAATTCTTTGTAATGGTCTTATGGAAAGCTTTCGATACTCGCTAGACTTCATATTACTTCGTCAAAACATCAATTCCTTGCAAATCAATGTATCCGATTGTATTGATTAGTTATATAACTTACTTTTATAGACATTTTGTTCTAGAGAACTGGCAAGTGAGGAAATGGAATGTATTTTGGAATCTTTTAAAACTATCAAAGCCAGGATTTCAACTATCTATTCATATGTATATAATGACCAAATAGTTGAGCTGGCTAAAATCACAGGTGGGTCTTTATTACGCAAACTTTGCCGACGGACTTTTCATCCCGCACAGAGGCTGACGAAACACTTGAAATGCTGCGAACGGGTCCCTCCGGTTTCTAGGGGTTCACACATTGTCATTCTCTTCCTCGGGCGTCGTTTCACTTAGGGCTATTCCAGTTTCTTGGGGACCGGATCAGAATCCTGTTAGTTTTGTAAACTACTGAAAGAAAGCGAATTTATAAAAATTAACTACAAATATATAAAACTCACACCCCCATTCCGGAAGGAAAGACTTCTACGGGCCCTTTTTATCCGTTTGACAAACTACGCTTCCGTAGTTAAAATCTACACACTTGCTTCAGGACTGGTTTCCAGTACTTCAGGGTCATCGGATCGCGTGTTGTCCTTCAATAAACGCCAAATTAAGAAAAAAACATTGAAAACTAACTTTCTTTTAACGAAAGTAGACCCAAACCGTGGCGGTTTTACGTCAATTGCCTTGCTGTCCTTTTTCTATAACTGGTAGTTTAGAAAAAAAGAAAAATACAAAACAAAAAGTGAAAAATAACTCACGAGATTCTGGAAGGTTCCTTGGGCGTTTCCATGTTTCCATCAAAATATCTGAAAAAAACATTACTAAAATCTAAAAAAACATATATTCAAGAAGAAAATATTAAATTCAATTGAAGAGAATGAAGGAAGGTATCAGAACAGAATAAGACGTAAATAACGCTTGCCACTCTGGTACGTAATTACGTACCAGCCCGTTACCATTTAAATGCGTACCTGTCAGAATATACTGTAGAGTTGAATTTTAAATACCATAGAAAATAGGATTCCACATAATTTTATAAGAAAGTACCGTTACAAATGAATTCAATAATTTAAATTAGGCAGATTGATTGAGAGTATGCAGTTTTGGAAAATCATTTAAATGGCTTATTTATGGAAAAGGCAAATAGGATACGCTGATGCCACGACAAATACTCACCATGAGTAAAACTCTTTTATTATAAACCAAAACTTTCATTCATTGTTCATTACGAGGAGAATCACGAAGAGCACGTTGTTAGTTTCGACAATTAAAGAACTTGCACTCAAGATTAACTAAAAAAAAGGGTTTTAGCCAAAAACCATTAAAAAGAGGGCTATGTGCATCTTTTGATAATGTGGCCTTCGAATGTACTGGTAACATTGAGGCAGCTTTGAGATATCGTCAAAGCTTATGGTTTTTACAGATCACAATGCGCCTTTGTATCACTAGCAAAAACAAAACTGAGAGAAAAAAATCAATCCAGCTTTGATTCCTCTGGTCCGGATTGCAAACAAGGACTAAGCCATTCAACACCAACACATAACAGTTGAAAATGCGTCAACATCATGAAAAGCGGTACACAAACGTGATTTATCCATTAGGTAAACATTATAATAGGCTCCTCACTCAAACTTCAGAGATAGCGCCCTTCGAATGTTAAACCAACACCTTGGCAACGTTGGCTTGCTGCCGAAATCGACATTGTAAAAGTACTTGCCAGTTTAGTGTTTTATTTTGTTTAGAGTCCCGCCTTGAACCTTATCCACCCGAATTTGGGACATTCACGATAGCTTTCTCTGTTTTTGTCATTAAGGGACCACGCCATCCCGTTAAAAAACACTCCCCCGCCGCCATTCGTCCTGGACAAGACGCAGGGAACAGGAGAGCGATATGGGTGGTCTACGAACGAAAGTTGTCTTTTCAACTGAACTCCGTCAATTCTGTGGTTGTAATTGGAGCTTTAGGCTTGACACAGAAGGGGTATGGAAAAGAAAAGGATTGGAATATCGGAGCGTGGAAAACAATTACCCAACTTTTTTCTTGTGTAACCTGGAAGTAACATTGTGAGAAAACGAAGAACAGGCACAGACAGACACGTAGACACAGACACTCGCAAAGACACAGACACACGTACACACAGAGACAGACACGTCTTCGGTGTCTCTAACCATCTTGTTTTTTCCGTGTTTCTAACCATCTCTATGTCTGTGCGTCTCTAATTGTCTTTCTATGACTGCGCCTCTAACCATCTTCCTATCTCTGCGTCTCCAACCATCTTTCTATCTCTGCGTCTCTAACCATCTTCCTATCTCTGCGTCTCTAACCATTTTCCTATCTCTGCGTCTCTAACCATCTTCCTGCCTCTGCGTCTCTAACCATCTTTCTATCTCTGCGTCTCTAACCATCTTCCTATCTCTGCGTCTCTAACCATCTTCCAGCCTCTGCGTCTCTAACCATCTTCCTATCTCTGCATCTCTAACCATTATTTTCGCAAACCCAGAAGAAATCGTAAAGAAATAAGGCCCACCCAAGAAAGCCATGGAATTGAACTTCTAGGCTTCTAAGGGCCCTCCTAATTGAGGTTTTTGGACTCCTTTCCCCAAAATCTATTAAGATCTAAGATGTAAATGTTGGTCCTTGGTGTTCCTTGCACTAATGGGATTCTTGATGCGTCACCCCCGCGCCCTTTCATCTCCCGACAGTCTACCTCCCCCCTTTGTACCAGCTGGTGCTGTCCATCTGTGTGTAAAAAAACAAGCGACTGTGAAAGGATCCAGCTGTGTGCCCTTTGCATGGCGTCGGCGTCCGTCGGGAGAAACTGAGTGACTCAGCTGGCGTCGCTTTTTGTCCCAGACAGTCATGAAAACATTTTCTTTGAGGGACACCTGTTTTGGCGCGTCTGCGGAGGGCAAGGGGTTTCTATGGGCTCCCTCTCTTTCTCTCTCTCTCTCTCTCTCTCTCTCTCTCTCTCTCTCTCTGCTCTAATGTATCGTACAGGAAACATAAAATGATGCCGCCGCAAGTTAAAACAAAAGAAAGGTCTCTTTTTCATAGTCTCGTCTCTGAATAAGGCAATCGGGTGTCCAAAGTCGGTAAGCGGATGTTTATCGGGCTACCGTATACCATCAAAGTGGGGACCGCTGCGGACCGCCGCTGGCGCTTCCTAAGTGTTCCGCAACAGATAAAACAGGAAAGAAACAAGTTTTTCTTCACTATACTTGCTTGTATTTATGATTTTTACGTTTACCATGCATTTAGTTTACGCGAGTCCAGAAAAGAAAGTCCAGCCGGTCTAATTCGGTCTAAGTCTTCTTCAGCTTTTCGCATCTGTTGTGAATTCTCACCCACAAAAATAAAAAAAAGAATCTTTATCGACTTTTCACTAATTTATTTAAAAATTCTGACAAATAATGGAATGGAAAGAGAAATCGGGTGGATGACACTGGAGGTTGAGCACTGAGACACTGCGGAGAACGAAAGAGTCGAAGTTTACCTGAAACAACGTAATACAGTAACCCTTTTAAGGCAATTGTTAAATGCGTGCTTGATTTGCATGATGAGATCTATTAAACAGCCGCCACTACCCGGCTCTCCTTTTAAGGGGTGCGGGTAGCACCCTATCGAAAGCTAACTTAGCCTAGTGGTAAACGCCTTGCTTGACGCGCGCATGGTCACAAGTTCGATCCCTGCCGCGACCATCTGTTTTGCTTTTTTTAGAATACACAGTGAGAGGACTAATACAATCGAAACACACAACTTCTAACTTTTGCAACCTAAAGATGGCAATCAACAAACCTTCACTAGGGGACCTTGCGGTTCCTGTGCCACTCCTCCAAGCGGAAGCAGAACCAACATTGACAAGGAAGGAAAGGGCAATAGGATTTGTGTCCTGAAAATTAATTGTAAAGTTAAAGTTAAAGCTAATCCAATTAAAACACACAAAAGCATTTATTTCAATAAGCTTACCCGTTCCCAGAGGAGCTTCTTGGAAGTGCAACTTGCAGCGTAGGCAGGACCTCCCGCCCAGGCCGCCACTTGTTGCCTTTCTTCTTCTATGAAATTCCGCCTAGAAAGCGGAAATTTCGACGGCGTTCAGAGGCCATTTGGAGAAATCGACCTGAAACGTGACTAGATTGATTAGAAAGATGGGCGAACTTGAGTCTTAGACTTCTTCTGGCAGCGCTTCCGAGGAGAGGAGGTCAACGCAGTCGAACTAGAAGAGGAAGGGGGTGTGGTAGACGACGTTGAAAGCAACGTAGACGAAGTGGGTAGTGCCACATTTTCGACAATCTGAAGAGGAATGATGAGAGAGAGAGAAAGTTTTCATCGAGGGTTCGAATCCGCCCCGGGGCAAACATTATTTCTTAGAAAGGACTGTGCTCTTCAATGTTTCCGTGTGAAAATACGCAGAAAATGTTGGTTGTCGGGCATGGTAGCGGCGCGAGTTTCACACCCGTACTAGATCGTGCACAATAGCACTACTATTTATTTAATCTAAATGACTCAATTTTTTATTTGTTCAATTTTTAAACCAAACTGTTGGACCATTGAAAGGTTTACCAAATGAAAGGACTGTCTGCCGATTTAAAAAAAACTGTTTGAAAACAATTCGCTCAATTCATGATATTCATTCTCAGGAGACAAATTATCATCTTCCTTTTTTGGGGATCTGACCCCTTTTCACACCCGTTTCTTTACGTCTTTCATTCGTTGATTGTTTGGTGAAAAACGTATCTAAGTCAAACACAAAATTTTAATTTAAAAAGTGAAGTAAAAAGAAACTTACATGCACGAGAGTGGAAAGCAGCTCCAGAGACGCCATCAAACAGTCATTTTTAAAATTAAAAATGGGGCGTATGTATGACGACCCCTAAAAAAATTGTTTGAAATATATAAATTAAAAAGAAAAGGAAGAAACACAGAGAGTGGGAGAAATAACAGTGGGTAACACAATGAATGTCCTTATAGATAAGTATATTTTTAGAACTCGGCTATTGAAAATTCTTCACAACGAGCTCAGAAAGCCGGTATTTAGAATGATTTTGGTATAGCCACAGGTTGGTAGATTTTGGTAGAGGAATGGCTAGGAGAAAGGCAGATCAAAGTTTTACTTTGTGAAAAAAAAAACATTGGGAGTTTTAATGTATTGCTTTTTTGGATAGATTAGTATGTTTAATAACTCGACCATGGGGCATAATCCGTTAGTTCATCGCGAGCCTAGATCACAACTTACTATTTGGTTGATAGGCCGGAAACTCAAAAAGATTCAGATAAACTGCACGCTCTTTGGTTAATAAAATGTTGCAGAACAAAGAGCACTTATCGGTTGAGTAAATTATTTTAGAGTTTTGGTTTGAAAAGTGGAGGAGATAAATAGTGCAGGTCAAATTCGGACCACAAGACGACAGCAGGTTTCCTATGGACGATCGCCGTTTCAGTTAAAAGATAATGGGTACGCGTTTGAATGAGTTTGCTTTGTTCCGTTGAGTTCAAATGGAACATTGGGACTCCAAAAAGTCTGACGAACAGTCAAGTCTACAGAACCGAAAAACATAGAAAACGCTGGTGCGAGATGATGCAACGAGAAAGTTCTTAAAGTTTTTTGAAAAGAATTAATTCAATAAAAAAGGGTGCAAAATTAAAAAAGGTGCTACGGGGGAAGTGCCATCTAACCATAATTGATCGACTCGGCCATACAGAGAGTGGACAGCTGCCCCTCGGAGTGTCCGCGTTGCGTGTGGCACATATGACATAATAGCGAAAAAGGTCAAATGGTTCGGATTTCTGGCAGATTAGACCTGTACACAAGTCAAATGGCGGAAATAATGGGTAACCCGGTTAAGAAAACAGCGACACATCTACTTCAATTTTGCATGTTTCAATCAACACTCAAACCGAGCAGTTTAACAACAAAATGAGAGCAAAAGATGCACTTTCCGAACGAGAGAATTCTGCGATTACTGGAAATATACAATAAAATAGGCATGTAGGACTTCGATAATGAGCCTTAAAGGGTGGTTTTAAAATATGGGTCAAAAGTTTCGAAAGCCAAGACAATTTTCCAAATCGGGATGGGAAACAACATTAAGATTAGCAGCTCACCTGGCTGACCAAACTCGCCTCTCTCTCTCTCTCTCTCTCTCTCTCTCTCTCCCTCTCTCTTTCTCTCTTTCTCTCTCTCAAACACAGCCAGCGTCGTTGTCCACAATAGAAGGACTGTGGTGCGGAGGCGGAGTCACGGGGGGATGGCGGCTGGTCCAGGGAGCGCGCACATGCGAATTTTCAAAACAATTGTTTCAATGGAATCGGCAAACACAATTCTCTTTTTGCATTTTCAGACAAAGGCTCTTCAAGCTGCCCTTGTTTTACAAAGAGTGGCAAGATTTGATCTTTTGTCTTGTTTTACTAAGCTTTGAAAAGGGATAAGTGATTAATAATGACTTTTCTTGTAGTGCAATACAACTAATACAGAATTAAAGTTTTCTTTCTTGTTTTTCTAAACTTTTGTTCTCGTAAATTAAAAATGTTTTGGGTTTTAGAGTGTGTGTTTAAAGGGTGCGTCTACAGTACGAGTAGGTAATCCAATAAAAACGGTCCATTAGTTGGCCGGACCAAAGTGGGAACACTATTCTCTTTTACTGACATTTTGTAACTAATGCCATTAGTATCGGAAGAGAAAGGGGTGTGTGTATGTCTTTTTTATCTTTAGGCATAAATGACACAATTATATCAAACCCTATCACTTACAACAAGTCATTTTTACTGACTCGATGGTTTAGCTTGTTGCAAACCAATCCACATTCAACTAATTTGGGATTTGCTTTTAAAACCTTTGAATGGTTTAAAACATGTAAACATTCCGCTTTAAGTCATTTCTGCCTTCCATAATATAACTTCGGCCCATAAAATATAGTATCAACATAGACAAAACTATTTTATTCATCCGCATGATTCAAAAAGTCTATTTTTGAATTTTGTTATGTGACCAACTTTTGGCGCTTGAGCCACGGCTGGCAGCAGGCAGTAACAGGCGATGAGGTTCTGCATTTTCAGACAAAATCTCTTCAGGTAGCCTTTGTGTTACAAAGAGAGGCAAAGTTTGATCTTCTGTCTGGTTTTATTAAGCTTTGAAAAGGGATAAGTGATTAACAAATACATTAAAGTTTTCTATTTGGTTTTTTTTAAACTTTTTTGTTGTAAACTAAAAATGTGTTTGGTATTAGAGGGTGCGTCTACAGCACGTGGATTATCTAACAAAAATGGCCCATTAGTTGGCCGGACCAAAGTGGGGAAGGGAACAGCTGCCCCTCGGAGTACGTACGTTGCGAGTGGCACATATGGCCAAGGAGTCACAAGGTCAGACGATTCGGATTTCTGATCGATAAAACCTGTAAACAATCTCAAGGCCGGGCACAGTGAGTTACACAATTTCGATAAAACAACAGCGGCTACAACCCAGGGCACTTCGTTTTGTTTGAAAGAAAATCCAAGCCCCGTTGATAGTCAATTTCTCTACAGTGGTGGAACTTGGTTTTAAAAGTCACAAAGTTCCAACAAACAGAAGTATTTGTGACTGGATTTTCGAAAGTTCTATTGTTATGCGAGTTATGACAACGCAGTCTATGAAGAACAAATCAATCTGTCAGTAAGGCAAAAAGTAAACTCAATTTGTTCAATTTGGACAGATTCTTTGTCAATCTTATGACTTTTATTCCAAATCTGAGTGAAAACGTCTAAACGAAGGTCTTCATGTTAAATATAGAGTAATTAATAACATTTAACCAAGCTTATAGATGAACTTGTTCAATTTGAGTTCAATCCATATGATTTTAGTTAGGAAAAGTTGAGGTTTTCCTCGATTCAATGAACTTTCTTAGAAATCAAGTGGAAAATTCAAAAGAATAGTGTGTATGTCTGTGTGTGTCGCATTAAAGAATGCAAAATAGTCTAAGAGTTGAAAATCGATCTGCCGAATGCTCAGCCGTAGGGGTAAATAGTAAACAGCGGGCTAAAATCAAGCCACAGAGGAAGAGAGAATTACACAACACCTCATTGAATGTGCAATCTTGGCAAAATACTAAATATAACGTTCTTTTTTTTATTAATTTTTTTTATGAAAGGCAAAAAAGTGTTTACACAAATGTATTCCAGAGTTCTAAAGCCTTTAATTGGTGTTAAATGGAGTGTAAGTTAAAGGATAGTGGGTGAATGGTCCCGCACAAAATAACAGTAGATCAAAAGCAAAGCCAATAGATGGCGTCTTACATGCTTTCCCACTTTCAGGATAGTTTAAAGAGGGAATTGTTGGTTGCATATAGAGAATAAAGGACAAAGAAGTCCAATTTTGACAAAGGAAACGTGATGATTTGAATTTTTATAAAGAGACAGATTGAGAGAGAGAGAGATAGAAACATCAATTTCGATTGGAAAGTAATGTTCCCGAGTCGGGAAAGAATGGGCGAAAACAGTCGGGGGAGGGACATCGATCTGTCCTTTCTCGCCAGATGTGACGGCCGACAAAGGGATGACACGGCCTCAGACAAAGGAAAACGTAAACATTTTTCACGCGCAGCCCGATAATCAAAACAAATCTGCGGGATCTGCGGTTGTAAAGGCACGAGTCTTTCTGACAAGCGTATCAATGGTGAAGTAAAGGAAGTTTTATTCAATTTCTGTATAAATCACTTCCAAAAATCCGTCAATTTTGCCTAAACTTTGGTTGAATTTTTTTTAGCTGTAACACTTAAAAATCGAGTAAACCCAAAACAACAAGTAAAATTTCGAAAAAAAATCCTTTGAAAAAGTGATTTTATGATACTTAAAACAACATAAATGAAAATTTGCATGCGAGAAAAGCGAGTGCGACTTTTGAAATTTCGCCGTCGGGGTTGTGTTTGGCGGGATATTCAAAAACTCCGCCGCCAGCCATGAAAGGCCGTGATGGAAGAAAGTTCATGGTACCGTATTCCAGAAAATGAAACAGACGCCGATTTATGGAATCTGCCTTAATCAAGCTTCAATATTTCTGATAAATAACACTTTAAGATCTTGAATTGGCATAAAACTGTGAGGAAATTGGCAGTCACAATAAATAGTGGTTTGGGAATGGCATTTTTATCATTTAATGAGTATTGGGCCTTATTCTAATGAGGAGCTGATTGATCCCTGTGTAAAAATGTTTTGATGAAGTTTGAGAGTAGTTATAAATAGCAACTACGTTCCGGCTTAATTGAAAATGCAGAAGGTCTCAAAACTTTAGCGTGGAGACAGTCGACCTCTTAAAGTGCAAAGGGCGGCGAGGAGGGGTCCGCGTCATCGCCGCGTGCGCCGATGACGAAACAGTCGCAGACACAGCTGGCCGGCAGAAATCCCAGTAAGGGGTAGATAATATGAAGAAACCGGATTTTTGTGTGAAATTGATGTTATGAGATTGCCACAATAAATTTTCCGTAAAACTTGACACAATAAATTTTTCGTGAAGAACTGATTGATCCCTGTGTAAAAAGAGCTTTGATTTGAATAAGCGAAAACTGTTGTCTTGTTTCGAGAGGCGTTTGAAAAGTCCAATTTTAACAACGGTTTTGTTGTTTCTCAAACTTGCCGCTAGAATAAGAGACATGATGGGGGGCAATAAACGCGAGAAACTGTTTGGAAAATCCTTCAAAGAAACAATTCTGCCAATGTCGACACCTCAGTCGACGATTTGGAAACAATCTTTGCTAATGAAAAATATCTGATTACAAAGCCAAGATGATGCGAATCAAGGAAGCCATCCAGCGCAAGAAGCTCATCCACGAGATGAACGAGGAGTGGAGGGACTATGAAATGGACAATGGTAATCAACCATCACCTATGAATCTACAGTACTTTCAGGAATGTCCTCTCCACTTCCCTCATTCAGCCCAGCTCTTCCTAATGAAGACGAAGTAGTCGAAAAAGAAGTTCAGAATGGACTTGAGAAGTTTGTAACTTATCTGTCAGCCAAGCTGAACGAGTACCAGGTACCCAAATTCCTCTGTGAATAAGACATCTCCTTTCAGAAAAGGGCACTAAAAGTGACCTGGAAGCGTCTATCTGAGGCGCCTAAGACTTCTGGAAGGGGTACTATCCATATCATGGAGAAGGTACTGTAAGACTTTGAACTGGAATGAAAGATGGTTTTCCGGTGCTTAGCCAAATGTGTGAAAAGGAGCCTGTGATGAATGCGATCTTTTACAAGTCGGCCTTCTTGTCCTGCATCGAGGACCGTCGTCAGGGACGTACCAGATGTGGATCGATTTCTACAATCAGATAAAGGTTAAACAACAGAAGGAGTTAGAAGTGTGTTCGTCACAACAAAAATACATTCTTGACCAAAGTTTGCTCATGATTCAAGCCCGGAACTAATGTTTGAACCCCCTCCAAATCAATTAGGATACAAATAAGATGTCTGCTACGTTTTGCATTTCCCGGATCTTTCTGATCTCACGGAAAAAATCTGGTCTACCACAAGACCCGGGTATTTTGTACAACAGCAAAACAATGGCACTCTTGGTAACCTTAGCAATTCTTTCCTGTTTCACAATTCCGTCATTAATTTGAGATTTTTATTGTCTTTTTTTCACACGGAAATCATTTATTTTTTTCACACGGAAATTATTATCGCCTACGCGCTGTAAAAATGAGAAACGATGGCGAAAGTAATAAAATTTCGAAAAGCGAAATTTGAAAAGAAATAGGGACTGCTAAGTAAAGCCAAAAAGATACTCGCATACAAAAACACACATCTACAGATTATAGTTTGTACTTTGAGTCTAAACTTTGATCAGTCTACTTGTTTTTTCCTTATATTACCAATCACATTTCCCTTAATGTGTTCGAATCCGTTGAGAGGGTTTAATGAAGCAAAACCATGGCGAAAACGCAAAAATTCGACTGGTTTGAAATTGAAAGTAGAACTTTAAACTTCTAAAATGCGTAAATTCTAAAATTAAAGTAAAATAGTAAATTGTTTGTATGGTGGCAAGCAATGTGGATCAGTATTGGGCCATCGAACCTGAGTGGCCCGCTAGAGAAATTTGAGTGAGTGGCCCGGTCCAAAAAAAAGTTTTCCCACCCGTACCAGATCGGCGCCTCCGCTGCATACCCTTATATAAGTCGGGCGCTTAACGACTATCAACGGGGGGTAACCCCCCCCCCCCCTCGTTGACGTCAGAGTGTGAACGTTAACAGTCCCCAGCAAAAACAGGAAGGTCCGCACCTTGACCTCCTGTTATTTTGGTATTGTAAAAAGTAAACGTTTTTTGTAGTTGTTTTAACTAAAATGTCCTTTTTCAGAGATGATGCCCACATCCTGGTCGAGTTCATCGACGCCATCCTTCAGTGCATGTTCGAGGGAATGGTAAAGGATGGATTTGACGAACGCACACGTGCACACATACACACAAACACACTTTTACATTTGCACACTTGCGAATTCGCACCCATGGCACATGCACACATGTACACGTAAAACACAGATACACGAACACCCAGTCATATAAACACATATACACACAAGCACACACAAACATATTCAGAAACTTATTCAGAAAATTTGGACACAAATTTGGACCAATGTTCGGATACATGACAATGAAACTGGCAAAAGGCATTGCGGGCCACACTGCTTAAAATTTGTATATAAACCGAAAGACCACTATCTAAAATCATAACAAATAGCAAAAAACGTGCATGAACGCTGAGATTACAAAAAGCATGTTTTTCCAGGTCTTCTTCACCGCTTGCACCGAGTTCGAATCCCCTCGCTGCCCCTTCGCCCACACCGAGTCGGCTGATGGTCGTCTCCCGAGGACTGACCAGAAGCGTCGTCTCTTCAGTCAACTATTTCCTGAGAAAGCACCCAATTCGCATCCCTCGCCCTACGTTTGGGCGCTCCCGCTCGGAAGTTCGCTTCTCCTCCATACCTTCCTACACACACCCCCATTACCCCCAGAAATCGAGCTTCGTCTAAGCCTTATCCGTAAAACGGTTCCCTGGATTCTTAACGAAGTGTATGTACCATTTGAGAGCGTCCGCTTGTATATATCTATGATATCCATATCCTGACTTACCGAACTCAGTTTGAACCGGCAGATTGTAGTTCATTTTGGGGGAATAAAAGGTTGAAAACCACATGTGAGTGTTCAAATTCAGGGCGTTGAATGATGTTTTGGATGGTGAATGGAACAATTTGAAGTTGACAACTCATGATTTGAACTTGTTGGGTTGCAAGTGCACTAGCCTTTTTGGGAAAGTATTCTTTTATATATGGAGAAAGCCACATTTGTCCCGCATGTGGGTGTCGGCATAGGCGTGTGTGTGAGTGTGTGTGTGTGTGTGTGTGTGAGAGAGAGAGAGAGAGAGAAGTTCTCTTAAGCCTTCTTTCCCGGACTTGTAAAATCCGTTTCTTGACCTCCGATCTTTAATTGACTCCAGCGGAAACACGTCCTCAAGAGGAATTGCAGCCCTGGATTGCGTTGCTTTCTGAAATCATAGATCATTGTGAGTGCATCTGCAAGGATATTCCTGAAAAGAGTCCAATGACGACTAATATGAAATGCTCCATACCCATAACAATCATATGTGTTGTTATCTCCGTATCTCGGGATACGTTGATTGTTAACAGTCTTTTGATTTGTTAGGAATATATTTTTAAGTAACATTTTTTAAAATAACCCATTTCCGTTCCCTCAAATTTAAATTTATATGTAGTTTTAGTGAAATTCCTTTTCAATATGCACCTGTCCGCTGTTTAGCAGCACCCCCGCACCAAATGCGCCAATGCCTGCGTTCGATTGCAGCGGTTCTTTTATTTACATCTCGCCTCAATTTTCACTTTATTTACGCCTTTCTTTCATTCTTTTACAGTTTTTCTTGTTTAAATTACTAAATATCATTTTTCAGCCTGAGGTAATAATGTCGGTTTCCTCCACTTCGAGAAATACCGACATTAACCTGCGATATGACCGTTTGTTAGCGGATTATAGCAAGGTGAGTTGTCTTTTTCATTCTTTTACCTTTTCATACATAAATATTGTTTTATTTGAATATTAATTACTTTATTTCAGCTCAAGGATCAGGCTAAAGTTTTGTGAGCCGGTGTCATTGACGAAAAGGGAAAGAACAAGGACCTCGCGGTATTTAATTCATTTTTACTTATTTAAATTACTTTTTCAGAGTCAGTTGAGGAATAAAGATGCAACAATCCACCGATTGAAAAGTGAAAACGAAAGTCTGCAGTTCCGGAATGATCAAGTCACCAAGACGGTTGAATTACTCCAGGATGAGTTGGATAAGGTACTTTTTTCTTGATTTGTTCATTAATTTTATTGAATTCGGAACTCTAAAGTCCTTAAACACAAGAATGGAAAGGATAAATCCGGCGACAAATCCATAATCGATGCTCTGAACAAGAAAGTTAGGATCATGGAGGAGGAATTGCTGAACAGAATGTTGCATTTTGAGGAACTGGGACGGAAGGTCAGTTTTATTATAGTTTTTCGATAATTTTTCATTTAGGTCAATGACTTCGAACTTTAAGAAGTGTCTTTGACCGGAACAGCCAGTGATTTGATGCAGAAATGCGAGAATTCGTCGAATGAGCGTTACCAAAACGGGCTTACTAGTTATCAGAGGGTGAGTTATTGTTTAGTCACCAGTATTTAATTATTGTTTTACAGACTACTCGTCCAAGCCCTGTGGAAATCATCTACGAAGAGGGTAGTGAATTGGATCAATCGGTAAAAGGAATTTATTAACTTTAATTATTGATTTTTAGCTTCCTCTTGTTGAAACTAACGCCACTCCGCCTATTTCCCTGAATGCCTTGGAATGTGCTTCGAATCCGCCAAGGGATTGCTCACGGTTGGTTTAAAAAAAATTTTTTAGCCCTATCAATTGTTTTGTTTAATTTTTTATGTTTTCCCGATATTTTAAATTTTTTTCTCTCTCTCTCTCTCTCTCTCTCTCTCTTTCTCTAAAACTAGCCTGGGAACCTTGATGATTGTCCTGGATCGGAGGCTGAGCCTGCATCCGAATAAGGAAATGTAAAAGATTCGCATTCGCAAACAGAAGTCGAGCTGTCTCGGCATCTATTGCTTTCAACTGTTCTAAAAAAAATTAGTAATCAAGTTTGGCACTCACTTTGTCAGAAGCAAGCGTGCTTCTGACAAAAATCATCATTAAAGGTGCGGTATAACTTTTGCTTTACTAGATAAACATTAAAGGCTGCGATAAAGGCAAATGTGAGGAGAACAAAAAAAGAAAAACAAAATTTGACGTACCTTTGATTGACGCAGAAACAGAAAACTCCACCACATTCAGAAACCACAATACATATTTCTTCTTAATTAATATAGAGAGAATGTATGCCTCCCTTTCTGAAAAAAGGTCATTTTAAGCAAAAAGTGAGAAATACGAAGAAAGTTAAGAAAAATGGGATAAAGAAGGACTATTCGTTTTGGCAGACAAGTGTAGAAAGTTCTGGAATGAGAAAAGAGGAATCGGGCAATTTGACGTTAACAAAAATAGACAAGGCAATTTTCGGAGGTGGACTGGGTGGTTCCAAATTTAAACTAAAGACAAAATTCCCAAAATGTGAAAAATTGGTTTGGAATTCTAAATTGGTAATTTTGGTTTCTCGGTATATGCAAAAGAAAGGAAGTCTAGAGGCAAGTATGCCGTATGAATGAAAATGAACGAGGTTGTCATAGCTTGTGTAAAAATAATAGGAATTTGGGAAAAATGTTCCAAGACGAAAGCTTCAGACGAATAGTGTCTTTTTGCCAGAAAAGTAAGTCGATTTCCTGAAACCTGAAAAACAAATTAGCTAATGCTACATACAAACAGTGGTAAGGAGTAAACGGGTTGAACCGCAAGTGACAAGGACATAAAAAAAGATCAAGCTTTTTATTTAATTCAGTTGATATCTGGGCACTTCTTCTTGTCCGGAAGAATCATTTCAGCACCAACTTTTTTTAAAATAAACATTTCTTCGTCTACTTCTTCAGGTATCTGGTTCGTGCTCTGCAAAATCATCTTTTCTTCTGATTCTTTTTTTTCTAAACCACTTACCTTATTCTGCGTATCTTCATTTCCATTACCGTTTGCGGCCGTATCCTCCTTTGCCTCTTCGTTGGCGGGATCTAAAAGTGAAATTTCATTGTATTTTTAAAATGCAACTTTCCTGTTCGACAATGAAGAAGGGCGATTGTCGATTACAGTAAAGCGCGCTTCACCAGGTTGGTTTCCAGCTGTGGTCAAGGAAGCAGGACGCACCTTGACGGCCAGAAGGTTTATGTCCAGGACGTAGGCTGAAATTCAGATGGAAACAATTTTAATGAAAGTATTGGATAGCGAATTTCTTTCATTTTAAACAAACTTACTATTTGTAT
Organism: Oscheius sp. G VE-2021; assembly: GCA_022343465.1. Lineage (NCBI taxonomy): Eukaryota > Metazoa > Nematoda > Chromadorea > Rhabditida > Rhabditidae > Oscheius > Oscheius sp. G VE-2021. The sequence continues at coordinate 6,235,048 of JAJQXH010000029.1, read as the reverse complement.
TTGCTACAGTATCCCCAGGACACTCCGTTGGAGTGCGATGGCCGACATTAAATAGCGTTCCCGCCGAGCGTGCATCTCCCACTGGGAGACGCAGACAGCGAAAGAACTCGGTGTCTGCGACTCTTAGCGGAAGAGCGCACACTTGTTAGAAAACAGCTTGCCAGCTGTCGCAAATGACCCTTAAGATGCTTCAAAAAGTCTCTGTGAAGCAAATCAAAAAGTTATCGTTTATCCAAGTTAGAGCAATGCGTACAGAAACATTTTAAATGATATTTGTCAAATTACTTTTAAATTTATTATTCCTTGTACGTTTTAGCTGGTTTAAAAAAAGGTATTCAATAATGCCCAATTCTTTTAAAACAAAAGTTCATACCTTCCAATCTATCATCCTTAGGGTTGCTACTTTCCTCCATCTTTCGTACCATCTTGATCGTAGATTGGCAACGCCAAACTGTTTTTCTATTTCGTCCAAGGTGAAATCTGCCATTATCAGGTAATCTGAAAAAGTGTGAATGAAAAGATAGAGGTAAAACAAAAAAGAAAACGGGTAAAATGTAATAATTCAATGTTTCTATAAAAATATTCGGGCCATAAAATCAGTTTTAAAAGTAGATTATTGATTTTTAGATTTGACGAACATCGAAGGTTCGAATCCGCCCCGGGGCAAACATTATTTCTTAGAAAGGACTGTGCTCTTCAATGCTTCCGTGTGAAAATACGCAGAAAATTTTGGTTGTCAGGCATGTTAGCCGCGCGATTTTCGCACCCGTACTAGATCGGCGGCCGGGGTAAGGGTAGTAAAAAGTGGTTGTTTAATGATTGCGCATACAGCAAGGAACACAACAGGCAAGTACAAGCAGCATATAGGTCCCTAAAGTTCGTTTAAGGCTTTTTGATTAGTGCGAGAAACTATAATATTTTACGCGAAAGTAAAATTTGACGTACCTCTCTGATCGACGCAGAACAGAAAATTCCACCACAGTCAAACACCAAAATTCATGTTTCTTGTTAATTAAAAGAGAGAGTCTACGACCCTCTTTCTGAAAATAGGTCTTTTAAATCAAAAAAAGGTGAGAAAAACGAAGAAAGCTGTGAAAATGGGATAAAAAGGACTATTCGTGAAATGGTTTAAAAATTGACAGGCAAGTGGAGAAAGTTCTTGGAAGCGGAAAAAGGAAATCGAAAAAAATTGCTGTTCACCAAAATAGTCAAGGGATTTTCCTAAGGTGGACTGGGTGGTTCAAAAGGGTTTAAACTAGAGACAAAAATCCCAAGATGTGAAAAATCAGTTAGGAAAAAAAAATGAAAAATTGGTAATTTTGTTTTCTCGGTACACGCAAAAGAAAGGAAGCCTAGAGGCAAGTGTGCCGTATAAATGAAAATGATTGAGGTTGTAATAGCTTGTATAAAAATGAATAGCAATGTGGGAAAATGATTCCAGGACGAGAGCATCGGACGAATATTGTCCTTTTGCCAGAAAAGTACATCGATAACCTGAAGAAAAAAAACAGATTAGCTAAGGTTACATACAAACAATGGTAAGGATTAAACGGGTTTAACCGCAAGTTACAAGGGAAAAAGAATGCGAATTTACATTTTATTTTATTTAGCTGATATGGGGGCAGTTCTTCTTGTTCGGTTGAGTTTGACGTAGAGAGTCCTGAAAATATGATCATTTCAGCATCAAACTTTAATTTTTAATAAACACTTTCGTTAGTTAGGCATGGGAATATGTGTACCAATTGCGTTAAATAATTTAAGAAATTGAAAAAGGATACAATTTCGTTCAAGTAATACTTTTTAATCTTAAATTATGGTCTATTTAGTATGTTCGCGGTTTTTTTCTAATGGTGCAGTACAATCGCCACATAACAATCATTTTGAAAAAAGGCTGTGGTGCCTATCCGTGGTCTTTTTAAAGGGACCGTCACGTACCTTTTTGCCTGTTATAGTAAACCCTAAATTTATTCCTAACGCAAAACTAAGATGGATTACGTGGGCGTGGCCTAACCGCCGACTACCCCATCCGCCTCCGCCGATGCCATACAGCGGTTAGGCGCAGCTCTCTCGCAGTGAGACGCAGACAGCGAGAGAACCCCGCCATGGGCACAGTGAACTGCTAAGGGCAGTGGTAGAACTTACACACTTATGACTGTCATAACCTGATCATTTCCTTATTTTACAAAGTGTTTTTAACTTAAAATATTAAATTTTCAGTGAGTTTCAATTACTGTTTGTCGCATTGAAAAGTTGACGCAGAGCCAAATCTACCGTTAGCCGCATACTTTTCTATAAACAGCGCGCAAAAGCCTTTGTGAAAAAACGTTTGCTGGAAGCCGTTGGAAAAAATGATATATCTAAGGGCGCCTGCTATATTTAACCCGCCCTATATCTAAGGGCAGGCGCCCTATATCTAAAACTCATGAAGTCTAAGAAAATTCCCAAAACCACCAGATCCATATCCCGCATCGTTGAGCCACCTAAACCAATCTTACCCCGGATGACCAGGGGACCCCCTTAATATTCCCCTCTTAATATTCCATTCAGATACCCTTCCCCATTGCTTTCCGTGATATTATACCATGTTCTCTTTTATCATTGTAAGATTAGCACGCCTCGTGCGTAAATACATTATTATTATAATTATTATATCAAATGGAAAATTAAATATTTTTAGTTTATATGGAAATTTTAACAAAATCTAATATTGGGACAAAAGGTTCCGTTAAGCCTACGCGTGATGTATGACGGAGTGTGATTCTGAGCTGACATTGCTTACATCCCCAAAGTCATAAATAGTTTAAATTAGCACAACTAGGGCGCGCTTGGCTCGCTAACGCTCGCCAAGACGCGCCCTAGCTGGGGGGCCTGCGGCCCCCCAGACCCCCTGCGTGGATTCTGTTTAAGAGCTTAATTCATAAGAGTCGGCGGTGCTGACTCCCACCGCTCTTCTTGTAAAATTGATAACAATATCAGCTTGTAATTGGTATAGGATGCTCTTAAAAATAATGTGTCCCGCAAGTTACAACCCTTTTATACTCCTATCGCACCCTCACGCGATAACCCCAAGGATCTCACGAAACGGTGTTTTTGATCTCCAAGAACTCGGTTAGTTTTTGTCAGACAACGATGAAATTCAGTGAATAGTTAGAGATTAGAGCACTCTGCATCATACTTGAGTTATATGCCCAACCTGCCAATGGTTCTTTAATTCTGCCCCTCCAAACAGGCGCAACCGTCAAAAAAAAATTTTTTAAAAAAGCTCTCACGGAGGAGGGTTTGAATTTCAGGTTCTAATATTGTATGATGGTTATGTATGGGTCATGAAATGTACACCGGACACAATAAGGAATCCCCAATATGTCGGTTTAGGGGATTTTTCGCAAATTTCTACCCCTTTTTTCTCAGCCCGCATTGCGAAATACAAGGCAAAGTCACTTTTAACGTAAAGGTACTTAATGTCTAAAGCGGTCATTTTAATATCAGCTCAGGTGAACTATTCGCTTGCCTGCTATTAAGTTTCGAAATTTGCGAAAACGACGACTTTTTCGACATTTTTTGAATTTTGAAGCTTTAATTTGAATATAAAACTTTCTTATTGCGTTTTCAGTAGTGTACATATGAATGCTCAAAACATGGTTACTATGCGAGCATCCAATTCTCAAATCCTTTAGAACATCGTAATTTTTTATCTCAGCTCCTATTGCGAAATAGCCACTCCATTTCACTCGGATCTGTAGGCCTTTACTATAGTATGCTCAATTCTGAAAATCAACTCGCCAAACCAACCGCAACTTGTGATATAAGATGTCAAAGTTGAAAAAAACGACGACTTTTCGTGTATTTTGTAGTTTAGCTCAGCCGGTATTGATTTTCAGAGGTTGGCCCAAATAAATTTGTTGCTTCTTTCTAGTTACCCGAGATTTCTGTTAAGACAGATTTTTCGGATTCCAAAATTTTTGGGCAACACATTTGAATTGTACATTTTTAGTGGATTTGGACAAGCAGTCGGATAAAAGTATTTTTTTTTTTTGGAAAGCAGGGGGAAACTACACTTTTACGGAATTTTCGCAGAAAGTAGCTTGTTCTTCAGAGAACTATATAAGTACAACCTTAGTATTTTTATGTTTAACTTTTTAAAATGTTCGTGTGCCGAAAAGCCATTTAAAATACGCAAAAGTACGTGCTAACTCCGGCTGCCACTTTTAGATGAATTCCAGTTTGGCATGGATTAAAAATTGCGCTTCCACTTTTATCTATCTCACCGTACCATGTGATTCTCCTGGGAATCAGCGTATTCCTGGCCTCCTTCTCTCCTTCGATCGAGCTGTCCTCTTTCTTCTTCTTGTCGTCATCTTCCTAAATTACATTGGGTTTCAAGGAAACAAAAAAGTCTAACCTGATCTTCAGCCTCATTTATTTTTCTTCTCATTCGGCTGGATTTCAATCGACCTGGGCGAACTCTTTCTCGTCGTATATTTCCATCTAAATTGCCTTGATTTTCCAAGATGCGTAATGTAACTCACCCAATCCTTCTGGGAATCCTCCTCCTCTTCAGAAACCACCGATTTCTTCTCAGATCCCTCCGGATCGTCCTCAGCTGCCAGGTCGCCCTAAATTCTTTAAGTATACTGCTCCCAAGAAACCAAACGGTTTGACGAAAACGCTGCTCAAAACTTGCTCAAAACGCTAGCTCGCTCAAAGCTCAAAAGCTCAAAGTTCAAAGCGAAAACGCTCAAAGCTCAAAACTTAGATCTAAATGTTTGGGTAAAAATGTATCGATAGTCAGAAAACGGAGCTTTAAATGGTCATTTTGGCAAGTGTGCAGACGACGGCCGTCAGCGTCCTGGGTTTACGCGAATAACTTCAAGGTTTCTCGCTCATTCAGCATTACGACCCCGGTGGTCTGCAGGGAGGCAGAGTGCCGCCGCTGACACCCGTACCGAATCGGCGGCGCCGCGGATAAAGGTCTAGCCAGCCGGCGACCGCAAGCGGCGGCATGTGGGAATTTTTACGAAACAGTCCCGAACAGCCCCTTTAATAACAGAAACCATTACTACTGCAACGGGGTCGTAATGCTGAATGAGTTCTTAGGCTTTTGGTTTAAATTGCCTTAACAACACTAACTCGTGTAATGTGTTTTTGTCTTTGGCTACTTGAGGCTAACCAGCCAATTATTGATTATTGTGAAATGCAGACTTCACAGTGCGTGAGTTTCCGCATGGTTCTCCGCGCACAGCCAAAAAATGCCTAATAGTGAAAACACGCATTTATCTGAAGCGTGGAATGCAAGTAAAAGATAACATACCTCTCGTGGACGCAGAAATTTAAAGCTCCGCCAATTCCAGCTTCAATCAAATGAATAACATTTCTTCTTAATTTAAATAGAGATTATATATGAATCTCTCCTAAATGTCGTAATTAATAATAAAAGAAAGTAAGAAACATAAGAGAGTTCAGAAAAATAAGAATTACAACGTACACACTTTGATTTTTATCCAGAATTTGGAAATGGATAAATTTTGGGGAGGAGCGAATAAAGACTCGGTTGCATGAAAGAGACTAGATAAGGCATAAGAGTTCAAATAAGAGATGAAAAACTACGAAAACATGGTTGAGAGGTAACAAAGTATTGTTAAAGCAGTGGAGGAGCAAGTCAATGGACACGCGTTTTGACAGTTGTAGGTTAGCGAATGCGACGATGGTGGCGGAATCGTGACCTAGATGGACTCGGATGGCCCTTCACACCTGACCCCGGGAGTGCCGCCTGCTCGGCACGCCTTTAATAGCACGATTACTGGGCCCTCTGTTACATCCTTTTACTTCTAGCGGCATTGGTGATTAAAAGTGGGTCACCGCTCATGATTGGGATAAAACAACTAAGTCTGGGAGCAAACAGGTTTCTTTCAAGCAAATTCAGTTTATTTAATCATATGGAAGACGTGGCTCTGGATGAGTGGCTCTGTAATTTTCGCTTCTGAGATGTTGTTAGATATGCTTAGAGGAAAAACACACCGAGCACAGAGTAAAGGTTTACAGGTAATGCGTGAATCATGGAATTTCCAAAACCAATAATAAGGGAAAATCGGCAAAAGTTAATCAAGCGTATTGTAGTGAAATTTCAAATTTATGGGTCTTTTAGGATGTTCTGATTTCAAACAATAGGATTTCTTTAGAAGTACTTAGCATAGGGAATAGTTAAATAATAAACCATCGCAAGTAGGCTGCGTGAGAGAAACAGCTGACCACAATAGCAAGGTTGCGAAAGGCACATATGGTCACAGAGGTCAGTGAGTTTCCGATTTCTGTGAGCTTTCTGATAAACATCGCCCAGAGTGGGGATAAGTATCCGAATTGAGAGTGACATCGGCTTTTGTAGTGAGAGTCAGATAGGAAAAAGAGACAGAGACAGAGCCCTTACATCCTTTCCTTTCTAAAGGCATAATTGACCAAAGATGAGTCACAGTAGTGTACAAAAGAAAGGGACACTAAATTTATTAACGACTATTGTGAACGTGTCAAATTGGCATAAAATAGACTAACGAAATGTATGACCAATTGTCTAAAGAAGTTCATTGCCCTTATTGCAAAAGTTAGTTGAACATGGATAATTTTAGCTAGGAGTGGGCGAGAACTAAACGGCCGGTGCGGAATGAGCTCATATGCTGTTTTTTTCAAAATCGAAAGATTGGGAAAAGACCAGAAAGGGTTGTTTTTTTCCTCGTTCCTTTGGCGAGTGATCTGCATCGGGAGGGCGCAAAAGGTAGTGAGTGTTCAATTTCCAAGGAGCTAAAACAATGAGCAAAGATTGCGGAGGAAATTAAGGAAAAACTGTGGGGTTAGTTTTAAACAAAGAAGAAAGCGTCCATTGTTCAACATCCACTGGATCGCCGGGTTCAGAAAATGCTAAGTCAAAAGAGATCAAAACAGGTTTAGACGAATGATAGAATAAACTGGGAGAATACTGCTTAAAGTCAAATAGGCAAATTTTTAAATTTGATAAAACTATTCTTTACAAATCGCAGCTTGATCTGAGAAAAAGCCGACAACAGAGAACCTCCAGGAAGAAATTCGAGCATCTGATTTGAAATGTTTGGTTGAAGCCCAGTCAATTGTCTCCACGGATAGAGCAATTCATTCTGGAGCACTTGAAAAACAAAATAACAATCTAGAAAGCGCTAATTTCAACGACCAGGGACCGCGCAACACCGTGATTCACCAACAGTTTCGTTCGTTCCGACGAGCGCCAAGCCCAGCTGTCCAACGAGACATGCAAAAACAGCTGAGTCAGAAAGAGACAAAGAAGGCCTCGTCAGAGCACCTGGCCGGCGGAGAATCGCAACAACAACAACCCGCGAGAGAGTGCAAAACGAGGGGTCGAGAAAGGATCCACCAGTATGAAAAGAAATGGCAGAAGTTGAACACGTCTGCCCAAAAACACAAACACGGTCCCGATAAACTCAGAAAAGACTCACACGACATTCAGAGAAAAGTTAGAACGAAGCAAGAAAACTTCTGGGATAAGGAACCGCCAGACACCTGCAAGCAGCGCCCAGTGAGAGAAAACTGTGAGATTCAGTGGCAAGGGAACCAAAATGACAATAGTCGCCTCAAGAACTCTCAGCAGTTCAAAGATACACCTTCATCTCGTCGTCCCTGTTCCTCGTCTCCTGCTGCCCTCAGATGTCCTTCGTCTGCCGCCCTACTTCGATGCAACTGCCGCTCAGTTCCGATCCACACCCGTACCACTACAGAAACTGCGAAGACCGACAGTGATAAACAACTGTACACTTCTCACTAAAGCCGCCGTTTTCGACGTCCCTCTCGCCGGTAGAGACCTCGGCCCTACCGTTCCTTGGCCACGTCCAGTTTTCTAACATTGGTCAATTGTTCTATCCTTGTCGGTGTTTCGAGGCTCCCTCTCATGACCCCGCCCTTTCGGGCGCCGCCGCCAATCAGTTATGTAACCTGCCCAGCCAGTCGGTCTGTGGCCTCAGTTCGGTGAAAGTATCAGTCCAGTTAATAAACCCTCATTGTTTACAGTGGTTCCTAAGGTGTGTGTAAGAGACGGAGGGAGAGAGTGGTTGTGAGAGGGAGTGGTAACCCTCCACACAGAGATTAATGGATCCAGAACAAACTGTGGTGTAAGTTTGTAAGAGGAGAAGAAGAAAGCGCCCTTTGTAAAGTGACTGGTTTGTCGGTCTCAGAAAAAAGAGCGAAAAGTCAAAAGAGCTCAAAAGAAACAGGCTTAGATGGTTGAGCTCGTAGAAAAGGAAGGAAAAAGGTTCATTGTGTCAAAGTTTGAAATTTGATAAGACCATAGAAGGAATATGTGAGATATCCGATCTACAGCCGGCTGACTGAGTTTCTAGTGGTCATGGCCGCCTCCCAAAATGTGAAATAAACCTTTACCAAACTTAATTTTTTAAAAACTGTCACTGAAAACTATCAGAATGTGAAAAGGACGGCGCACGGGGTCACTTGATGTACTATAACCAGCAAACAACGATGAGTCAGCGCCTAAGGCCGTGGGGATGTGTCTGAGACAAAATACACGTCATAATAAGGAACTAAAACCCGGTAAAACCAACAACCCCACTACATGAAACTAAATATCAATTAAACGGTTAGACAAAAACGCTGATATTGCTTTTGTATGAAATTGATCAATTTTTTAGTTTTAGTAAAAGAATAGTTGAAATAATAGAGGAAGTGGCCTATGGTTGTATAAATGAGGGCATTTGCTGACGTCCTCAGTTTTAGGGAATTTGAGAAAACGGTAATGAGAGCTTCTGTTGACCGTTGAGTGAGAGAGACGGCGGGGCCAGCCGCCAGTGGGGGGAGAAGGCAGGACGAATGAGATAGGGGGCGTGTCTGGCGGGGATTTCGAAACGTCTGCGCTGGGATGTTTTGAAAAGGGCACACATCGTGTACTACAGTATCCAAAAATACATCTTTGAAACCCATAGCACGCGAACTAAATGGAGAAAGGGGAGAAAAGTAAAACTAAGGCGAAAAGAGTATAATTCTGCTATCGTTGGACAACTGTGTCAAAAACAGTCGATCGATTGGGACCACTGTCGCCAGAAAAGAGTGAAAAAAGCACAGCTGTGGCGCAAATGGCTCATATGCCTGTATTAGGAGAGCGCAAAATGTCACAGAGTATTCCTTTTTCAAGCACCTCGTAAAAGTAAACAAATATTACAGAGAGATTAGGGGATCCAGAACAAACTGTGGTGTTAGTTTTTAAGAGGAGAAGAAGGAAGTGCCATTTGTAAGGTGACTGGTTTGTCTCAGAAAAAAGAGCGATAAGTCAAAAGGGCTCAAACGAAACAGGTATAGATGATTGAGCTGGTAGAAACGGAAGGGAAACGATTCATTGTCTCAAAGTTTGAAATTTGATAAGACCATAGAAGGAATATGTGAGACATCCGATCTACAACCGGCTGACTGAGTTTCTAGTGGTCATGGCCGCCGCCCAAAATGTGAAATAAATCTGCACCAAACGTAATTATTGTCACTTAAAACTATCAGGATGTGAAAAGGACGGCGCACGGGGTCACTTGATGTCCTATGACCAGAAAACAACGATGAGTCAGCGCCTCAGGCCGTGGGGATGGGTCTGAGACAAAATACACGTAATAAAAAGGAACTAAAACCCGGGAAAACCATCCAAAAACCCATTTCTATTAACTAAATATCAAATACGCTGTTAGAAAAGAAGGCTGAAATGCTTACGCATGAAACTTGTTAATGTTTTATAGTTGAAATAATAGAGGAAGTTTCATATTGTTTTATAAATGACCTTTTGGTAAGATTTTAAAAAAATTGCCTCTGTTTTAGGGAATCTGAGGATACGGCAAAACGGCGTAATATTAGACTTTGAGTGAGAGTGACGGCCTAGCCAGCCGCCAGCTGGAGGAGAAGGCAGCACCAGTGAGTCTTAAAGTGCAAAGGGCGCCGAAGAGGGGTCCGCGTGTGCGCCGCGTGCGCCGATGACGAAACAGTCGCAGACACAGCTGGCCGGCAGAAAAGCAAGTAAGGGGTGGGTAAAATGAAGAAGCCGGATTTTTGTTTGAAATTGAAGTTAAGAGATGACAACAATAAATTATCCATTAAACATAAAAGAACAATGGTTTTGTTGTTCCTCAAACTTGCCGCTAGAATAAGTGACATGATGGGTAACGCAATAAACTGTTTGGAAAATCCTTCAAAGAAACAATTCTGTCAATGTCGACACCTCAGTCGACGATTTGGAAACAATCTTTGCTAATGAAAAATATCTGATTACAAAGCCAAGATGATGCGAATCAAGGAAGCCATCCAGCGCAAGAAGCTCATCCACGAGATGAACGAGGAGTGGAGGGACTATGAAATGGACAATGGTAATCAACCATCACCTATGAATCTACAGTACTTTCAGGAATGTCCTCTCCACTTCCCTCATTCAGCCCAGCTATTCCTAAAGAAGACGAAGTAGTAGAAAAAGAAGTCCAGAATGGACTGGAGAAGTTTGTAACCTATCTGTCAGCCAAGCTGAACGAGTACCAGGTACCCAAATTCCTCTGTGAATAAGACATCTCCTTTCAGAAAAGGGCACTAAAAGTGACCTGGAAGCGTCTATCTGAGGCGCCTAAGACTTCTGGAAGGGGTACTATCCATATCATGGAGAAGGTACTGTAAGACTTTGAACTGGAAGGGAAGATGGTTTTCAGGTGCTTAGCCAAATGTGTGAAAAGGAACCTGTGATGAATGCGATCTTTTACAAGTCGGCCTTCTTGTCCTGCATCGAGGACCGTCGTCAGGGACGGACCAGATGTGGATCGATCTCTACGATCAGGTACGGCTAAACTACAAGAGGCGTTATATGTGTGCTAGCCACAAAACCCGACCAAAAACTAATGTTTGTCTGTGATTCAGAACCGGAACTAATGTTTGAAACCCTCGTAATCAATTAGGATACAAACAAGATGTCTGCTACGTTTTGCATTTCCCGGATGTTTTTGATCTCGCGCACAAGAACATGGTCTACCACAAAAACCCTTGTACCTTGTACAACAACGAAACAATGGCAGTGATTTTTTTAATACAATGTCTACATTGTACAATGTCACTCTTGCTGAACCTAACAATTCCTTCCGTGTTTCACAATTTCGTCATTTCTTTGTGGATTTTATTGTCCTTTTTTCACACGGAAATCATTATCGCCTAGGCGCTGTAAAATGCGAGATCAAAAAATTTCAAATTAAAATTGAACAAGAAATGTTTTACGTAGGAACTGCTAAATATGATGCCAAAATTTAGTTTTTATTCCAAAAAGGGTACAGTTGCAAACAAAGCACACATCTACAGATTATAGTTTGTACTTTGAGTCTAAACTTTGATCAGTCTACTTGTATTTCCGTTAGATTACAAATCACGGTTCCCTTAATCTGTTCGAATCCGTTGAGAGAGTTTAATGATCTACGATGAAGCAAAAGCCAGGCGGAGAACGCAAATATTTGACATATTTAAAATTCAAAGTGGAACTTTAAACTTCTAAAATGTGTAAATTTTAAACTTAAAGTGAAACAGTAAATTGTTCGCATAGTGGCAAGAAATGTGGATCCGTATTGGACCATCGAACCTGAGTGGCCCGCTAGAGAAATTTGAGTGAGTGGCCCGGTCCAAAAAAAAGTTTTCCCACCCGTACCAGATCGGCGCCTCCGCTGCATACCCTTATATAAGTCGGGCGCTTAACGACTATCATCGGGGGGTAACCCCCCCCCCTCGTTGACGTCAGAGTGTGAACGTTAACAGTCCCCAGCAAAAACAGGAAGGTCCGCACCTTGACCTCCTGTTATTTTGGTTTTGTAAAAAGTCAACGTTTTTGTTGCTATTTTAACTAAAATGTCCTCTTTCAGAGATCATGCCCACATCCTGGTCGAGTTCATCGACGCCATCCTCCAATGCATGTTCGAGGGATGGTAAAGGATGGGTTTGACCACGAAATGATCGGCCAGTTTCATTTGTGCCACCCAAAAACATCCGTGAACTTTAGGAGCTTCCCACTGCAAACTGCTGCCTTTGGGCTTCGAACGCCGCATGTGGCACACTTCAAAACCAAACTTTCAGGTGATGTTCATGCAAGAGTGTATCTGTGCCTATTTCCATGCCTCGTCCGCCTGAACTCAGGTCTTCTTCACTGCTCGCACCGAGTTCGAATCCCCTCGCTGCGATAAAAATTTTTAAAATAGTAAAATAATTTAATTTTGAAAAAATAGCCATTTTCCATTCCCTCAAATTTGAAATTATATGTAGTTTTAGTTATATGTAGGGAAATTATATGTAGGGAAATCCCTTTTCAATATGCATCTGTCCGCTGTTTAGCAGCACCCCCGCACCAAATGCGCTAATGCCTCCGTTCGATTGCAGCGGTTCTTGTATTTACATCTCGCCTCAATTTTCGCATTTATTTACGCTTTTCTTTCTTTCCTTTACAGTTTTTGTATTTTAAATTATTAATTATCATTTTTCAGCTTGAGGTAATAATGTCGGTTTCCTCCACCTCCAAAAATACCCACATTAACCTGCGATATGACCGTTTGTTAGCGGAATATAGCAAGGTGAGTTGTATTTCTTATTATTTTTACTTTTTCATTAATAAATATTGTTTTATTAGGTTATTAATTACTTTATTTCAGCTCAAGGATCAGGCTAAAGTCTTGAGAACCGGTGTCATTGACGAAAAGGGAAAGAACAAGGACCGCGCGGTATTTTATTCCGTTTTTAGTTATTTAAAATTCTTTTTCAGAGTCAGTTGAGGAGTAAAGATGCAACAATCCACCGATTGAAAAGTGAAAATGAAAGTCTGCAGTTCCGGAATGATCAAGTCACCAAGAGGGTTGAATTGCTCCAGGATGAGTTGGATAAGGTACTTTTTTCTTGATTTTTTCATTAATTTTATTGATTTCAGAACTTTAGAGTCCTTAAACACAAGAATGGAAAGGATAAATTCGGCGACAAATCCATAAGCGATGCTCTGAACAAAAAAGTTAGGATCATGGAGGAGGAATTGATGAACAGAATGTTGCATATTGAGGAACTGGGACGGAAGGTCAGTTTTATTAAGGGTTTTAAAAATATGTTCATTTAGGTCAATACCTCGAACTTCAAGAAGTGTATCTGACCAGGACAGTCCGTGAATTGATGCAGAAATGCGAGAATTCGTCGAAAGAACCTTACAAAAAGGTCTTACTAGTCAGAGGGTGAGTACTTGTATATTCCGCGATGTTTACGATTATGTTTACAGACTACTCGTCCAAGCCCTGTGGAAGTCATCTATGAAGACGGTAGTGAATTGGATCAATCGGTAAAAGGAATTTATTAACTTAAATTAATGATTTTTAGCTTCCTCTTGTTGAAACTAACGCCACTCAGCCTCCTTTCCCTGAAGGCCTTGGGATGTGTTTCGAATCCGCCAAAGGAGTATCTCACGGTTGGGTTTTATTCTTTATTTTTCATTTGAGTGTTTTCCTTCAATTTTTACATTATATTTTCAATGGAATAGCTGTTTAATATCTATTTTAATCCCTTCCACCTTCCAATTATCAAAACTGGCATCTGCCGTGGCGTATAATTACTCTACTTCCTCAATTTTGAAGGGAAAGACTAGGAAGTGGCCATAATTTAATAATTTATTTAAATTTTCAATTTAAAAAATTTAGATAATACCTTCATTTATTATTTTTTTAAAACTTAAATTTTGCAGACCTCTCCAATTTCTGCCATCTGCTCTCCCAGCGCTGTGAGCTCTACCCCTTCGACAGGACGATGGAGACACTACCCAAGCCTTTTGTCAAGGTATTTTTCTTTAATTTACAATTTTTTTATTTTTTTTTCAGATGGTGGAGGCCCTCGACAGCTACAAGGAGGTGATCGACGCTGTGATTGCCACATTTGAGAAAGAAGAAGAGGTTGGAGTTTTTTTTTAAATTCTCATTTATTTCGGTTTTAGGACTACCTGCCTTCAATCGCCGCCGGTTTCGACAAATTCCGTGCTCTCTACGCCGAGGCTGATGTCACAAAGTACCTACGTTAAATCCTGGAGCAGGAAAATAATGTAAGTGTTGAAAATGAATTTACGTTTGATTTTAAGTTTTCGACGGAAAAGTTCATTAAGTTCAGACTCAGATAACATCGATTTTTCAAAATAATTGGTGTGCCTGGCAGAAGGAGAACGGGAGATGGAACCAGTCTTTGGTTACCTTGTTCCAAGTAGCGGCTAGTTTCACCAGTGAGGCTATGAGCAGCCAGGAGGGCATTGTTTCCCTTGTTAACGAACTTTCTTCGGCTTGCAAAGGTAAATTTATTTCCAAAATGATATTATTTTATGTTGTTTTCAGGGGTGGCTGATTCTTTCGCTGCCAAAATGACCATAGAATCCCGCAGTCCTATGATCACGAAGAGGTTTGCATGTGTGAATGAGGGTTTGTCCTCCTGCTGCAGCCGGCTCTTTGCCAGTGCTGCGAAGCTCAATGCCCGTGCTTTTAGCCTTATCGAGGTAGTTTATGGCAGATCTGCTTAATCTAATTACTGACTTAGGTGCAATCGGAGGAGGAGGAAGAGGAACCCATCGATCCCGTCCCCGTCAGCGCCAAAGTTACTATGGAGCCGGTTTCCGTAGCCAAGGCGGAAGCAGCCGTGCAGGTCGATGAGCCGCAATCGGACGTTGAGACCGAATCGATTCCGTCTTTAGAGCAGGAGGAGGTATAATTTCACCATTTCATTTTGTATCCGATTATTGTAGCTCGAACGCATCAAGGAGAAAGTTCGCCGTTTGGAGGACGAAAGGGAGACTCATCTTGTGGATTTGGCTCTCCTCCGTCACAAAGTTCAGAACCTGGGAGGAGCAAAGTGGGTTGTATTAATAAATGTGCCTATAGTTTACTTCAGAGATGACGAAAATAACAGTGACAGTCAAGCTACAAAGGTTGCGATGTCCAGGATTAGGGAACTGATGAACGAGTGCGAGAAGGCTGAGAGACTGTCGTTGCATTATAAGAAGGAGGTTTGTTTTGAATTCTAATTTTTACTATTCTATTTGGGTTTTCTAAGGATAATAATCAAGTTGTTTTCGTTAAAGACCATTAACTTATTGTAGAATTTGTAAATGTAATGTTGAGAAATTGGCGTCGCGATAAAAATGTTTTTGCGTACGCATAATTAATTTTCTAATTTTCCTAAAACGTGGAAAACGTGAGATTTTTTTAAACTTTAAAATACAGTTTTCAGTAATTGCTAGTTAACATTTTTTTTCAAAACTCGTTTACCTTATAAAATTTTCGATTTTAAGATGGATATGCTCTTGAGGTCCGCCAAGTTATACCGGGGCGAGAAGGCTGCCACCGCGGCGTCGATGGACGAACTGACGTCGAATAACAGGAAGCTTTTGGTATGATCTTCATTTTTCCTTTCTTATTTTCTAAATGCAGGATGAGCTCCAGTGTGTTCGCAGAAGCTACGACACTCAGCTTTCCAGCATGAGTGAAATGATTGCCGACTTGAACGCCCGCTTGGAGGAGACCAAGGAGCGATCTACGACCGCCAAGAAGGAGCTACCTCCAACGAGAGGAGGTCTGATGTCTCTGTTTGGAAAGCACTGATTTAGTCAACCGTGCGTTTTTCAAGTGTCTGTGATATATAGTGTATTTCATTAACCTAATGCCTCGTATTGTGATATTTACAGTGGTGCATCTTCTACGTGTTTTTGTCATTCCATTATGTGTGCATATTCGAACGCATAATAAATTTTATTAGCATGGTATTGTGTTCGGTTGTCATCTAGACACAGAAGGGTACGGAAATGGCTGCCAAGAGTAGTGTATCATTCATTTGAAGGAAGTTTTTGGTGTGGCACACTTGTTTCTCCAGCTGAAGCGCCGATGTCTGAATAAACACACTTCACCACTTTCGCTAGTGCTCCAAACTTGCTCATACAGGGGGGCAAAGCCAAATGATTGTTGAACTATAGTTTGACTTCATGGATATAGGCATGACTGTTGTGGTCATAATTAGAAAAAGAACATTTCCAACCAGAACACAGTTTGTTTTGTCTACTGATAACAAAGGTATCGCAAATCATAATTTACCTATGAAACGGTGTTGTATTGGTTGGCGTGCTGCCTTGATTTCCACGCCAAACTGCTATGGTTCAACTGCGTAATTTCTTGTATTTTTTATTACAAACATGCCTTTGAGAATTAAAGGAAAACAAATTGAGACTTTGAATTTTGATAGTCTTTACTTTTTAAAAACCTAAACATGTAAGAGTTTCAGAAAACTTCCTTGTTTATTGCTCTCCTGAAGTTTTAGTCAAAATCCTATCATTAAAAGATGTTGACGATTTGAAAACAAGAAAACTCGAAGTATAATTTAGATGTTGTAATTGAAGCTCACACAGTATTACATGATATTTACAAAACTACAAACCCATTGTTAGGATTGGAAGGGCCATAATGCCATAATGCTCAAATCTTGCACGTCTGTTTCCAAGTATTATCGGCAAACAAATTCTCTTTTTAGTGAAGAAGGTAAACTTTGAAAAGCAAACCACACAGAAACATTTTCAGCGGTGACTCACCCACAATGCAGAAAGCTTTCGCTACTCACTACACTATATATTACTTCGTCAAAACATTTATTCCTTGCAAATCAATGTAACCAATTGTATTGATTGGTTATCTAATTTGCTTGTTTTAGACATACTGTTCTAGGGAACTAATAAGTGATGAAATGGAATGTATTTTGTATTCTTTTAAAACTGTCAAAGCAAGGCTTTCAACCATCTATTCACATATTTCTAATGACCAAATAGTTGAGCTGGCAAAAATAACAGGCGGGTATTTCTTACGCAAACTGCTGACTTTTTGAAACCAGTCAATTTAATATTCAGGTTGTAGAGACGTTTGCCTAGGGAACAATAATTTCATATTTCTTCGTTCAAAGCAGTGTTCAACATTTAAGTTTTTCTCCCCTATGAACTTGGGTCATGTTTTAAATTTAATTAAGGTGAAACTGCCAAAGAATGTTTTTTAAAGTCATTTTCAGGAATGGCAGAAAGGATCACAAAAAATAAATTCATCCAAATGTAATTTTCACATGGGATGTGTTTTTTGAAAATTTTAAAATCATTAAAGTCCCGAAGATCTCCTGGAATCAGTACGTTGATAAAACTGACGAAATTATCATTGGAAGCAACATTGACGAAATAGTACTAAAAGTGATTAGAACCTCGGTACGCCTTGATGAACACAGTTTAGGCACGGGTACGGTTGAGATGATCTCAATGGGGGAAGATACTTCGTGTTTTTGTGTTAATTGGTGGTCCTGTGGAAATCGGTTCTGAATGTAAAATAAAGTTTTTTTCTTCAATCATTCATCGTATTTTCGTCCTTCATTTTTTCTTACGGTTTTGGCACATTAAAAACGATTGAGGTGTAAGGCCTTAAGCTTTTAATAGGCAGCTTTCGGCCGCTTAATTTAGTGCTTCCGAATAAATAATTGGCCAAGTAGAACACAGGGGCATTTGCGTTTTAAAATACGCAGTCACGCAGCGTAAATCCAATGCGCCCGTCAAATTTTCCTACTTTCCGAAAGGACGTGCAGGAGTGAGCGAAGTTTTATTTAACATGATCTGGTTGGATAGAATGGGAATAAAGCAATTTAGTCAAATGTTTCTTCCACCCTGTCGAAAACAACCACGATACTATGAATATGGGTAGGAGAAGGAAAATCCTTGCACTCACAACATAGCATCCGATCAGTCGCAACAATTCAAGGCTGAAATAAAACTAATAGGTTTATTGATTGATGGAAAGATTAAAAGAATGTATGAATAACTCACTTTCATTCGGCGATGAACAACATCGCGATCTTGTCAAATTTACCAGTGAATTAAAAGTAGAATTCCATTACTTTGACATACCGCCAACCTGAAAAAGTGAAAATTGCAATGTCATTCACGCTGTAAAAATAAATGCAAGAAAACACGTCATCAATATGCTATATTTTGACTTTGATGAACAGAACGGGCCGGAAAATAGAGCGGGGATGATTTTATTTCAACGGCAAACTGATAAAGAAATAAATTAAACAAAAAAAATATATTTAAATCACCTATATTGTTGTGACGTGTGTAAAAACGTGCATGAACCTGAGCACACCACGATTTTCCGTAAGTTGTACTATTGATCTTCTCTTATTTCTGGAGTGCAAGCTGTGCAGAGTGGACTTCCTACAGTGTTACCCAGCCAGAGAAATAGCCTCGGAGTTGGAAAGGTCCGTTTAGGTAAACCTAAACATGTAAACATTCAAGAACTGAATAGTGGTTTGTTCACCTTGTCCCAACAGTGAATGGCGGATTCTGTCCTATCCATAGCGTCACAGAGATTCCTAGGGTTTTGGTTGACCGCAGGGACGTCATATTACACGCTTCATCCGTGAGGTTACCTTAGGTCTTCTGATTTGGCTCCTTGTCTGAAAACAAACAAACTAGTTTGAAACTGACAAGGCTTAAGCGAGAAAAGTCATGTTACAATGACGAACTTACTTGAATGTTAAATTTCCAAGTATAAAACCACGAAGACCATCTTTTTTTCTGATGGCCTGGACAAAAAATACACCGCAATAAAATTACTCAAAGCAGAACTGAAAGCAAACATCAATGAATAAATACTAAAAGATTTACTCGTAACAGTTGTCAGGAATCTCGAGGACAGAATCAGAAAAATCCACCAAAGCAAGTTATGTCCATCAACACACTCAATATTGCTACCATTCTCATGGTGAAACCTAAAAATTCATCTTTTATAAAGTAAAATGGAGAGATTAATAAAAAAACCAATTTGAAATCCAAATATTAACACACATTGGAGGCCGACGGACTTTTCATCCCGCACAGAAGCTGACGGGCACTTGAAATGCTGGGAAGGGGTCCCTCCGGTTTCTAGGGCTTCAGACATTGTCATTCTCTTCCTCGGGCGTCGTTTCACTTAGGTCTTTTCCGGTTTCTTGGGGACCGGTCTCTCAGTAGTTTTGTAAACTACTGAAAGAAAGTGATAAATTAACCACATATCGATAAAACTCACTCCCATTCCGGAAGGAAAGACTTCTCCGGGCCCTTTTTATCCGTGAGACAAACTACGCTGCCGTAGTTACAATCTACACGCTTGCTTCAGGACTGGTTTCCAGTACTTCAGGGTCATCGGATCGCGTTTTTTCCTTAAATAAACGCCAAATTAAGAAAAAAAACATTGAAAACTAACTTTATTTTAACGAAAGTAGACCCAAACCGTGGCGGTTTCACGTCAAGTTCCTTGCTGTCCTCTTTCTATAACTGGTAGTTTAGAAAATTACTTAAAAAAGAAAAAGACAAAAGAAGAAGTGAAAAATAACTCACGACATTCTGGAAGGTTCCTTGGGCGTTTCCATGAACAAAATATCTGAACATAATACATTAATAAAATCTAAAAAAAACATATTTAAGAAGAAAACAGGAAAATAAAAAATTGTGGAGAATGCAGGTATCAGAACAGAATAAGACGTAAACAACGCTTGCCACTCTGGTACGTAATTACGTACCAGCCCGTTACCATTAAAATGCGTACCTGTCAGAAGATACTGTAGAGTTGAATATTAAATACCATAGAAAATAGGATTCCACATAATTTTATAAGAAAGTACCGTTACAAATGAATTCAATAATTTAAATTAGGCAGATTGATTGAGAGTAAGCAGTTTTGGAAAATCATTTAAATGGCTTATTTATGGAAAAGGCAAATAGGATACGCTGATGCCACGACAAATACTCACCATGAGTAAAACTCTTTTATTATAAACCAAATCTTTCACAATCAAACATTTCATTCATTGTTCATTACGAGGAGAATCACGAAGAGCAGGTTGTTAGTTTCGACAATTAAAGAAGCGTTATTTACGTGTAAAAGATTATATAGTAGAATGGGTGATTTTGTTTTTTGGCCCACACGAATTTTGAAAAAAAAAACAGTTACATGATCAGAATGAAAAATACAGACTAGTTACCAATGGATAAAAACGTGCAGATTCATTTTTTAAACGAAATAAACGTGATTTTAATTCAAAAGCTGGGACATTTCAATGTTCTCTCTGTGTCTCTATCTCTCTCTACCATATAAACATGACTTATCCAGGTTTTCCTTTTTCTGGAAGAAATCGCCGAAACATTTGAACCTGTTACCCTTCCCAGAGAGTTGAACAAAGAGGTAACTTCGGCTAAAATTCAGCAACTTAGTCAATTTTCAGAGTCTGGTCGAATTCTTCTTCTACCACTTCATCAAGTTCCTGGAGTCCACCGGCGCAATTATGGAAGACCCGATGAATTGTTTGTTTTCGGTAGAATGTAGACATCCGACAATTTCAGAATCGAAGCTCAAGGGAGAGATGGCTGACCTATTGGGAAAATGTTATTCACACGAACACATATGGAAAGAATGAGTACCAAAATACCTTCATCTACGAAGTTATGGTTAGCTTTTGAGTGGAAATTTGCTTAAGGGATCCCGGTCGCTAACTACGTGGTTGAATGTGACGGAGCCAGTGGCTTCACCTGAGGATGAACTGGAGTTAGATGAGGTAAGGAAGAACATCTATGAAGTAACGAGATAGTACAGAAGGTTATCAAAACAGAAGGATAGATTGGTTTTCAGACTACGGAAGAAAGTTTGTATTCACAATATGAAGAAAACTGTCCTACTGTTCAACCTGAAGATGCTGAAATGCCATTGGAGATGTGGTAAGAGAGAGAGAGCGAGAGACAGAGAGACAGAGAAAGAGAGAAAGAGAGAAAGAGAAAGATAGAGAGGAGAGGAAGACAGAGTGATTGAGGGAGAGACAAAGATACAGACATATACACATACACAGACACATACAAAAAATGTTTTCGGCCGAATCTTTTTGGACAAATCGAAGGCTAAAAATTTTGATTGTCTTTTAAAAGAAATCGGAAATCAAAGTTTTAAAGAAATCGAAAATAATCGATTTTTTCAACCCGTCGTTTTCAGGAATCGAAATCCGGCTCTCGGCACGTTAAGGTCAATAACGACAAAGTAATTTTCAAATGGGATTGGTTTCTGGAAAATTGCAATGTAACAGACAAACCGTGGACTGCCAAGGGTAGAATAGTTATGTACAACGATGACATATGGATTGGAAGGAGTACGCAAGGAGAGCTTAAGTTTGACTTTTCACCAAGGACTACTTCAAGTTCATTGTGTACACTCGAATTCACTTCAGTTGGCATCGATGTTGGATGTGAATGTGGAAAAATTGGCTTTCCAAAGTAGACAAAACGCGCTTTGACGAATTTGGCGATACGCCAATTGAATCTAATTTTTTTTGCTTGCGAACAAATTGTCGCTTCATCGGTCGTTAACTAACGTAGTTATTATTATTGGATCAATATAAACCTGCCCTTGCCAGCAAATATTTTGTTATCAACTGTGACATGGTTTTCGCTAAAGTTTCCTATTCTATTTTTTTGTTATTTTATTGTAACATTCGGGTTTTATGATAAAAACAAGTATTTTTATTTTCAAAGTGAAAAATTTGTCGAAACATATCCCTTAAAGGCACACGAATAAGTGAATTAAGAACTAGGGTAGGAGTAACAAAGTAGGCGAGATAGGAACAACATAAAAAACCATGAACTTAAAAAGAACAATAACAACAATAGTTTAAAGCATCATGAACTCGAGGACTTCCACGGAGAGGAATGACGATGGACATGAAGAATCAGGAGTGGATGGGATGGAAACGGAAAGGGCTGCGGGCGAAGAAGTAGGGAGAGTTTTTGGATTCTGGAAATTGGCAAAGTTGGATTTATTTTTTCCTTCTCCCGCTAGCTTCCTCACACACACACACACACACACACACACACACACACACACACACACACACACACACACACACACACACACAAACACACACACACACACACACACTCACTCACTCACTCACTCACTCAGAAAGCGGCGCGAGGCGGCCTAGGCTGGCAAGCCTGTTATGAAAGCCAAATCGAGACAAAGAAGCACTTATGATAAATTGAAAAGAGCTATATATTGTAGATCAAAGGAACTCATTAACTATTTGAGATACTGATTATAAAGTGAAAACAGATTTTATCTTGAAACAGAAAGAACGAAAGAACGAGATTTAACAGAGTAGAATGTGAATAGAAGAGCTAATTGTGCCACATGAGGGTTACTGTAGTTTGCAGACGGCTACTTTTTCTTAGTTGACGAAAATGGTCATCGTTATGGTTCCATCTGGAAAAAAGTAATTGTTTCTTCTGTTTCTGTGTCTGGCCTCTGCCTCAGATTGTATTTTAAATGCGGAGTTTGCGCACAAGGTGGCAATTGGATATTGCGCGCTAATGACCCCAGCCGGCATTGTCTTCAGCCGACGGAGGTTGTAAACCAAATAAACAAAGCGGATCATCATAACAGTCGGCTGCTTGTGGTGCACTCTCTCAAAGACTTTCGACTGTCATCAGGGACCATTAGTGCCAAAAAGCAGTAGAATCAATTCAACGGCCAAGAATCTAAAGAATGCTACTTTTTCTACATCGCCGCTCGCCTAAAGTTGTTGTTTTACCACTACCCTAATGTTCCTGATATTTTACCTATTGATTATTCCTCCACGGGGGCTTTTAGGCGAAGAGTTTTCCTCTTCCTTCCTTCAGAAGAGGATCCGACGGCCTCGCCAGTTTCCTCCCTAAAACGATAGTTATGAAGTTAACGATGATGTGGATGTTGATGTGTGTGTGCGCGAAATTGAAAAAAAAACTTTACCTCATCTTCTTTCTTTCAGGGGCCTCGTCGTTGTTGGCCCTCTTCTTCGAACAGCCAGAAGAGGAAGGGGCCATATTCCTTAAACAATCACATTTCATCGGAAAACACGTTTTGAGTGAGTGCATAAATGAACGAGTAAGTCAGTGAGGCAACTCACGTGTCAGTCGGGTTGTTCTGCTCAATGGAGACGTTCCCAAAAGCTCCTTCCAACTGCGGGGTCACAGGCGTTTCGCTTCCGGCTACAGCGGCCACTCCACTAAAAAAAGGAGTAAAACACCTGAGTACTTGGTTTGTGTCCCTCCCCTCCGGGAAAGAAACTCACCTTCTGTTGGCCGAAACCTCCTCCGGAGCCAGGGGAACATCAGCCATCCTCTGCTGAACCTCCTCGTCTTCAGGCTGTTGCAGGCCTCTCGTCTCATTCAGGGAAAGATTGAAGGACTGGCTGAAAACAAGATATATCAACAAATTGTTCTTATATTACCTCTGTGCATCCGACTCCGTACGGTAGGATTCCAGCACAGTTCCCATAGAATTCAGCAATTTGGCATTGTGAGTCTCCAGCTGATTGATCCTCTCGAGCAGCTTCAGATGTGTCTCCTTGGCCAACTCCCTTTCGTCTTTCTCCCTCTTCAGCTGGCTTCTCAATGAGGTCACCGCCTGCTCGCAGTCGGTCTGCGCCTTCTTGAACTCTTCAACGACCTTGTTCACCCACGTCAGCTGGGCCTCAAACTGTTTGATCTCTGAAAACAATAATATGTTCATAGAAGCGATTAAAAACTTACTCTCGTTGTTCGCCGCTTCGTTCTGGGTGAGCTGGCGGATTTGGCCATGGGCGGTCACGAGTTGAGTTCTAAAAGTCTGAGTGTCATTTCATCGATACTAAGATATCTAATTTTATAATTGCATATTTTAAAACGGTGCCTCAGAAAGGGTCGACATGCCTCTTAAGGGTTAGGGACATTCGCAGGAGAGTGTTTCTGTGGACTCAAACTTACTTTTTAATAATCAATTGATACATACAAATGATTTTGTGACACTTTTAAGAAAATCGCGTTTTCAAATTTCATATTTGTATCCGGGTTATTGCGGGCGCGTCCACTCCCAGAAACAATATTTGTGCAAAAATGGAATTTTTCACAGCAAACAATTTGCACATTGTTGGCATTTTCAGAATATCGTATTTGATTTCTAAGGCAAATTTGAACAAATAAGTATCCGAACGACTCTTACATAAACTGTGGCAAATTGAGCAATCAAACTACAATAAAAACTACCAAATTGGTGTTTTTATCGTAAAAACACGATTTAAGGAACGTTGTTTCTAAAAAGGTGATAAAATCGTTTTTTCCTGATTGTAATGCCAGTGTTCTCTTTTTTCGGAGTTGAAACACTATTTCTGTTGCGGTAAAATTGGTTCTGACCAAGCCATCAATTTGACTTAACTAGGGCGTGCGCAATAACCCGAGATGTTAAAAATCTATATAAATCCCCAAAAAGTCGATACGTTATTTGAGTTTTATGGGAAACGCATGCTTTTGGCAAAATTGGGCGAGATTCATTTTCATACGTCGCAGTTGTCATAAAACATCTAAATTTTAAAGAAAACTTTGTAAAAAGTCTAAAACTAACTTTTGCTTCTTGTAGGCCTCGACGACTGCCCTGAAGCCTTTACTGACGTTGGAGCTGTCATGTATCCACTGCTGGCAGACGACGCCGACAAAGGAGCTGGCTGGAAATTATAAGGTCGTTAGATTTCTAAAAAAAATCCACCGATGACGAAGTCGGTGCCCCCATGGTTAATCAAGACCACCCTCTCGTCCACGAGGTAGTACTTCCCAGCCACGAGGACATATCTGAAGAAAACATTGTTTTTCGGGTTCTAACTGTTCTAATTGTGGCTTTCTAAAAGAAAATCGTCGTAAAAACCAACTTCTTTCCTGGCTGCGCCGGTACAAGGAGGATCTTTCTGCAATCTTGCTTCAAGCATAAGCAGATGCCCTTTTCCACGGGCACCTTCCCGATCTCTCCGCACGAGCAGGTCACGTCAACAAAAGACGACATCTAAACAAGGAGAATTTCAAAGAAAAAACAGTAGAATTAGAAAAGAAAAAGGTTTGTACAGAATAATCACATTTATATAACTTGGGATCTTGTCATGTGGGGCGTTAAAAACTTTGCCTTTAGTTTTTTTTTTGCCAAAATTATGCGGCTTGTACACTGAAAAGCAAAAAGAAAACTTTGCGGGGAATCGAACGCTTGACCTCTGGATTTGTAAGTGAGCACACAACCAATCGGCCACGCAGGCAAAATTTAGTTGGAAACAAAGATAATGAAAACCCCCCTCCTGGCCATTGCGCAACACCGCAACTGTCAGCGAGCACCTTACTTACCTTAGCAGCCTTAGCTTTTCCACCTTATTTACCATAGTTGCCTTAGCTTTTCATCCTACGTACCTTAACTCCCTTAGCTTTTTCACCTTAGTTAGCTTAGTAGCATTAGCTTTTGTACCTTACTAACCTTAGTATCCTTAGTTTTTCAACCTTATTAAAGAGAGGGAGAAAGAGAAAGAAAGAAAGAAAGAAAGAGAGAGAGAGAGAAAGAGAGAGAGAGAGAGAGAGAGAGAGAGAGACACCAACCTTGTCTTTCTGTAGTCGGTGGTAGACTCTGAGGGTGCTGCAGACCGTCTGCCCATTTATCCGAGCGATCGTGTAGTTGTCTAAAGACAAATTAATCAAATATGACGCTAATAGAAACTAACCAATGATGTATTGATGTCCTTCATATTTCATCAACACCACTTTCTTGTCTACACGGCTGATCAAAATTTCAGGTATATCGCCTAGTCCGATGTACCTGAAATTTGGTTTCTTAACCATTGTTAAACGATAGGCAACAGCTTAAAAGGACAATAACTTACCTGTCCCTTCTGCCCAGAGGAATCAGGAGGAGTCGGCCGCAGCGAGTACAATAGCTGCCCCACTCTCCGTCGGGGACGGTCCCGATAGTGTTGCACCAGTCGCATGCGCCGGAGGAAGACATACCTAAAGTGAGAATATTTGTTAAAAAAGGGATTCTACTTAATAATAACTTAATAAGGCTTGGAATTGAAAAAGCAAAAGAGTAAACACGGAGGGGAATCGAGCCCATGACCTCTGGATTTGTAAATGAGCACACAACCAATCGGCCACGCAGGCAGTTTTGCTGACAAACGGCTCGGGGCATTCCTATTGTATTTGCGCGCACTTCAACCGTAATGGTGGTAATCTCAGACATTTCGGAATTAATTTCCCAATCAATATATTACAAAGGAAAGTGAAAAGAATATACAAAAGCACAATTAAAATATCGTTTAAACTAAAAATGACCACAAAAAGGAGTTTTAGGCATTGGAAAGTATAAAAATAAGGGAAATAAGATTTTTCGTAGTTCAAAAGGAGTTTTAAAGGAGTAAATCAACCAATTTTGTAAAAACAGAGCGAAAATTCAATAAGAAAGAGAAGAAATCCGTATTTGTGGAAGAAAACGGTTCAGAACATATTAAAAAGATGGTGATAGCCGGAAGTCATCAACTTTTAAAAAAACAAAAAAACGCTTTTGAGGGAGCAGGAAGGGAAATTAGAAATGGGGAAAGAGAGAGAGAGAGAGAGAGAGAGAGAGAGAGAGAGAGAGAGCGAAAGGCAGAAAGACCAAAATAGAGGTTCAACGGCAGGGTGACCCCCGAAATATGCACTCTTTGAAGTTTTGGCGGCGGACTGGGGCTGTGGAAAAAAATCGGGCGAAACGCAGACCCGCCATTTGAATAACAATTTCTTCTTCATTTCTTGCTTTTTCTTTCAGAAAACCATGTTTTTTCTCTTACAATAACAAATTTGCAAAATAAAACAGTCGAAAAACTTGAGAAATGGCAAAATGGCGGCGAGTGCCGAAAATCGGAGGCTGGCAGCAGTGGGCGGGTTATCGCGCCAGCCGGCATGAAATTCCCGCGCGCCATTGACCCTGCCCCGCACTGTCTTCTGCCGACGGGGCTGTAAACGAAATAAACGCAGGGGATGATCATAACGGTCGGCTTCTTGCGGCGGATGGGATCAAAAATTGATTTTGGACGTCTGGAAGGGGTGGGGCAAGGGGAGGAGAGGTGGGGAGGGCCACTCGGTGGCCAACTTCCACTGCGTACAGTGGGAGCAGTGGCCAAACGGCAAGGTGTCGTCTGTTGTTACACCTTTCTCTAATCCCTAATGGGGACCCCCAAGTACCTCCCCCTGGCCATTGCGCAACACCGCAACTGTCAGCGCGCCAGGCGCCGAGTGCAATTTGCAGTTGGTTAAGTCATCGGGAGTGCATTGTCTAGGAAACTTTTGAATCTACCCAAAGAGATCAATTTCATTAGGCATCATAGTGAAAACTGACCTTCTGAGGCCAGTGCGTGAGTTTCCGCATGGTTCTCCGCGCACAGCCAAAAAGTGCCTAATAGTGAAAAAATACGCATTTTTTTGAAGCGTGGCGCGCAAGTAAAAGTTGACATACCTCTGATGAACGCAGGAAGCGCAACCAATTCCAACTTCAATCAAATAAAAACATTTCTTCTTATATTAAATAGAGACTATATATGAATCTCTCCTAAATTTCGTCTTTAATAATAAAAGGAATGAAGAAACATAAGAGAGTCAAGAAAAATAAGAATTACAACGAACACACTTTGATTTCGTCTGAACATCTTTTCGTATAGATTGGAAAAATGGATAAATTGGGGGGGGGGCGAACAGAAACTCGGTTGCATTAAATAAAAACTATGAAGACGTGGTTGAGAGGTGACAAAGTGTTGTTGAAGCAGTGGAGGAGCAGGTAAATGGGCACCCGTTATGACAGTTGTAGGTTAGCGAATGCGACGATGGTGGCGGAATCGTGACCTAGATGGACTCGGATGGCCCTTCACACCTGACCCCGGGAGTGCCGCCTGCTCGGCATGCCTTTAATCGCCACGATTACTGGGCCATCTGTCAAATCCTTTTACTTCTAACTGCATCGGTGATTAAAAGTGGGTCACCGCTCGGGATTGGGATAAAACAACTAAGTCTGGGAGCAAACAGAAAAACTTTCAGGCAAATTAAGTTTTTTTAAACAATTGGAACACATTTGTACATTGGAAACACTTTGGATATAAGAGAATGCGACCGTGAAAATGATGAGTTACTTTGTGATTTTCTATTCTGAGATGTTCTAAGGTGTGCTTAGAGGAAAAACACGCCTAACGCAGAAAAAGTTTTACAGGAAATGCGTGAAACATGGAATAAGCAAAACCCACAATAAACGAAAACAGGCAAAAGATGGCACATCTTAGAACTCTAAGATCGGAAAACACAACGTATTTTTATCGGTCTTCAAGGATGTTTTCGGTCTGATCTCAAGCAATAGGATTTCATTAGAAGCACTTAGTTTAGGTAATAATTATCGAAACCGTCGCAAGTAGGCATGAAACAGCTGACAACCATAGAAAGGTTGCGAAAGGCACATATGGCCACAGAGGTCAGTGAGTTTCCGATTTCTGTGCGCTTTATGATAAACAACGATCAGACTGTGGATAAGTATCTGAATTGATCCGTGAAATCGGCTTTTGGAGTGAGAGTAAGAGAGGAGACAGAGACAGAGGCCTTACAGATACACAGCCCTCTGTTTACATCCTTTCCTTTCTAACGGTATAAATGGCGTACTAAAGGTGGGTCACGGTAGGGTACAAAAGGAATGGATACTAAATTAATTAACGACAATTGTGAACGTGTCAAACTTGAAAGTAGACTAATGAAATGTTTGACCACTTATCTGAAGAAGTACATAGCCCTTATCGCAAAAGTTTGTTGTAAATGGATAACTTTAGCCAGGAGTGGACGAGAACTAAACGGCCGGTGCGCAATCAGCTCATATGGTGAATTATCAAAATCGGGAGGATGGGAAAGTTTTAAAACATAGCGCATCTTTTCCTGGGCTCGTAGCTGTGAACAAGAATTCGATGGATGATTAGCGGGAATAAAAAGAAAATGGAGAAAAAAGTCAACAACGGTTGAGTTGGTCAGAATAAAAGAGGCTCCGTTGAGAAGAAGGTGAATAAACTTGTAGTTCAGTAGGAATAAGGAAAAAATAAAGGTGCCAAACGAGAAAATAGGCTCCGCATTATCTGGTTGTTGATAGATTACCTGAACAAAGTATTATACAAAGTTACACATCGAACAAGCAGGGATTAAACGGATTGAACCGCACTTAATAAGTTAAGAAAAAGTGTTTATCTTTTATATTTATATCAATTTTTGTTTCCTTCTTCATCATTTAATCTTCAATATCCGGTGGTTGCCATCCAAAATCAAAAAGGATATATAATCCCAAATACCAATTGTCATATTCTAGAACATTGTAGTTATTTCTATGATAAGACCAAAAATACCCACCTCCAGCTCTTTTAAGCTGATCTTGCTGCCCATATACATCTTCGGATGTGAAAGAACCATCGGTTGGCAGGAAAGGTCAATCATTTCCTTCTCCTAAATTTCACCTAATCTTTGTAATTTGTGCATTTGTGGCTTCAATCTAATGAAGAGAACAGGACCGGGTAACGGTAACCTTTAGCTTGTTTTGTAATTACTTATTACTAACATTCATACTACAGCACACCCTAAGACGAAACCCTTAAGGTATACGCGATATTAGCCACGTCGTTCTACGCTGCAGTTTGACTAGACAAGCAGCGAGGGTTCGGATCCCCCCGGGGAAACTCTTTTGTTTTCATATTTAACAATTGTAATGCATAGGTAAGGTATTTTTTATTTTTGTAGAATATATTTAAAGTGTTCTTAGCCAGCGCAAAAGAATTTTACTTGGGGCGGATCCGAACTCTTAATGTTTGTCTGTATACCCAACGGCCACAGAAAATCACACTTATTGTTAGCCGAAAATTTCCTATGATTTTCAAAAGTGCGTGCTAAGTCAGTTGAACTGATGTTGTTTCGGCAGGATTCCAGTTTGGAAAAAGCAAGTATTGATTGTGTTTTTTTGGCACAGAAACAGTTTTTTAAACTAAATTCTTACGTTTTAACAAAAAAGCAAAACGTTAGCACTGGAGTTGATTTGAACCAACGACCATTCAGGAGCCGGTCTATCATCTCCACCACTACACCACCGGTGGGTAGTAGATAGCGCTGCGCATGCTCTTAATAAGCGTGCGCCTCTTCTCTTTCCGGAGTATTTTTATGGGCGCGCGTAACATGGGGAATGTTCAAAGCAACCGAATTCATATTGTACCTTTTCTAATAGTTGGTGGAAAACATGAACAAGGAACAAGGATATGATCTTGGGTTATAATTATTCATGTTCATAACAGTTTATCAAATGAGTTTGCAAACGCCCTTTATGAAAACAAATCAACCCTGGTACAATAAGTAGCAAATAGCTTGCGTTGCTGTCGGTTCAACGTCATCCAAATTAATTTATGAAAACAGAAATCAACGCAACTTGAAGCGCTGAGCAAGACTATTGCCACCACAACAAAAAAGTTATAAGTAAAACGCTGCGCCGAAAAAAAAGTGAAAAAGAGTTTGCAAACGTCCCATTTGAAAACAAATCTACGCATCGCTCCGCGCTGGGTACAATTTGTAGCAAATAGCTTGCGTTGCAAATGCTTGCGTTGCTAAGTGCAGTCCTGTTCCGAAAATGTACGAAATGCGGCCGTGTGCTTTTCTGTGTCCGTTTCAGTGAGAAAAGGTAGTTTCTTATTTTTGAGACCAACCTGGTAGGAACAGCAGAGCCTAACATTCCACCAATTTCAATTCAAAAAGGCACTTCTTCTATAAAATAAATAGAGAATATGTATGATTCTCTTTCTGAAATGTGGTCTTTAATAAAGAAAAAGTAAGAAATATAAAGGAAGTTAAGAAAATTAGAAAACATAGAAAATCAGCTAAAATGTAGTGGCTGCGTTTTAGCTGCCTTTTGTAAAAACAAAGGGTCATCGCGTCAATTGGGAATGGTGCAGGCAACAGTATAAAAGGCAATCACAATAATTTGGTTGAATGCAAAGGTGGCGGAAACCTAACCAAGCGAGGGTTCGAATCCGTACCGAGGTACACATTTGCCCCCTTTATAAATGATTGTGGGGTAATGTAGCCATCGTTTCATTAAAATAATCAAAAATTGTTTTAGTGCGATCAAAAAAACTTATTGAGGGCAAGTCCGAACCCCCGATGTTAGTCTGACAGCATGACAGGACCCAGGATAGTAGGTAAGTGAGTGGGCCGGACCTGAGTCACCTTGGTTGCAAGGCAGGTCAGTTCTACAAGGAATGGTGTTCTGCGAAAACCCTCTCAACTTGAGAAGCAAGCCAGATATAGAAAGAATGGTGTTGGTCCCACTTTACAAATGAAAAAGTTTAGTTTTTAACTGATGCTAAAGGTGCATAACTAAGGGTTGGAATGGAAAATTGCAAAAAGAAAGAGAACACTATTCTTATTCAATGGTATATGGGAGAGCAGCTAGATAAAACATTTCTACTTATTCTTAGGGGGAACCTGGCAAAATATAATAGCCATTTTCAAAGGCGAGGTTAAAAACAATGAGAGGATTGTTGTTCAAACGCGGTTTTCAATTGTAAGCTCAAACATTTAAAAAAAAGTTATTATTTGTAGGTTAAAAACATAAAGGCTTTGATTCATTTCTAGCATGCCCGTTGAGCTTAAAATGAGGAAATTTGCAAATGTAAACACAAATGCAGAAGACATGCTTAATTTGGAAAGAACCTAACATGAATAGCCGAAAAAGGAATCTTCAAGAACTAAAAACAAAATTGTTTGAAGTTAGAAAAGTGAAATTTAGTTTGAATCAGTAATTTTTGCAAAGAACGAAAGGTAAATATTGTAAATCTCACCGTATCCGTAAATTTCACAAGTCAGAGCTGGATAAGAAACCAAAAACAAAAAAGGACGGGAACTTTTTGTGAATTAAGGCAAAAGAATGGACATTTAAATTCGAAGAAAGAAAAAAAGTATCATCACAGTAATTGCCAAAATGCGGTAATCAAGAACTGTTTTTGCCAAGAGTTGGAGAGAATTAAAAAGCTAATGAGCTATTAGCTGATACGGCAAGTGGCCTATAGCGAGAGAAACAAAAACTGATCAGAAAATGGTTAAGTTTGGAAAGGTTCGTAACTTTGCAAACATTGGATGGGTGATTCGGAAACATGAATCAATTGTGTTTAGGCGTTCAAAAATAGACCAAGGGAGAAGTGGTAAGACAAGTCAGTTATTTCTGTGCTACGAAATTTCCAAACGCAGATTTTAAATAAGATTGGTAAAATTTCGTAAGAGATAATAATGGATGAACAGGGAAAACGTTGTAGCAAGAATTTGGAATACGGTAGAGAAGTGATCTTCCATTGATGAAACAACCAAGTAAAATATTCTAAGACAAATCGACCACCTGAAAGCAAAGTTAACGACAATTTTACACATAATCAGGGATTTAACGGCTTGAACCGCAATTTACAATGAAATGCTAAAAGTCATTTATATTTATTAATCTTTTTTTCAATTTGGTGCATCGTCGTCGAAGGAATGGTCATTCTTGTTTTCGATGACCTGAAAATTGGAAAGATTGTTGAATTTACCCTTTATATCACGAACTCAAACACTTACAAACTCACTCACTCACTCACTCATCCATCTTCTCATAAATACATACCTTTGCACTGAATTCGGTGAATTTCCTAAGTTCCTTTTCTTCACGTAGGTCATAATCACAGGAGAAATTCCGAATACGTCCTGAAAATACCATGACTGAATTCGCTGGAAACTTACCAAAATATCGGTGCTAGTGGTGTCATCCTGGAACTTCTCCTCCCAAAACATGCCAAAGATCATTCTTCCGTCAACGACCTTATGGCCAATTATAGAGCTAGCCTAAAAAAACTTTCAGGGTTGGATAAAACGAGAACAAAAGAATCCAACTCCAATATGATTACCCAACTTCAATTGAAATTCGTCAACATAAAAATAAATCTCAACTAAATTTATTACATTTTAACCAGCATCTATTTTGTCAGAAGCAAACAAAAAACCAAACCACCGCAGCCTTTTCGAAGAGATTTTATTTGTATGTATTATAAAACAAATCCCCGTGAAATGTCGGTCATTTCCTCTATCCAAAAACTGTTCTTATGAAATATAATGCACGCTTTGCGGCACCAAAACGGATTATATAAATGATAAATCTGGCAAATGTTATAAGAACTGTTTTTAAAAAGCCAGTTTTTTTTCCTTGAAAAAAAAACATTACTCATAAATCGAAACAGCTTTAAAGTTTTCAATTTTCATTTAGCTAATTTATTGATTTGGACAAAAAAGTTCCAATAGATTGTAAAAGTGAATTGTAAGTATGGGATGTAACTGTGATGGATTGTAACTGTGACAACTAGTGTTGTTGTTATTGGGACAATTGTAATACCAATTACTTTTAATAGCTAAATGTGTGATCAGTTGGGTTTGGTGATTTTATGAATTTTATTTTTTGCTTCTGACAAAATAGATGCTGATTAAAAAGTAATAAATTTAGGAGAGATTTCTTTTTGTATGTTGACGAATTTCAATTGAAGTTGAATAATCATATTGGAGTTGGATTCTTTTGTTCTCTTTTTATCCAACCCTGAACCAAACAACCCATTCTTTCGCTAATCGCTTTTTTACACAATATTTGTTCCTTTTTTATCAGTATTCTTTAAATACTGAATTCCACCCTAAACGTTTGACTGACTTCAAATGAGGTCGCATACATATTTCAATTACAGGCCGCTTTGAACTGCGGTCGAAGGCTGTTCTCCAAGGTGCTTTCCTATGAGGCCGAACATCGCTTTGATTTATAGACAAGAAGACCCGAAGAGTTCATTTCTGTTGCGACCGAAAGTGTTATTTTCAGCTTTTCTTCTTCTTCATAAATACGGTTTTAGGCAAACCCAAACAAAAAATGAGTGACCCTACCATTTTGAATTAAAAAGCAAAAACAATAACCGGACCGAGATCCGAACTCCCGAGCCTCGGCTTGATAGACTGACACGCTACCTTTGCGCCATAGAAGCGACGATAGCCTAATCTACAGCCCCCGTTGACAGAGGGTGCCCAGTCCGCTTACGTGGATTACGCTTGTCCTTTTCGGGTGGTATGAGAAAACCACTGAATGAAACGATCTGACAATCTGCGTGCGCGCCGCGAACTGCAAAGGGTTCCTACCTTGTGTTCAAATTTCAGCCTCATAGCTTTATCCGTTCGCTCGTAACAACTCGTTATTAGACAACCGGAAGACTTCGCCACTTTTTTGACTCACCCGCATTATGGATCTTTTTATCTAGAAAAGATAATTCCTCATATTAGGAATATTTGTGCGTTGTTTTGTATGCTGAAAACGATGCTTTCAACGGAGTTGGAAATAAATGATTTAGGAGCTTGGGGTTTTTAAATTTTAGCAGACGTTCAAATATTGCGGGCAGCGCTACGCCCTGCGCGCAGTATTTGAACTTCGGTACCGAGTAGTATTGAGTCCTTGGACTAAATGAATACGAAATTTATCAACCGTATCTTTCTCTTTCACTGTCTCACTCTTTCTCACTGTCTCTCTCTTTCTCTCTCTCTCCTACAATTCCAACCTCCTGTCTAATGAGTCTTCTTGACAGCTCGTGCGTAGTCTCCGCTTGTCTCAATTATTCCGGCGTCGAAGAATCGCTGACTTTCCGGGTGAATAGGCGGCACCTCCGATGTTTCCTGAAAAAAAAAACGTTTTAAACACCTTCTCTTAAAAAAAAAGAACACACTAGGGACATTATCCAAAACATATTTTGACCTTTCAAGTTTCCTGAACCCACGGTTTCCGAATTTTGGTGGGCGTGGCCTAATATGTCAAATTAGTTTCTCGGTTCAACGTGGTTCAAACACTTTAAAGTTGTAATGTTTTTCATTGGAAAGTGGATTCTAAAAAACCTTAGACAAACAGGAGTAAAAAAATCACTTAATCGTGCCTTACTTTCAAATATGAAACTTTGTAGCTTCGATTTTTTTTTTGTTTGTTGTGGAGCATTCAAATATAAACAAAATAAGATTTTTTTCAAATTGAAAATTGGTATGACAATTTGACCGCAAACAAAACAAAAAAAAACAAAAAAAGCGGGTTTTGCCGCATGAGTCAAGCAGAAACTGACATACCTTTGGTTTACGAGCAGAGAGTCGCTCCAATACCATATTTCATACTATTTCTTCATAATAAAACAGAGACTATATATGAATCCCTCTGGAAAAAAGACAATTAATAAAATAAACAGCGAGGCAATCCAGAAATGAGGAGCAAAAGGGAAAATGAAACGGCAAAATATGCATGTTAAAGATGGGTTCAAAACAAAATAGGGAAGGGGCATTAAACATTGGGAAAGGAGGAACATTTGGTGCTGATTTTCACATAATATAAGATTTCAGATTGGCAGAAAAACTCTGACGCGTCGCGGCGCGCCATAAAAAACGGAGTCTTAAAGGGGTTGTTTGACAGAAATAGAGAAAAAAGTAGGATGGTTCGACAAAGGGGATTGTTTTGAATGTGTTTTTTTCTATTGGACACAGAATCAGGGAAGTGGTATTGTTGAAATTTGACTCTTGTCAATAGCTGATAGATATATTGTCGGTGTCCAATGGACAATCGCTGTTTCAACCGGTTAAAGGATAGTAGGTAAATGGTCCCGCACGGAATGGCTGTAGATCAAAAGCGGGCCTGAGCGGCGCCAGTGAGAGAACACGCGGAAAAGGAGTGCGCAGAGTAACCGCGAAAAAATGGAGTCGGAAATACTTTCCCCGCATTATCTGGAGGGCGAATTGTTCGTTGGACATATACGATAGCGTTTGAATCAAAATTGCATTTAGAGCATTTTTGTAAACTAAGCCAACATCGATTCAGGAAACCAGAAAGATGCTAAAAATTTCACTCTACGGTTCAAATTTTCAGCAAAAAAAAAAGATTTAAATTCCATATTGAAAAACAAATTTGCGGGTTTTCGATATGTTAAAGAAATTTCAATTGTGAACGTTATGCGATACCTCAAAATACGAAACAAAAGAGAATTTAAAAAAAAGATTTTAAACGCTGGAGATTTAAGCAAATAACTCATCATACTAGAGATTGAATGGCAATACAATGAAATTTCACAAAACAAATGGTGTTAATAATTCGAAACTTAAATAGTTTAATTTTCGAAACAATCAAGATGAACTGTCTAATAGATCTCAGAGAATGGTTAGTGGAAAGTTTGTGCAAAAAAAGCCCAAAAATAGAGTTAGAAAATTCCTTAATCGCATTAAGGAATGACTTAACTGGAAGAAATATATTAGATTTTTTTGGATAAACAAAACTATCAAAAAAAAAGGAATGCGAACAAGGTGTCTCCAAAATTACTTTGTACTTAGTTGATTTGTGATCAAAACTTGAAAACTTTCGACTTCAAAAAAAGAGTAAAATTTTGGAGATTTCTAAATGTAAGCGCAAAAGCACTGCATAACTTTTTCCAGAGAAACAACTTCCTTATGTACTTTCATAGTGGAGTTCAAAAAACGTAATTTTGCCGGAAAAGGAAAGATGGAAAAAAGAAATTGGGAGACGTGTAAAAATTGGAAAATTGGAGAAGGAATTTGAATAAACAGAGCTCCTCTTGCCATCAGCAAATACATCGAACGACTGCCTGAAACACAGTATTAGCCAGGAAAATTCACACATGTCAAGTATTGAGCGGTTGAAACCGACTTTCACAAAATCAATACAAAGTATATATTTTTCTTTTATATAATGGTTTCATCTTTAATGTAGGGGAGAGTCTTCTTGTCGAAGTAGTCGTGGCAGATCTGAAATAAACAAATTTATATTCTACTGGAGTATGTGTATATCATTTAGGCAATGGCTCAATAACACTCGAAAACGCTAATAAGTGACTAATTAGGACACAAAAACACCAGTTCTGAGCAATCGGGTGACCTTAGATTTTTTTTCGCGTCCCTGCATGCCCGGCTCAATAAATTTTCAAAAAATATGTGTGATATACTAATCGATTAAAACACATATTTCAAGCATTGTTGTAACTACATCAACTTGAAGTTTCTCTGCATCTCTATTACTTTCTCTCTCTCTCTCTCTCTCTTCAGTATCAGATATCAACCAACTCTACGGTACCTGCGTAACAATCGACTGGGCCTTGTTGGTTGAACTTGATGAGTGGGGCGAGCCGGAGTCTTCTCTTTTTGTTCAGTTTCCCCTCGTCAGCCAGACGCTTCTGAAAACTCTATATATAATCCACAACATGTGACTTACCATGTTGATGTTCAGCTGGTCCATCTTAGTCGCCAGGGAAGGTTCTTTAGGGCGGGCTTGGACGGATCTCTGAAATAGGTCTCTCTTATGTTTTTCTCAGAGGCAGACACACATACAGATATTAACTTACCGGCTTCTGAGGATGACCGGCTGAAGGAAGGCGTCGACGGAGGGCTTGGTCCAACCATAACATCGGCCTGAAAAACCACCGTGGGAGGTGCAGGAACGGTCTTACTTGAGTCTGACGGGCGTCCTGAGCAGGGTGCTGGTCCTTGTGGCAGTCTGAAGAGCCTCAGCATCAGCCAGTCGCTGAAAACGAGGAGGATTCGTCTTCTAGACAGTTTGCCTAAGGTCTCTCGTTTTCGCGCTTTCTCTTCATCTCTGACCCGTTTCGTCTATCTTCGCAAACCTAGTGACCTGGGCGCTCAAAGAGAGGTTCATAAGCGGGATGTGGTTGCCAAAAGTTGCCCAAGCGGCCTTCAGTTGACGAAAAAGCGGTCCACGCGAAACTTGATTGCTCCTTTCTCTCAGCCTATCTTTCGTTTTCTCTCTTTTTCTTTCTATCTTTCTTTCTCACTCTTTTTCTCTCACCTGATCCTAGCACTTCTCCGCCAGCTGTCCCAAATCCCAGCATCCAAGCAGTCCACAGCATCCCCAAGGTTGACGTGGCACTTCCAACTGTAGACATCACCGA
The DNA here is from genome assembly GCA_022343465.1 of Oscheius sp. G VE-2021. Classification (NCBI taxonomy): domain Eukaryota; kingdom Metazoa; phylum Nematoda; class Chromadorea; order Rhabditida; family Rhabditidae; genus Oscheius; species Oscheius sp. G VE-2021. Next base: position 6,197,122 of record JAJQXH010000029.1, on the reverse strand, counting down.
CCTCCTGCATCGTGGCCCATTCCATAGTCTCCAGACAGTCCACGATCGCCTTGTTTTTTCTGAAAAAAAAAAGTTTAATAGTTTTAAATATATATTAAATAACGCAACAAATAGGATAATCTCCCCAGTTTAAGGTTGTTCTGGCTGGGGTCGTCGGAGAGATTGAGAGACCCTTACCTTATCAGAAGAATAGGGATCATTGTCCTCGTCGTCGTCAAAGTACACCGTCTGCTTCCGCAACTTGTTTTCAAGGAAATTGTTTTCTTTGCTGACACGGGCTTGTTAAAGGACTATTTCGACGTTTTAAAGGATTATTTTGTCGATTCAAGGGGCTATTTCCTTTATTTTAAGCGCTATTTACAATTTAAAGGATGTTTTGGTCAATTCAAAACACTATTTGGTCATTGGTCGTTATTGTTTGGTGAAGCGCGTATTTAGGTCAAACATAAAATTTTAATTTAAAAATGTGAAGCGAAAAGAAACTTACGTGCACGATAGTGGAAAACAGCTCCAGAGCCGCCATCAAACAATCATTTTTTAAAATAAAAAATGGGACGTATGTATGACGACCCCTAAATAAATTGTTTAAAATATATTATTTAAAAAGAAAAGGAAGAAACACAGAGAGTGGGAGAAATAACAGTGGGTAACACAAGTAAATGCCCTTTCCCCATAGGTACGTTCACACTTTTACGGTAACGGTTGTTCTCCATCTTATACAATTGCTTGACTAGCGCATAGATAAATTCAAAATTCTTCACAACAAGCTCAGAAAGCCGGTATTTAGAATGATTTTGGTAGAGCCACATGACATGTGAATAATGGCTAGGAGAAAGGCAGATCAAAGTTTTACTTTGTGAAAAAAACATTGGGTGTTTTCATGTATTGCTTTTTTGGATAGATTAGTATGTTTTATAACTCGACCATGGGGCATGATCAGTTAGTTCATCGCAAGCCTAGATCACAACTTACTATTTGGTTAATAGGCCGGAAACTCAAAAAGATTCAGATAAACTGCACGCTCTTTGGTTAATAAAATGTTGCAGAACAAAGAGCACTTATCGGTTGAGTAAATTATTTTAGAGTTTTGGTTTGAAAAGTGGAGGAGATAAATAGTGCAGGTCAAATTCGGACCACAAGAGAAAAGTAGGTTTCCTATGGACAATCGATGTTTCAGTTAAAAGATAATGGGTACGCGTTTGAATGAGTTTGCTTTCTTTCGTTGAGTTCAAAAGGAACATTGGGACTCCAAAAAGGCTGTCGAACAGTCAAGTCTACAGAACCGAAAAACATAGAAAACGCCGGTGCGAGATGATGCAACGAGAAAGTTCTTAAAGTTTTTCGAAAAGAATTAATTGAATACAAAAAGGGTGCAAAATTAAAAAAGGTGCTACGGGGGAAGTGCCATCTAACCATAATTGATCGACTCGGCCATACAGAGAGTGGACAATGCCCCTCGGAGTGCCCGCGTTGCGAGTGGCACATATGGTATAATAGCGAAAAAGGTCAAATGGCTCGGAGTTCTGGCTGATTAGACCTGTAAACAAGTCAAATGCCGGAAATAAAGGGTAACCCGGTTATGAAAACTGCAATACATCTAGTTCTAATTTGCATGCTTCAATCAACACTCAAACCGAGCATTTTAAAAATGTGAGCAAAATATGCACTTTTCTGAACGAGAGAATTCCGCGGTTTCTGGAATAAGATGGGCGTGTAGGATGAACCTGATTTCGGTAATTAAAAGGGAAGGGTGGTCTTAAAATTATGGGTCGGGACTTTCAAAAGCGAAGAAAATTTTCCAAATCAGGACGTGAAACACCACTAAGAATTGCAGCCCACCTGGCTGACACCCGCCTCACGCGCGCATGCACGAATTCTCTCTTTCTTTTTTCTCTCTCTCTCTCTCTTTCTCTTTCTCTGTCTCTCTCTTTCTCTCTCTCCAACACAGCCAGCGTCGCTGTCCACAATAGAAGGACTGTGGTACGCAGGCGGAGTCACGGCGGATGGCCGTGGGCCAGGGAGCGCGCACACCAAAGTGGCAAAGGGAACAGCTGCCCTTCGGAGTGCGCAAGTGGCACATATGGCCAAGGAGTCACAAGGTCAGACGATTCGGATTTCTGATCGATAAACCTGTAAGCAATCTTTGTGATCAATATTTGGCACTTGAGCCACGGCTGGCAGCAGGCAGTGACAGGCACCGTGCAAAGAGATTCTGCATTTTCAGGCTAAGGCTCTTCAGGCAGTGTTTGTGTTACAAAGAGAGGCAAGGTTTGATCTTTTGTCTAGTTTTTCTAAGCTTTTAAAAGGGATAAGTGATTAAAAATGACTCTCCTTGTGGTGCAACACAACTAATACAGAATTAAAGTTTTCTTTCTTTTTTTATATAAATTAACTGTAGTGTTTGTATTAGAATGTGTTCTGCAAAGGCGAACAGACAAAATTTGCAATTCAACAAAAACGGTCCATTAGTTGGCCGGACCAAAGTGGGAAAGGGAACAGCTGCCCTTCGGAGTGTGCAAGTGGCACATATGGCCAAGGAGTCACAAGGTCAGACGATTCGGATTTCTGATCGATAAAACCTGTAAACAATCTCAAGGCCGGGCACAATGGCTTTTACAATTTTGCATAAAGCAAGGGCATTTATATTTGCTTAAAAGTAAATCCAAGCCGACATGCTTCTACCAAAGTAAATGCCCCACAGATGAATTTGTCGTTGAAGACAGGCAATACCGTTGAATAAAGTTTTGCGAGTATGACGAAGGTACGTAGAGCTTTCTCTCTCTCTCTGTGTATGTGTGTCGTGCATTGGTAGAGTGACATAGTCTTAGAATTGAAAATCGATCTGTCGAATACTCAACCGTAGGGGTAAACAGTAAATAGCGGGCTAAAATCAAGCCACAGCGGAAGAGAGAATTCCATAACACCTCATTTAAATGTGTGAGCTTGGCAAAATACTAAATATAACGTTCTTATTTGATTAAATTCTTTCTGAAAGGCAAAACAGTGTTTACACAAATGGATTCCAGAGTTCAAAAGCCTATAAGTGGTGTCAAATGGACTGTCAGCGGTAGATCAAAAGCGAAGCCAATAGTCTAGAGTGAGAGAGCACGCGGAAAAGGGAGTGCGCAGAAAAGGCGAGCAAAAACAGCGTCTTACATGCTTTTCCATCTTTCTGGATTATCTGAAGGGCGAACGTTTAGTTGGGCTTAGAGTATAATGGAAAAGAAGTCCAATTTTGACAAAAGAAACATGATAATTAGACGGCGACGGGGTGTTGTCGCAATTCGACAGGCGCACGGCGAAGTGTCCGCGCAAGGGGCGGGGAGAGACGCAGTAGCCGCCGCCTGGCGGGAATTTCGAAAGTCTTTCGCTGCCTGCGCAAAAGGGGCAACTGCGGAATAGAAAACTTTTGCCTATCAACAGGTTTGCTTCTTTAAGAAATCTAGGCCAGGGAGCGCGCACACGCAATTTTGCAACAACAATTCTTTAAATGGAATCAGTGGACTCAATTCTCTTTTAATGACATTTGTGGCTAAATTCTGGAGCATGAGGAGGGAGTAAAGTGTGTCATAAGGTATGTTTTTTTCTATGCAGAAATGACACTATTATATAAAAGTCTGAAACCTTTTGAAGGGTTAAATTATGTAACCATTCCGTGAAAACTAATCGTATGTGACTAAAATTGGAATTTAAAAGGAATTTTTGCATTTTGTTGGATAGAAACCGCTTTAATTTAATTTTCCTTTTTGTGATTTCTGCTCTTAAAGGATAGCACAAACCTTAAAACAAACGATGTGATTCATCCAAATAGATAAAACCGGTTCTGTGATGATTGACAGCCAGTCTCTTTTTTAATTTTGGTATGTGATCAATATTTGGCTCTTGAGTCTCTCCCAGCAGGCAGTGACAGGCACCGTGCGAAAAGGTTCTGCATTTTCAGACAAAGACTCTTCAATCTGCCCTTGTGTTACAAAGAGTGGCAAGATTTGATTTTCTGTCTGGTTTTACTGGGCTTTTAAACGGATAAGTGATTGGCAAATACACAATTAAAGTTTTCTATCTTGTTTCTTAAACTGTTTTTTGTTGTAAACTAAAAATGTGTTTGGTATTAGAGGGTGCATCTACAGCACGTGGATTATCTAACAAAAATGGCCCATTAGTGGGCCGGACCAAAGGGGGAAATGGAACAGCTGCCCCTCGGAGTACGTACGTTGCGAGTGGCACATATGGCCAAGGAGCCACAAGGTCCCTTCGGAGTGCGCAAGTGGCACATATGGCCAAGGAGTCACAAGGTCAGACGATTCGGATTTCTGATCGATAAAACCTGTAAACAACCTCAAGGCCGGGCACAATGACTTTCACAATTTCGATAAAACAACAGCGGCTATAACCCAGGGCACTTCGTTTTGTTTGAAAGAAAATCCAAGCCCAGTTGGTAATAAATTGCTCCACAGAACAAAGTTTTTGTGTTGAAAACAGGCAATACCGTTTAATGAAATTGGACAACTTTGGGTACAGTATTCGAACTTGGATTTAAAAGTTAGAAAGCGTTAGTGGGAGCGAAATAGTCTAAGAGTTGAAAATCGATCTGCCTTATACTCAACCGTATGAGGAAAACAACGGACAATGATCAAAAACAACGGAAGATCGAATTCAATACGCATCATTTGAAGAAGTCAGTTTGAAAACGAAGAAAATAGGATATTATTATTTAGTTAAACCATTTTTAAAAACCAAAACAATGTATACTCAAATGTCAAAAAGCAATTGTAGCTATCCTCAATCGCTCTTTATGAACCATCGCTGTTTAAATGGATTAAATGTTAGTGGGTATATGGTTCCACACAGAGTAGCGGTAGATTAAAAGTGGCGCCAGTTCTTTTAGCTTGAGAGAGCACGCGGAAACAGGAGTGCACAGAGAAGGCGCCCAAAAACAACGTCTTACATGCTGTCCCGCTTTCAGGATTGTTTAAAGAGCGAATTGTTTTGGATATAGAGAATAAAGGTGAAGGAAGTCCGATTTTGACAAAGGAACATGATAATTAGGCGGCGACGAGGTATTGTCGACAGGCGCATGGCGAAATGTCCGCGCAAGGGGGCGGGGAGAGACGCAGTGGCCGCTGTCTGGCGGGAATTTCGAAACCCTTTCGCTGCCGGCGCAAAAAGGGCAACTGCGGAATAGAAATCTTCTGCCTATCAACAGGATTGTTTGTTTAAGAAATCGGGGATAAAACTGCAAAAGAAGGCAGACAAAACACCAACACTGGTCAGAATTCTGTGAGATCTACGATCAAGAAAAGCAGCAGATGTAAAAAATGGGTTTTTCGGTGAAAGAAACATTTGTTCATTTAACGTCCATATTCTTTAAGGGCCAACAACCCCGCTGACCAGGAAAATTTATATTTCTTATTATGCCTGATCATACCTTAAGGTCCTTAAGGAGCTGTTAAGGCCTAAACTTCATAACTCGGTTGATCCCTAGCCAATAATAATTTTGAGAGGTGTAGGATGAGCCTGACTTGGATAATGCGCATTAAAAGGGAAGGGTGGTCTTAAAATTATGTTTTGAAAATTTCGAAATCGTTGATAATTTTCAAAATCGGGACGGAAAACATCACTAGGACTTACATACTCTCTCCCTATCTTTCTCTCTCTCTCTCTCTCAAACACAGCCAACGTCGCTGTCCATAATAGAGGGACAGTGATACGACGGCGGAGTCACAGCGGATGGCGGCTGGGCCAGGGAGCGCGCACACGCGATTTTTCAAAACTGATTCATGGTGTGTCAGAAGGGAATAAAATGGAGTCTGCCAAAAGGTTTGTATTTTTATGCAGAAATGACACTATTAAATCCAATCAAATTTAACAAATCAGGTCTACTGACTCGACAAACCGATGGTTTAGCTTGTTGGAAACTCAGTCACATTCAACTACTAGTCTGAAACCTTTGGATGTTTGAAAAAAAAGTAAACATTTTGTGAAAAATAGTCGTATGTGGCTGAAATTATTCTACAGTTCTGCATTTTGTTGGATAGAAACCGCCTTAATTCAATTCCCCTTTTTTATTATGAAACTTCGGCGCTTAAAAGATAGATAAATATAAGGCAAAACAATTTCATTTAGCCAAATATATAAGAACCGGTTTCTTTTTCATTTTTCATGCTTTGAATTTTTGGTCTGTGATCAATATTTGGCACTTGAGTCGCATGGCTGGCAGCAGGCACCGTGCGATGAGGTACTGCGTTTTCAGACAAAGACTCCTTCAGGCAGCCTTTTTGTTACAAAGAGGGGCAAAGTTTGATCTTTTGTCTAGGTTTACTAAGCTTTGAAAAGAGTTACGTGATTAATAATGACTTTTCTTGTAGTGCAATACAACTAATACAGAATTAAAGTTTTCTTTCTTGGTTTTCCAAACTTTCTTTTCTTGTAAATTAAAAAATGGTTTGGGTTTAGTGTGTGTTTAAAGGGTTCGTCTACAGTACGAGTTATAAAAGGCAATCCAACAAAAACGGTCCGTTAGTTGGCCGAACCAAAGTGGGGAGAAGAACAGCTGTCCATCGGAGTGTGCAAGTGGCACATATGGCCAAGGAGTCACAAGGTCAGACGATTCGGATTTCTGATCGATAAAACCTGTAAACAATCTCAAGGCCGGGCACACTGAGTTACACAATTTCGATAAAACAACAGCGGCTACAACCCAGGGCACTTGATTTTGTTTGAAAGAAAATCCAAGCCCAGTGGGTAGTCAATTGCTCTGCAGTGTTGGAACTTGGTTTTAAACGTTACAAAGTTCCAGAGAATTTGTGACTGGAATTTCGAAAGCTCGGTTGATGGACGAGTTGGGGCAACGCAGTCAATGAAGAAGAAATCGATCTGTCGAACAATCGTCTGTTAGAAAGGATAGAACGTTGTCAATCTCATGACTTTTATCCCAAATATGAGTGAAAACGTCTAAAAGAAGGTCTTAATGTTATATAAAGAGAAAAATATAACATTTAAATTTATTATTTAAATTTAAATCATTTAACATATTCGCTCAATGCGAGTTCAATTCCTACGATTGTAGATAGGAAAAGGGATGGATTCTTCAATTTGGTGGACTTGGCAAAAATCAAGCGGAAAGTTCGAAAGGATAGTCTCTTGTGAAGTATTTTTCATTTATGTAATGATAAATGTTTTAAACAACATATTTGTTAAATTTGTATTCCCAACGTTTACCTACAAAGAAGACTTTCGTGCATTGGTGAGTGCAAAATAGTCTAAGAGTTGAAAATCGATCAGCCGAATACTCAACCGTTGGGGAAAACAGTAAACAACGGGCTAAGATCAAGACACAGCGGAAGAGAGAAGTCCATATGTTAATGTCTGAGCTTGGGAAAATACTAAATATAACGTTCTTATTTGATTAAATTCGTTCTGAAAGGCAAAAAAAGTGTTTACAGAACTGGATTCCAGAGTTCTAAAGCCTATAATTGGAGTCAAATGTAGTGTCAGTTAAAGGATAGTGAGAATAGTCCCGCACAGAATGACGGTAGATCAAAAGCGAAGCCGATAGTCTAGAGTGAGAGAGCACGCGAAAATAGGAGTGCCCAGAGAAGGCGCCCAAAACCAGCGTCTTACATGCTTTCCCACTTTCAGGATTGTTTAAAGAGCGAATTGTTGGTTGGATATAGAGAATAAAGGCAAAATAAGTCCAATTTTGACAAAAGAAACGTGATAATTAAGCGGCGACCGGGTATTGTCGCAATTCGACAGGCGCATGGCGAAATGTCCGCGCAAGTGGTGAGAGACGCAGGGGCCGCTGTCTGGCGGGAATTTCGAAACTCCCACTCTGCCCGCGCAAAAAGGGCAACAGCCGTGATTAGCAAATTTGAATTTTCAGAAAGAGAGAGAGAGAGAGAGGGAGAGAGAAAGAGAGAGTGAGTAAGAGAGAGTGAGAATGACAGAGAGAAAGAGAGGAAGGAGAGAGAGAGATCAATTTCGATTGGAAAGTAATGTCCCCGAGTCGGGAAAGAATGGGCGAAAACAGTCGGGGGAGGGACATCGATCTGTCCTTTCTCGCCAGATGTTACGGCCGACAAAGGGATGACACGGCCTCAGACAAAGGAAAACGTAAACATTTTTCACGCGCAGCCCGATAATCAAAACAAATCTGCGGGATCTGCGGTTGTAAACCCACGAGTCTTTCTGACAAGGGTATCCAGCCGTTCCAAAAAATATTGAAAGAGAAATAAGGTGAAATAAAGTAAATTTCATTCTATTTCTGTATAAATCACTTTCAAAAATTCGTGAATTTGGCATAAACTTTAGTTGAATTTAGCAGATATGCATAAAATTCGAGTAAGCCCAAAACAGTAAGTAAAGTATTGATAAAATCCTTTAAAAATTGATTTTATGAAATTTAAAACATCAGAAATAAATAAGGTTGATGAAACTTAACAATTTTAATGTATCATTTCAATTTATCGCAAAATTTAATGAAATAGGGTGATTTACTGTGAATTATAACCAAATTTAAGAAAAATTGGAATTTCACAATTTGCAGGCGAGAAAAGGGAGTGCCACTTTCGAAATATCTCCGTCGGGGGTGTGTTTGGCGGGATATTCAAAAACTCCGCCGCCAGCCATAAAAGGCCGTGATGGAAGAAAGTTCATGGTACAGTATTCCAGAAAATGAAAAAACGTCGATTTATGGAAACTGCCTTAATTAAGCTCCAATATTTCTTATAAATAACGCTTAGAAGACATTGACCTTGGCATTAAACTGTGAGAAGATTGGCATTTTTGTCATTTAATGAGTATTGGGCCTTATTCTAATGACGAACTGATTGGTCCCTGTGTAAAAATGTTTTGATGAAGTTTGAGAGTAGTTATAAATAGCAGCTACGTTCCGGCTCAATTGAAATATGCAGAAGGTCTCAAAACTTTAGCGTGGAGACAGTCGACCTCTTAAAGTGCAAAGGGCGCCGAAGAGGGGTCCGCATGTGCGCCGCGTGCGCCGATGACGAAACAGTCGCAGACACAGCTGGCCGGCAGAAAACCAAGTAAGGGGTAGATAAAATGAAGAAACCGGATTTTTGTGTGAAATTGAAGTTATGAGATTGCCACAATAAATTATCCATTAAACATAAAAGAGATTTGATTTGAATCAGCGAAAGCTGTAGTCTTGTTTCGAGAGGCATTTGAAAAGTCTAATTTGAACAATGGTTTTGCTGTTTCTCAAACTTGCCGCTAGAATAAGAGACATGATGGGTAACGCAATAAACAGTTTGGAAAATCCTTCAAAGAAAGAATTCTGCCAATTGATTGGCTTTAATTCACATAATAGGTAAGGAATTGAGCAGCAACGGACAACCGCCCGTACGACGAATTTCGCACCCGCGGTGAGCTTTGAATGACGTTTGGGAAAACAGGTCGATCGAAATGTGGAAAAAACATTATCAGAAAGGAAGACGAATTCCTTTTTAGCAGCTGTTGTTAACGACAATTGATAATTCTTCTGAGTGAGAGAAGAGGATTGCAAGAAAATGGAGCGTTGAGAATAACGGTAATGTCCATTGGCTGGAGCTTGTGGAGGCTATTTCCCTCTCTCTCTCTCTCTCTCTCTCTCTCTCTCTCTTTCTCTCTCTCTCTCTCTCTCTCTTTCTCACATCTTGGGAACCACTTTAAGTGAATTGGTTAATTCTAAGCGAGTTGAACAGACAACATACGCACAAACTGAAAGGGCCACATACCGACTGGTTGGGCGGGTTACATATCTGAGCACGGAAGTGAAGCTGGCGGCCAAGGAGAGAATCACGTTTCGGAAACAACCGCTAGTGCAAACGTGCCGCGAGCGTTGCAAAAAAACGCTTTTAGGAAAAAAAAGGTTCATCGAAATGTTCAAAACAGTTCATTGAGGAGGAGAAACGAAATTGGCTTGTGAGGCGCCATTCTATGCGTGCGAGATGTTCTGTCAAATGTTCTGGTGGATATAAAAAATGGGTCAGATATTACGGTTCCCTACAAGGATATCCTTCTGCCGCCCTGTAAAACAGCGTTTCAGCCTACAAACACCTACAAACAGGCGGCCTGTGGCCGTTTACAGCCGCTGAGGCGGTCGCATCACTGTCCTTGTACTCTGCGTCTCTAACCCGCTTCTCGGCCATCTGGCACTGGCCGAGAGCGCTTAGACGGTCGCGATGTAACCCCAGCGAGCAGAAAAAGGCGGCCTACGACAGCTCCATCCCATAGTATTCTGACGCCAACTCAGAAGACAAGTCACCGAATTTCTCCGTATGTGTGAGAACGCTTCGGGAGTCAACCGCCATCCTTAGGTCTTAGTGTTTCTGAGAAAATGAGTGCTCAAGTCTTGATCGCATTCAACGCTAAAAATCAGCCAAAAAACATACTTTCGCCAATTTGGAGTGGACTCTTTTGACTTTTTCTTATATTAAAAAACTTTAAAAAAGTTTTTCAAAATAATATATAACAGTTTGGGTTGTCTTTGCCATTCCAGGTGACGGGCATCGAGTTTTTGGTCGTCACTTTTGAGAGTTCAATGTTCCCATTTTAAAAGACGCAGATGACTCTGGTAGTCTGACACTGTAGCGCCGCGCGTTTCACACCCGTACGAGTACGGCGGCCGCAGAAAGTGTAGTTGATAAGCATTATTGTGTGAAAAAGCGATTAGGAAAAGAATGGGTGGTTTGGTTCAGGGTTGGATAAAAAGAGAACAAAAAATCCAACTCCAATATGATTACCCAACATCAATTGAAATTCGTCAACATATAAAAAGAAATCTCTCCTAAATTTATTACTTTTTAACCAGCATCTATTTTGTCACTAGAAAATAGAAAACCAAACCACCGCAGCCTTTTTCGAAACAAACTCATAAAGATAATTGGTAACATTGTTTTGAGTTTAAATAATTGAGAGTACGGTGAAAAAAATAAATGAACCGAAAAGCAATAATGGTAATGATGAGGTAAAGGCGCATAAGCTATTTTTAAAGTGGCACATTAAAAAATTCTCAGTTGACATGGATAAAATTCAGAAAATTAGTGTAGAAATGTTATTAGTAAGAACAAAAGTTAATGAAACTGCTATTCTGAGACGCTTTTAAAAGTTGATTAAATGGTGACGAGTAGCTTTGATGTGTTAATAAAAACTTGTTTAAATACTAATTTTTAACTAAGGAAATATAGTGAACTAGTGGAAATCTACTTGTATCAATTGATAAGTAAACAACTAATTTAGTTCTGCAAATGTTATGTGGTCAAATTTAAACAAGAGTGTGGTTAGGCCTGCTTAAAAATTCTATATTTAAGTGTTATGTAGCTTTCTGAAGCTTAAATAGTAGGAACACAATTGCTGAAATACGCTAGACTACCTATATTCAGAATTTCATTACTGTTTAATTAATTTAATAAAAGTATAATCTACAACAAACGTCAGTTGTCATGAATAAAAAGAAGAATACTAGTATAAGCAACAATGTTTACAGTAAAACATACAACTAAAAAGCAGAAGAGTTAAAGTTTCAAAACACAACGTTTAAAACAATGAATTTTAGTAGAGAAAAAGAGAGAGAACCGCATCGCGGGGAAGAAAAGGAGAGAATGACTGACTGATCGCTGTGATTGGCATGCTAATAACAGCCTATAATGCAATGCTAATTGTAATGACTTAACAAATAGAAAGAAATGACTGGCTAATTGATATGTTAATTAATCTTGAGGTCAATTTTGTACAAAATCAGTTGAAACTCAATTTCCACAAAATAAAACAATTTCTTCCAACGAAAAAGTTGTTTAAAACAAGATTTTGATCACTTTTTCTGTTGACAGCTTAAAAAATAGTATTTAAGACAGTAGTTCTGTAAGGATCGAACAATTTTGCCACCCCTTGCGACATAGGAAAAATCGATAATCGTGGATTTTGCCCAAACTTGGTCAAAAACATGTATTTGACCTAAAACATTATTCTGAGATGTTTGGGTCAATATCGATTATTCTAATCACACTCTTGTTTAAATGGACCACATACCATTTGCGGAACTGGCTCCTCTCGGAGTTTAGTTAAAACAACTAAATTAGTTGTTTACTTATCGATTGATACATCTACTCCACTAGTTTCCACTAGTTCGCTCATTATTACCATTATTGCTTTTCGGTTCATTTATTTTTTTCACCGTACTCTCAATTATTTAAATTCAAAACAATGTTACCAATTATCTTTTTTGTTTTTTAACTCTTAAATTTCCAGATCTTTCTTTTATATTTTTTCGGTCAAAATTCGAAGTGAAAAATGACCCAGGAAAAACGTCAAAAAATTGCAATTACACTAAAATCCGTATATAGACCTGTCAACAGAAAAAGTGATCAAAATCTTGTTTTAAACAACTTTTTCGTTGGAAGAAATTGTTTTATTTTATGGAAATTGAGTTTCAACTGATTTTGTACAAAATTGACCTCAAGATTAATTAACATATCAATTAGCCAGTCATTTCTTTCTATTTGTTAAGTCATTACAATTAGCATTGCATTATAGGCTGTTATTAGCATGCCAATCACAGCGATCAGTCAGTCATTCTCTCCTTTTCTTCCCCGCGATGCGGTTCTCTCTCTTTTTTCTCTACTAAAATTCATTGTTTTAAACGTTGTGTTTTGAAACTTTAACTCTTCTGCTTTTTAGTTGTATGTTTTACTGTAAACATTGTTGCTTATACTAGTATTCTTCTTTTTATTCATGACAACTGACGTTTGTTGTAGATTATATTTTTATTAAATTAATTAAACAGTAATGAAATTCTGAATATAGGTAGTCTAGCGTATTTCAGCAATTGTGTTCCTACTATTTAAGCTTCAGAAAGCTACATAACACTTAAATATAGAATTTTTAAGCAGGCCTAACCACACTCTTGTTTAAATTTGACCACATAACATTTGCAGAACTAAATTAGTTGTTTACTTATCAATTGATACAAGTAGATTTCCACTAGTTCACTATATTTCCTTAGTTAAAAATTAGTATTTAAACAAGTTTTTATTAACACATCAAAGCTACTCGTCACCATTTAATCAACTTTTAAAAGCGTCTCAGAATAGCAGTTTCATTAACTTTTGTTCTTACTAATAACATTTCTACACTAATTTTCTGAATTTTATCCATGTCAACTGAGAATTTTTTTAATGTGCCAGTTTAAAAATAGCTTATGCGCCTTTACCTCATCATTACCATTATTGCTTTTCGGTTCATTTATTTTTTTTTCACCGTACTCTCAATTATTTAAACTCAAAACAATGTTACCAATTATCTTTATGAGTTTGTTTCGCAAAAGGCTGCGGTGGTTTGGTTTTCTATTTTCTAGTGACAAAATAGATGCTGGTTAAAAAGTAATAAATTTAGGAGAGATTTCTTTTTATATGTTGACGAATTTCAATTGATGTTGGGTAATCATATTGGAGTTGGATCTTTTTGTTCTCTTTTTATCCAACCCTGAACCAAACCACCCATTCTTTTCCTAATCGCTTTTTCACACAATAATGTTTATCAAGCGCAGCGTGTGATTTGGGTTGAGTTGGCCCCTGTGTATAGTTGTTTAGGTTTTAAAACTCTTCAAAAAGTTAGCAGTTAGCAAAAAAGTTAGCAAAAAGTTAGGGGTGTAGGAAACCCCTCACATACCAGTGGAAACACACAAATCATAAAAAATTGATGTTTACATATGATATGTTTCGCTTTGCACGGACAAGTTTTGGTGTTGGCGTTCAAGAAAAAGTTTCTCAGAATGTATAATTACACCACTTTTTCAACTTCACAACTGGTTTCAACGAGTGGATTTCGAGATAGACTGTCCTAAACCTTAAATCAATGAGTTTTCATTAGAAATGGTCATTTACGTGAGAATTAACCCACGTGATGAGTCCATTTGCGGGTCATTCTTCCTCATTTTTCCTTCGCTGGTAGGTTGGTTCTTCATTTTCTCTCTAAAAAACTTCAACCGAAGGGGTGGGCGCGCCTGCGCCCACTTCTCTTTTGCCCAAATTGTTAAGAAAACATTGTTTTAGGGTTCACCCACGTATTTTTAAAATCCTATAGTTAAAATTTGAGGGGACAGAGGTATCTCTGAACATAAATTGAGGGCAAACTGGCCTTAGGGCAACTGCATCTTTCTTGATATTTCGCTAAAAACAAACAAAGAAGGATGTGTTGGCACAGTGTGAAAGGGGAAGCCACAGTATATACTGTAGCTGGTTAGGTGGATCAGTAAACCCAACTGTGTTGGAGGGAAAGACTAAGCTTATCGAGCGCAACGCGAAGCGCTGCGTGTGATTTAGGTTGAGTTGACCCCTGTGTATAGTTATTGAAGTTTTAAAACTCTTCAAAAATTAGAATATATGTGGGGACAAATTGCGCCTAAATGAAACATCCAACTCCAGAGATCGATTCTTCATGCGCAGACAACTCGAATGGTGCATCACAATGTGTAAAAAAACCCTCACATACCAATGGAAACACAAAAATCATAAAAAAATTATGTTTACATATGATATGTTTCGCTTCGCACGGACAAGTTTTGGTGTTGGCGTTCAAGTAACAGTTTCTCAGAATGCATAATTACACCACTTTTTCAACTTCACAACTTGTTTCAACGAGTGGATTTCGAGATAGACTGTCCTAAACCTTAAATCAATGAACTTTCATTAGAAATGGTCATTTACGTGAGAATTAACCCACGTGATGAGCCCATCTGCGGGTCATTCTTCCTCATTTTTCCTTCGCTGGGAGGTTGGTTCTTCATTTTCTCTCTAAAAAATTTCAACCCAAGGGGTGGGCGCGCCTGCGCCCACTTCTCTTTTGCCCAAATTGTTAAGAAAACATTGTTTTTGGGTTCACCCACCTATTTTTAAAATCTTATAGTTAATATTTGAGAGTTTTATAAACCCGTTAGTGACATTAAAATTATATATGTTTAAGTGATAAAAAAACATTGTAAATTCACACGCTAGCTAGAAGAAAGGGTTTGTGGTCGTTGAGGCAACAGAAGTAGCTAAGGGCATTTAGCAAGAAAACTCTTTGGCACAGTGTGAGACGGGAAGCCACAGTATGGGGCGATACTGTAGCTTGTGTTAGGTGGATCAGTAAAACCAACTGTGTTGGAGGGAAATACTAAGCTTACATCGCGCGCAGCGCTAAGCGCTGCGTGTGATTTGGGTATTTATTTAGGTTTGAAAACTCTTCAGGATCTTTTTAGATGATCAAGTGGGCCAAGCAAACGAGTTTATCGTTCGTTTTTAAGTTAAACTCGAATTTCAGCTAGTTAATATATTTTCAAGTTTCATTCTTCGTACATAATGGGCTTCGTCTTTTGCCATAAACAATGAAAAATCTTGTATTCGGTTGTGTAAGTTTTCCATAGTCACGAGTTTTATCTTATTTTAAGAGCAACAATAAACTGATCGAT
Source organism: Oscheius sp. G VE-2021 (assembly GCA_022343465.1). Lineage (NCBI taxonomy): Eukaryota > Metazoa > Nematoda > Chromadorea > Rhabditida > Rhabditidae > Oscheius > Oscheius sp. G VE-2021. The sequence continues at coordinate 6,181,677 of JAJQXH010000029.1, read as the reverse complement.
TCTTAACCAGCAGCTGATTTCACTGAGATATGGAAATTTTATGATGAATCCTTGAAAAGCAGATGGACCAATTTTGCAAGTACTCTACAAGAACTAATTTTCCATTCAGGCAGATTACCTTCATTTTAACAGCAGAATCCTAACATAGTGAGTCGGCCAAGGAATGCCTTTCACAGAGCAGTGTCCAATAAGGCTGGCTCATTTTGTTATGGTCTAACCTGAAAGACAACGCTGAAAAAGGACAATGTCTTCCAAGCCGATGGTGACCCTTGATGTCTTTCTCATAAGCTCCGTCTCTGGATCCAATCGTGGGATGAAAAGACGTTTCATTACCAAAACGACAGTTTCAGATCATCTAACAAGAACCGAATAGAACACCTTCCACTGCATATTCTTCTGAAAGGATGTGCTCAGACTCTTGAATCCACTACGTCTGCAAGAAGAGTTATTTCATAGAGGTATATCAGATGGCTCATCTTCTGGAAAAATAATTTTCAGTGCGCATTACCCAATGTTTTATGAACCCCAGTCGAACAAGACTTCTGACTTCCTAAGGTTGCGTCTCCAAAAGAGCCTAACTCTGAATGAAACAATCAATACAAAGGTAATTTTCAGCTACATTTTATATTCAGATGTCTCTTATTCATTCACAAATTTACATCTTCTTTGTCTTTTCAGGTTAACTTTGTTGCCTGAGCCATTGGACAAAAATGGAGATATCTGAACTACAAAAATGTATGGAATACTTGCCTGCAGCAAAATCAACAAAGACAAGAGATATGTTATGATGCAAGGAATCGTTGTTCTTCAGAAGTGGAGAGACTGACACGCAAGTACTTTCTAAACTCCAGTTCAGGCAGGTTACCTTCATTTTAACAGCAGAATCCTAACATAGTGAGTCAGTCTCGGAATGCCTTTTACAGAGCAGTGTCCAATAAGGCTGGCTCACTTTGCTATGGTCTAATCTGAAAGACAACGCTGAAAAAGGACAATATCTTCCAAGCCGATGGTGACCCTTGATGTCTTCCTCATAAGCTTCGTCTCTGGATCAAATCGTGGGATGAAAAGATTTTTTATTACCAAAAAGACAGTTTCAGACCATCAACCGAGAACCGAACCGCACATCTTCCACTCCGTCTTCTTCAGGATGTTCTCAGATACTTCAATATCTCACATCTGCAAAAAGATAAACTTTTTCATAGAGGTATACCAGATGTCTCATCTTCTGCAAAACTATTTTTCAATGCTTCTTTACCCAATGTTTGATGAACCCCAGTCGAACAAGACGTCTGACTTCCTAAGGTTGCGTCTCCAAAAGAGCCTAACTCTGAATGAAACAATGAATAGCCAAAGGTACTTTTTAGCTACATTTTATATTCAGATGTCTCTTATTCAACCCCAAACTTCACATCTACTTTGTCTTTTCAGATTAACTTTGTTGCCTGAGTCATTGGACAAAAATGGAGATATCTGAACTACCAAAACTTATGGAATATTCGCCTGCAGCAGAAGTAAGAGATATTTTATGATGCAAGGAATCGTTGTTCTTCTGAAGCGGATATAGCAACCTACACGCAAGTACTTTCTAAACTCCAGTTCAGGCAGATCACCTTCATTTTAACAGCAGAATCCAAACATTGTGAGCCGGCCAAGGAATGCCTTTCACAGAGCACTGTCCAATAAGGCTGGCTCACTTTGTTATGGTCTAATCTGGAAGACAACGCTGAAAAAGGACAATGTTCCTCATAAGCTCCGTCTCTGGATCCAATCGTGGGATGATAAGACTTTGTTGGGTTGAACGAAAGACAACGACTGAAACATGATAGAACCTCTAAGAAAATCGTCATCACTGGTGTATTCATCATCAGTCTCGTCTCCCGATAAAATCGTTGGTTGATATAGCTTTTTGTTACCAAAACGACACTTTCAGATTATCTCATGAGAAACCGAACAGAACACCATCCACTCCATATTCTTCTGAAAGGATGTTCTCAGACTCTTGAATCCATCACGTCTGCAAGAAGAGAAACTATTTCATAGAGGTATATCAGATGTCTCATTTTCAGCAAAAATATTTTTTCAGTGCTCCGTTACCCAATGTTGCTCCGTAATCCAAACCTGAGTTGAACAAGATACCTAACTTCCAAAGACTGCGTCTCTTGAAGAGCCTACCTCTAAAAAACTTTCTCATAGAGGTATGTTCGATGTCCCCTCTTCTATATAAACTATTTTTCAGTGAATCTGTTCCTAATATTTGCAAAACTTCCCCAAAGGTTGATAATAAGGATTAACTGGAGTGGAATTGCCGTTCCTCTATAACATTCTAAATACTCAGAAAAACATTTGTGTGAGTAATTCATATTTTTAACAATCATAATATTTTTATGAAAACAATTAAATTTCAGACGATGCCGCTGTCCTTCTAATTAATTTGAATCCAAACAATCAGGAATTTTTCAAAAAAACAAATATCTATGAGCCCGTATTCCACTCCAACACAGTCGGTTTCATTGATCCACCTAGCACTAGCTACAGTAACGCCCCGTACTGTGGCTTCCCGTCTCACACTGTGCCAAAGAGTATTTCCTTGCTACATGCCTTTAGCAATTTCTTTTGCGGCCACCACCACTAATCTTTCCATCTACCTAGCGTGCAAATGTACAATGTCTAGTGTCACTTAAAACATGTAAATTCAAATGTCTGTAACGGGTTTATAAAAAATAGCGGAAGGCCTAATGTAGATGTAGTTCACTTATATTTCGCGTATGCGTTAGGCTCAAGAAGCACAAATCGATAACGGTTAGAGTCCTGTGTCTACGAGAAATTAACTAGATTTCGACAAGTTCACTATATTTCCTTAGTTAAAAATTAGTATTTAAACAAGTTTTTATTAACACATCAAAGCTACTCGTCACCATTTAATCAATTTTTTAAAAGCGTCTCAGAATAGCAATTTCAATAACTTTTCTTCTTACTAATAACATTTCTACACTAATTTTCTGAATTTTATCCATGTCAACTGAGAATTTTTTTAATGTGCCAGTATAAAAATAAAACAACTGCGGCCGAAGGCAATGTAAATCACTTTTTCCTCATTTTGACGGTTTTTGAAAATGTTTTGTGTTTTTCGTGTGTTTTTACTTGCCTTCTTTATAACTATGTGTAAAGATGCTGTTTTCAGAATTAGTTCGACGTTATGAATGTACATCACTGTGAGGAGGAACAAGAACCGCCGCAGAACAAGCGCCACTGGGTGGATACTATTCCCCTTCGCAGGTTTTCTAGTAACGATTATACGCCACACCCCAAAAATGTGATTCCAAAATAGCTACTGAAGCGTAAATTCTGCTAATTTTCTATCTCCAAATGTCATATTTGTCCTGAAAATACGCGATTGAACTCTAAAAGTAGCCAGATTTCGTAAATTCTTACCTAAAAGATTATATTCGAAGGGTAGCACTGCAAATACCTTTAAAATAATGACATTATCGCAACAGTTGCGGTTCCCAATTTTGATCACTCGCCTCAGAACCGGATTTTGCACAAAAACTGTAAATTTGTAACCTAAATTTAGCAAATGTGCTGTGTAATCGTTTTTCAATCAAAATGAGCGTTAAATCATAAATAAATAAAATAACTCTTTCATAGAAAATACATCCATGTTTATCCATATTTATCCAAATCCATGTTTATCAGTGTTTATGAGTATGTTTTTTTTGCTGATTTTGTTCTTGAATGCGATCGAGACTTGGGGCACTGATTTTCTCAAAAAGACTATGACCTGTGGATTGCGTTTGACTCCCGAAGCGTTCTCACACATACGGGGAGGTTCAATGACTTGTCTTCTGACTTGTCGTCAGAATACTATAGGATGTAGCTTTCGTAGGCCGCCGTTTTCTGCTCGCTGGGGTTACATCGCGACCGTCTAAGCGCTCTCGGCCAGTGCCAGATGGCCGAGAAGCGGGTTAGAGACGCAGAGTACAAGGACAGTGATGCGACCGCCTCAGCGGCTGTAAACGGCCACAGGCCGCCTGTTTGTAGGTGTTTGTAGGCTGAAAAGCTGTCTTACAGGGCGGCAGAATCCTTCTAGGGAGCCGTAACATCTGCCCCATTTTTCACATCCTCCAGAACATTATACAGAACATCTCTCACGCTGAGAATGGCGCCTTTCGTTTCTCCTCCTCCGTCGATTGTTTTGAACTTTTCGACAAACCTCTTTTTTCCTGGGGGGGGGGCGCCAGCTACACTTCCGTGCTCAGATTTGTAACCCGCCCAACCAGTCGGTATGTGGCCCTTTTCGTTTGGGCGTCTGTTGTCGGTTCAACTCGCTTAGAATTAACCAATTTACTTAAAGTGGTTCCCAAAATGTGAGAAAAAGAAAGAGAGAGAGAGGGAAATAGCCTCCACAAGCCCCAGCTGATGGACACTACCGTCACTCTCAACGCTCCATTTTCTTACAATCCTCTTCTCTCACTCAGAAAAATTTCAATTTTCGTTAACAGCAGCTGCTAAAAAAGAATCCGTCATCGTATAATGTTTTTTCCACAACTCGATCGATTTTCTTTTCCCAAACGTGATTCAAAGCACAACTCGTCGCACGGGCGGTTGTCCATCGCTGCTCATTTCCTAACCCATTATGTGAATTAAAACCAATCAATTGGCAGAATTCTTTCTTTGAATGATTTTCCAAACAGTTTATTTTGTTACCCATCATTTTTCTTGTTCTAGCGGCAAGTTTGTGGAACAACAAAACCATTGTTAAAATTAGACTTTTCAAATGCCTCTCGAAACAAGACAACAGCTTTCGCTGAATCAAATCAAATACCTTTTATATTTAATGGATAATTTATTGTTGCCATCTCATAACTTCAATTTCACAGAAAAATCCGGTTTCTTCATTTTATCTACCCCTTACTTGGGTGTCTGCCGGCCAGCTGTGTCTGCGACTGTTTCGTCATCGGCGCACGCGGCGCACACGCGGACCCCTCTTTAAATGATAAAAATGCCATACGCAAAACACTATTTATTGTGACTGCCAATTTTCTCCCAGTTTTATGCCAAAGTCAATCTTTTAAAGTGTCATTTATCAGAAATGTTGTAGCTTGATTAAGGCAGTTTCCATAAATCGGCGTCTGTTTCATTTTCTGGATTACTGTACCATGAACTTTCTTCCATCACGGCCTTTCAGGCTGGCGGCGGAGTTTTTGAAAATCCCGCCAAACACATCCCCGACGGCGATATTTCGAAAGTGGCACTCCCTTTTCTCGCCTGCAAATTGTGAAATTCCAATTTTTCTTAGTTTTGGTTATTAGTCACAGACAATCACCCTATTTCATTAAAATTTGCGAGAAATTGCAATGATATGTTAAAATCGCAAAGTTTCATCAACCTTTTTCATTTAAGTTGTTTTAAAAATTATTAAATCACTTTTTAAAGGGGTTTCTCGACATTTTACTTGTTGTTTTCGGTTTACAAGCGTTACTAACTAAATTCAATTAAAGTTTAGGCACAATTCATGGATTTTTGAAAGTGATTTATACGGAAATGGAATAAAATTTCCTTTCCTTCCCCTTTTTATCTTTCAATATTTTCAGAACGGCCGGATACGCTTGTCAGAAAGACTCGTGCCTTTACAACCGCAGATCCCGCAGATTTGTTTTGATTATCGGCCTGCGCGTGAAAAATGTTTACATTTTTCCTTTGTCTGGGGCCTTGTCATCCCTTTGTCGGCCGTCACATCTGGCGAGAAAGGACAGATCGATGTCCCTCCCCCGACTGTTTTCGCCCATTCTTTCCCGACTCCGGGGACTTTACTTTTCCAATAGTAATTGATGTTTATTTCTCTCCCTCTCTCTCTATCTCTCTCTTACTCTTTAGCTCTCTCTCCTCCCCTTTGTCTTTCTCTTCTCTCTCTCTCTCTCTCTCTCTCTCTCTCTCTTTCTCTCTCTCTCTCTTGCTTAAAATTCAAATTTGCTAATCACGGCAGTTGCCCTTTTTGCGCGGGCAGCGAAGGAGTTTCGAAATTCTCGCCAGACAGCGGCCACTGCGTCTCTCACTCCTCGCGCGGACACCTCGCCATGCGCCTGTCGAATTGCGACAATACCCCGTCGCCGCCTGATTATCATTATTCTTTTGTTAAAATTGGACTTATTTTACTAGGATACTCTATGCCCAACTAAAATTTCGCCTTTCAGATAATCCAGAAAGACGGAAAAACATGTAAAATACCGTTGTTGGGCGCCTTCTCTGCGCACTCCTGTTTCCGCGTGCTCTCTTACGCTAAAACATTGGCGCCATTTTTGATCTACCGCTATTCTGTGTGGAACCATATACCCACAAACATTTAACCCACTTAAACAGCGATAGTTCATAAAGAGCGATTGAGGATAGCGACAATAGCTTTTAGACATTTGAGTATACATTGTTTTGCTTCTTAAAAATGGTTTAACAAAATAATAACATCCTATTGTCTTCGTTTTCAAACTGACTTCTTCAAATGATGCGTATTGAATTCGATCTTCCATCGTTATTTGATAATTACCTGCATTTGTATTTGTCTTTGTCTTTGTGTTTATCTCTGAATTTGTTTTTCAATCTCCCTCGGGATCTGTCTCTCTCTTTCTATCCTCTCTATCTCTCTCTCTCTCTCTCTCTCTCTTATTTTCTTTCCCTCCCTCTCTCTCTCTCTCTCACTCTCTCTCATTCCTCGAAATTTTACCGTGAATAAACTCGAGTGTCTGAAATTCGCAAATTGGCGAATTGTGGGATGCGCGTGAAATCTCAACTTTTTCGCAATGTACTATCATTGGCGCAATACGCCGCACAAGAATTTTCCCGTGAAGTTTTCAAATTTCGCCGGTTTCGCGGGCGATCCCCCCTTGGGGCGGAAATCTGACTCATAATGCACTATATTCGCCAAACAATCCCGATTGGTCGATTTCATCTCCAGATGAATTCTCAACCCACATTTTTCTTATTTTCTCATTGGTAAGGGCTGGCGTATAAGATTTGTTGGTTCACTTCGACCTTAGCCTTATCCGTTTGTTCCCTTAAACATCTCGTTTTTTTCGGTTTCGATATGTGTCTCTCTCTCTCTCTCTCTCGGATTCTCTCTCTATTGTACCCAGTTAAAAGTTCTTGGTAGATTTGCTTTCAAATCGGCCGTTTGCAAACTCGTGTCTATTTTCCGGCGCAGCAATTGCAACTTTGGGTTTTTGTTGTTCTAGTGGCGATAATCTTGCTCAGCTCCCCAAGGGGCGTCGATTTCTTTTTTCAAAAGTCGATTGCGACCACTTTGAACCCTTTCCGTGCCCTAGCGCGCTTTCAAAAAATGGTCCTGTCCGCCGGCGCCGCCGCTGCTGTAAACAATTTTTAGGGAACAGTTTTTTTGCCATGAAAGTGGTCAAAATTGCTCATAAATGTGCCATCTAATGCATTTTTTTGCGTAGGTTCCGGAAATCTAATAATATTTTAATAATTTTACCATCTACATATTGAACTAAATGTTTTTATACTGGATTTGCATCTACTCGGTTTTGTTGTTGTCTCGATCGAACACGTAGGAGTTTCGCAAGTGTGTAGTTCGTTTGGTTGTCAAACAAGGTGTTCACTTTGTAATATCACTTACTACCGCGTTATGGGCCGGTCGCCCTGGGTTCATAACCGCGTTGCAACGCGCCGGGCGCAGTTACTGCGTGGTGTACTGGTTTCGCTGTCGGACTGTGGCGTGAAAGGTCAGGGGTTCGAACCCTTGTCGGTCAAAACATTTTTGCCTTCTATGTTAGCGTAGATATTAAGCAAACATTATATGGTTTGTATTTATATTTACGTGCTCATTGCAGTGAGGCAACCTTTTTTGTTAAAGCATTCGAATTCGACACATGTCTAGCAAAAGTCTTTTAATTAAAATATGTGTATTAACTGACTGTAGAAAAGCCATTCAATAAAAATTTGAATTTCCAAAAAAGGGAACAGCTTGATTATAATTTCATGAAAACGAATCTGCCGCAAACATAAGTATTGTCAAAATATGTTCACTTGTAGATCTTGAACTCAAACATAGTTGGATATTTAGCTATTGTTTTGTTTGCGGCAGATTCGTTACCATGGAATGGAAACTGTTTCAATTTATTAGAAATTCAACTTTTTATTGAATGTCTTTTCTACATTCAGGACAAATCTTTTACTTTTATACGTTAATCTTTTCACACATCTCTCTATCTTTCTCTCGCTCGAACACTTTGAGTATTCATTCTGTAAACGGTGAAACTGTCTTTTTCTTATGACCAACCCACACTGACTTCTGTCTAGTTTCTGATTTTCCTTCTTTCTTGTCTTGTAACCCCCGAACCTTTTCGTTTCTTGTCCTCAACCGCGACAACTTCGCAGGCGGTCATTCTTTTAGGCGCTGTTTCTGACTCACTTTTGCCAAAATACTGTGAAGGGACGCAATCAGCTGAAAAAGAAAAGAAGTTCCAGTTTTTTATCCTTTTGAAAACATTTTTGTTGAGCTTCAAATTCAGTCGTAAACTTTTCTCCAACATTTCGGAACATGGCAAACAACGTTCTAGTTTTCCAAAACTGAACTCCAGCTCTTTGGGTACAAATTCGAAAAGTTCTGTTTTATTGACAACTTTCGATCATGCGTATATATTTGCCCAGGAAGTTTCGCTCAGGTTGTGCTTTTTCACTTCCCTCTTCTCTCTCGGGTTTTGCCAGCCAGCTGTGCCCCGACAGTTGAATCTCCGACGGCGCACACGCAAACCACCAACGTCCTTTGTACTTTAAGAGGGGTCGACAGGCCCCGCACTAGAATTATGAGCACTTTTGTGTTTGTAGACTTATTGCCTTATCCGACTTGGATACATACCGAATGGAAGAACTAACTATCACAGGACAAAAAGAAGGTCAGAGACGTTGAAAAGCAGCACACTGGCCGCGGGGGATATGGCTTTTGTCGCGGGACCCAAGCTCAGATTTCAATAAAAATAGGCGGATAAAACCCTGAGAACGAGAATTTATTTCAAAGGAATCTTAGAGTTAGTTCAGAAAATGATATGCCATACTTATATCTCTGGGTCTTAGTTTTCCAAGCCTTCGCAATGTTTATAACCAGAGAAACACTCTTCTTTGTGTTTGTGTCTGGTATTATATTTAAGTGCCAAACTATGTACAAACTCGGACCCTATGTATTTGCTTATATTTTGCGCCCGTCAGTTTGAACCCAATGTTTAGCTACCGTAAGACTTCGGCTTAACAAAAAGCCGGCATTCTCGGAACCCGGGCGCAGTTCTGTGGCGGAGCTAGTGGGCGGAACCTGATATCGTTGTGTAACTGTTTGTTTTGGGTTTTTATGCGTCGTTTTGCTTATTTCAATATTATTTTCCTGTCCTTTAAAGTGTCTGTTACCGCAGACTGTATGATGATTGCTTTTCCATTAATTGTAACAGCTTGCGAAAATACTGTTTAGAAAAACTTACGGATAGTTTTCAATACCATCAGAGGATATTTTTTGAAACTCATCACAACCCTAAGTGTACCTCTAATTAAAGGGACTGTCAGGGACCTTTTCGCCTGTTACAGTATTCCCTGTAATTATTCCCAACGCAAGACTACTCTGGATTACAGTGGGCGTGTCCTAACCGAAGACTATCGGCGCCACTTATGCCAAACGGAGGTTTCGCGCAGTTCTCTCGCAGTAAGACGCAGACAGCGAGAGAACCCGAGTTTTAGTTGAAGATGTTTTGAACATAGAAAAGTTAAACATAGAAAATTTAAACATAGAAAAGTTGGCGCAGAGCCAAATCTGCCGTTCGGCGTATACTTTCCTGTAAACGGCCTTTGTGAAAAAAAATTAGCTGGAAGCCGTTCGAAAAAATGTTTTAAAATGGAAATTTAAATATTTCTAGTTTATCTGGAAATTTGAACAAATCTAAACAAAATCGAAACTTAAATTAGGAAATTATGAAGAATTCAATAAAATAAACTTGAAAAAGGAGGCTGATGGTCCCTTTAACGTGATTAACTCGAAGGGTTCTTATTAGCAGCGCATTTATGTGCTGTCCTTTGCAATTGATGTGGGGTCCACAGTCCTGCTGATATAATTTTTGAAACCATTCTTATTTTTTTTAAATAATATATTTATCTTTGACTGAGGATGGTTTTGGTCGCAGTTTTCCGCAACTTTATAATGTCGGAATTAATTTGAGTCATCTGATTATTGCCGTTACTTTGTTTGCAATACTTGTGATTTCCCACTCTTCCATTAGTTTATTCCTAACTCTCCTTTATTGCTTTCTTTCTTGCATCATCTTAACTAACTTGCAGGGGTCATACATACTTCTCTGTATTATTCACTACATTTCAATTTTTTGGCTATGGATTTCTGGTTGTTCTGCTGCTTCGTAAAAACTAGGTGAGCGTTTATTTTGTTTTGTATTTTGGTTTACTTTGTAGAAAAATATGATAAACTGACATCAAAATAAAAAGAACGCTTTTTGATTTTCAAAAAGAAGACCATTCTAGTTCATTCTCATTCAAAATGACCATTTTCAGTTGAATTGTTGTCTTCCTAATCCACGCTGTATCCTGAGGCAGCCGATTTCTGACTCTCAGCGTTTTGAAAAAAGAAGAGTTTCTTCCAAATTGGCTGGTTTGTCAATTGCAATAAATCTTATCTTTGTGATTCAGGACAGATGCAGGCCTTCAAAGATGAAGAATCAGCACGGGAGTGGAGGTAGGAATGTTTTATATTAGTTTAATTCATGTTTTTGGCTTGAAATAACAAAAATTGACAAAACTGGAATGTACAACTTTCAATTACGTAATTGTTTTCCAACACAAATTTGCATTTGAAAAATTCGGCCTTCAGATGGTGCAACATTTTTGCTGCAAGATGGCTTGCAGCTGTTTGATCATCTTGTGAATTTGTGCTGGCGGCGTGTACTCCCGCGAATTTACCTGTACTTTCACAATTTTAAGCTCCAGTTTGAAAACCAGTCAGATATAGGTTGTTTTCATTTGATACCCAAAAAATACCATCGGAAAACGAACGGTAAAGTAACACAAAAGCTTTCCCCCAGAAAATGTTTGGAACTACCTTCTCGATATTTTTTATATTCTAAATTTAAAAAGGTTTATTTGCAATAATTTTAGTACTTTTCAATATGAAACAACTTTTTAGAGCTTTGAAACCCGGCAGAATGCTATTCGAATAGGCAAAAGTGCGTGCTCGAGCTGTTTATAGCATGAATACAGTTGGAAAGAGCTATAAGTATTAATTTTGCTTCTTATCTTAGCAAAAAACGGTGTCTTTAAATGATCATTTCATATTCTATTGGCTGCAACCTGTATAGTTTCGAGTTTAAGTGCCTAGGTGTTCAACCGGTTTGAGACATACGAGACACGCAAAATTTGCTCTAACGCAAATGCGCCTTTTCTTTCGAAGAAACCAACAGGTCAATTGTGGAAGCGTGGTAAAATGATCCATGCCATATTAATATTTCGCTGTCGGTGTCTTTTTCAATTTGTTTTTTCTCTTTTCAATTGGTACATGTCATTAGGGGTTTTCATCCGACAGTTCACCAGCAACTAATGAAGGCAAACATTTCTGTTGTCAAACGTCATAAACAGGTGCTATTACAGAATTGCATTTAATATTAGAAAAATTACAAAAAGG